>CM067561.1:15354145-15954145 GCA_034509755.1 Anisodus tanguticus
GTGGATGATATTATTTTGACTATCTCTTCCGATGTACGCCAGTCTATCATGACCATGCTCAGCTCTGAGTTTGCTATGAAAAACTTAGGGCCCTTGAGTTACTTTTTAGGGATTGCTGTCAAGCGTTATTCAGATTGATTATTCTTGTCTCAATGAAAGTATGCCGCTGAGATCATCGAGAGGGCTGGGATGTCATCCTATAAGTCCATTTCTACTCCAGTTGATACGAAGTCCAAGCTTAGTGCCGCGGTCGGCGCACCTTACGAGGATCCAACCCACTATCGCAGTCTTGCACGGGCCCTTCAGTATCTTACCTTTACCAGATCGAATATTACGTATGCAGTCCAGCATGTGTGCTTATTCATGCATGATCCCAAAATTGAGCACATGAATGCCCTCAAACGCATCATTCGATATATTCAGGGTACACTGGACTATGGTTTGCATTTGTATCCCTCATCAACATCCACACTTGTCTCCTACACAGATGCCGATTGGGGTGGATGTCCAGACACCAGACAGTCTACCTCTAGCTACTGTATGTTCCTTGGCAACAACTTGGTCTCCTGGTCCGCGAAGCGTCAGGCGACTCTATCCCGCTCAAGTGCTGAGGCTGAATATCGAGGGGTAGCCAATGTGGTCTCGGAATCATGTTGGTTACGTAATTTGCTTTTAGAGCTTCATTGTCTAATTCAAAAGGCAACTTTGGTTTATTGCGATAATATTAGTATCATTGACCTGTCTGGTAATCCAGTTCAACACCAACGCACTAAGCATATCGAGATGGACATCCATTTTGTTCGTGAAAAGGTTGCTCGGGGTCAGGTACGCGTCTGTCATGTCCCGTCAAGATATCAGATTGCAGACATATTTACAAAGGGTCTTCCCTCGGTCTTTTATGAAGATTTTAGGGACAGTCTCAGCTTTCAAAGACCGCCCGCTATGACTGCGGGGGTGTGTTAAACAAGGTAATATACCCGTGATGTACACTTGGTACACATAGTGTATATCACGGGTACATTAGGAATGCAGAAGCCCATCTCGGCAGTGGCTGAGGCCCATCACGGTAGTGGCCTGTAGCCCATCACGGGCAGTGTTGGTTAATGTATATTAGGAAAGTATATTTGTAGTATATTGTAGTGTAAAGGTTACCTAAATTAGTATTTTACACTTACCATAATTGTATAGTTAGAATTATGGTAGAATAAGGTTTTAGAAATAGGATTCTCCTATTTGTAACTTGTATATATACCTTTCAATTAATGAAAATAATCAAGGGGATAATTTCTTTCAGAGGTAGGTAAGTCAGTCACTTACGCGTCGAAGATGGATAAAACATGAGGTTGATGCCTCGTCTGGGATGGATAAGTCATGCACTCATCCCCTATAGTAGTTACTTATACATATCTTGTTGTGTTTACACTTGTTATCTATACAGTAGTATAAGTTCAACTATACTTTTATATGATTATTATACTTGCATTGTTTTGTTTTATGCCTTTATATATATGCATTATCAGCAATTTCTAAAGACTTGACACAAGGGTAAGCTGAGAGGGCGAGTCGATGATTTTGCTAGATTTTTAGACACACACTTGTTGTTATTTTGGTGTGTGTAGGGGGTGCAGGTGGTGATCAGGTAGTTGTGCAACCCTTGATTCCAGCTTCTATTAGTCGCTCTAGTTGGAGTGAGCCACCATTTGATCATGGAGGCTACTTCTTCCATAGTAGACTTAGTATTTTTGTTTTATCGAGTTGTGTTACATATCTTGTAATTCTGTTGTAGTAGCTCCATGACTTTTATATTTTGGGGTTGTATGGATTGATTTATCCTTTTACTCTAGCTTATGCAATTATATCTATTTATGATACAGTTTGAGACTATTTGTCCCTTTCTTTACGTAATTATTGCACATCTTAACATAAAAGGTTCGCCTTATGAATAGTAGCTTGTTAGGTGCCCTTTGTGGTTTAATTCTTAAATTTGAGTCGTGACAAATTTAGTGTTGGTAGTCCACACAACCAAATTGATGAAAATGTGACATATAAAATAGACCACGGTATGGTGAACTTGAAAAAAAAAACATCATATTACTTGGCTCATTAGCTACATTCACTTCATCTAGAAAGATATGACAAAGTCATACTTTTCGCCCTACGAATTTATGCTAATGAAATAGCGGGCTTACTATGTAGCGTGATTGACTATTGGACTTATAGTTGGGGGTATCAAAAAGAGTTTTTAAAACAAGACTAAATCGATTGAAGAGGAATAAGCAAATCGAGTTAGGCGTCGTTTGGTCGGGTGTATAAGACTTGTACTTAATTGAGTGTATTAGTAATATAGGAATTAGTAATGCAGCGCTTAATTCTGTTGAGATTATTTTTTATCTACGGTTTGATATGGTTTATTAAAAATAACATGCATCGCGTAATTTATAAAATAATTATTTGTTTACAAAAATATCCTTCACATTCTTTATCTTTGAGGGATTTTAAGGCCAATTTTGTCTCTAATCATGCTTATGCATGTAGTAATAGTTTTGATAATGCTAATACCATAATTTGCTATGTATTATAAGAGATCAATAATACCAAAACTAATACATTCATTATTTTATCTAATATATCCTATCAAATGATCCCTATAGACTTTTTGTGCTAATGGTTAGGTTATTATACAAGTCTATAATTGCATTGAATAATCAGCATAAATTATTTTTGTACGATGAACCAAAAAAACTATACTTAATAATTAAAAGAGTACATACAAATTCATTCTTGTTATGCATACACTGAATTGTAAATGACCATTCAGTATTTCTTCAACTTTCTGATGAAGGTTGCAATTATGTTAAGTTCAAGCAAGTAGATTGAAAGCAGATCCTGAAAAGCTTTGCAGCAACTTTTCCATGTAGACAAAGAAACTTGCAATCAAACAAATAACTTATATAAGTTGCTTCCTGAAAAACTTTGCAATAACTTTTGAAAAATCTTACTAACTTCTTTTAATCTATAAATAGGAAGATAAATTAATTTTTCTCTCTACATTTCTTGTTGTCTTTATACTTCTTTTTTTTTTTGTACTATTATTTATAACAATATTATTCACGTTGTCAATTTTAGCTAACGAAGATGTGGGGCTCAACTAGCTTGTATGATGGAATATCTAGTTCAAGACTTTTCAAGTAAGGATAGAAATATCATTGTTCAGACAAAAATTGTACCTAACTCGTGACCGAACTTTTAACGGTTCAATAAGATTATATAGTAAACTAAAAAAACTTAAATTAAAACTCCTTTGACTATGATCATGTCATATTCTTGTCCATATTTAAACTTTTCATATTCCATTCCCAAAAATATCAAAATTTTAAGGCCATGCACATATGTTAGGGAGAAATTAGGTAATTTCATCATTTTATTGGCAGAACTTCCTCCTTTAATCACTTACAATGATGTTGGGAAGCTATGTATTCTTTTCCATAGGGTACGCTTTTGGAATATAATATAGATTGATGGACTTTTGATTCTCGAATATTATTAATACCTTTCTCATGAAAATGCGCCATAAAATGAAATAAAATACAGATTTCCGACTTTAAAAGCACAAATTATTGTAAGCAAAGGGTTGCGCTCTTCGCTAATGTTATGCCTCGAAAACATTCGTTAAGTCTAATGTATTCTAATTAGTTGAGTGGTTCCGTTCAATTAACGCCAGTTGTATAAAATGGAATATAATTTTGAATTATTTCATTAGTGTGGTAACTATTTTTTTTTTTGGTAAATAAATAATTTTATTATCAAAGTGAAGATTGAAGTACAAAGATAAAAAATACAAATAAAAGACCTACGAGCTAGACAACTGCCCCAGCACTTCAGGATACTACAACACCTATCTAACCAAACCTTACAAATCATAATGCAAATGGCTAGAGGGTCACTTCCTTCATGTCATGAGCTTGGAGATGTCTGGCTAGGTGGGATAGAAGTTGTGATTTTCCAGCAACTTAGCCACCACTGCATGAGTATTTCCCCTGGTATGTACCTCCTATATGATCAACTTGATAATCCTCTCAACAGGTTGTTGCTTGAATTGGAACACCCTCATATTTCTTTCCCTTCAAATATGGTAAACTGTTGCAGCTAAAGGGCATCCTGTATATCTCAGCTTGAGCACTCCTACCCTTTGTATGTGTACAACCCATGCTAATGTTAAAAGTCATCATCAACTTAATATTCAAGACAATGGATAATCAATCTAGAATGTTCAAGTAGTTCTAGAGAGTTGAAAGAAGAACTTTATGATGAAAGTTCTAGAGTAGAGTCTAGAAAGAATAACTCTAAAAATAAATAGAAGAGTGATTCTAGCAAAAGATAGTGAGGAATATTCTCGAATAGAGTAGTAATTAAGTATCCTAACTAGATTCTTCCATCACCACCTATAAATAGAGGTGGTCTATTTGAGTTGTAATTAAGTGAGTAAGAAGTTCTCAAGAAGTGAGAGCAAGTAAGTTATACTCAAGTAAGAAGTGAGTACTTAAGTCCCAAATGTGCATCCAAAAAGTGTCCAAGTGAGTCTAAAGTGTGTGTAAGCTAAAGTATGAGTGTCAAGTGTTGGTAAAAATAAAAGAGTAAGAAATTGGTGTATATTGTGGTCAAGTTATAGTGTTCAAGTCTTGGTGTAATTACTTTCACAATAATAAAGTAATTACGTTTTTCACGTGTTGTGTTGTCTAACAAGTGGTATTAGAGCCAGGTCAGTTCATACCAAAGAGTCGTTTGTTGAGTTTCTTAGAGTGTTCGTGTGTGGTTTAGTACTACAAAGCTTGTTGTCGAAATCAAGCTTTCTTGGTAAAAAAAAATAGAATTTTAGCCAAGACACGATGGGTGACCTTCAAGTGGTCGGTGGAATAAAGAAACTTAACAATCAGAATTACAACATGTGGTCGATGCATATGAAGGCATATCTCCAAGGCTAAGACTTGTGGGAGATCGTTGGTGTCAATGAGGTCACACAACCAGAAGACACAGCCGCTCTAAAGAAATGGAAGATTAGAGCTGCCAAAGCCATGTTTGCGATTCGGACCACAGTTGAAGATGAAATGTTGGAGCATATCAGGCCGGCTAAGACACTGAAGGAAGGGTGGGATACTTTCGCAACATTGTTCACCAAGAAGAATGATACAAGACTGCAGCTTCTGGAGAACGAGCGTCTCTCTATCAGACAATGCGACATGACGATCAACCAATACTTTACTAAGGTAAAATCTCTTTGTCGCGAAATTTCTGCATTAGACTCTGCTGTTGGCATGTCAGACACTAGAATTAGAAGAATTATTATTCATGGATTAAGGCCAGAATATAGAAATTTTATTGCTGCAATACAAGGTTGGCCAAGCCCAAAACTTGCTAGCTGACCAAGAAGCGTTGGCTAAGCAAATATTTGGAGTCTCATTAAATAGTGACGAAGAAGCACTCTATAGCAGTGATAAGAAAGGTCGATCCCAACCAAACTCTAGTAGAAATTCTTGAAAACATGATGACAAGGATAATCATCATGGAAGCTCCCAAAAAGGGAGAGCTAAAAAAGAAAGACAACCGGGGTGGCCAGTCAAAGAATAACAATAAGTTTGATGGAAAATGCTATAACTGTGGGGAAAAGGGCCACATGGCTAAAAGTTGTTGGTTCAAGAAGAACACTGCAGAAAGCAATGAAGCCACGTCAAATGCAGGAAGCGATGAAGAGTGGGACGCTAAAACATCTTTCGCCATAGAGGAAGAATAATTAGCTCTGGCAATTACCGTTCCTGGAACGATAGACTACAATAATGATTGGATAGTCGACTCTGGCTGCTCAAATCATATGACTAGAGATAAAGATAAGCTATAGAACATGACCGAGTACAAAGGTGGTCGTGTGGTGGTGACAGCCAACAACTCAAGACTACCAATCGCTTACATCGGAAAAATAACAATTATGCCGAGATTCAGTTCGAAAGAGGTTTCACTCCAGGATGTCTACCATGTACCTGAGATGAATAAAAAAACTTACTATCAGTAGCGCAACTTACGGCATCAGGCCACCATGTCGTATTCGAACCTCAAGATGTCAAGATCGATCAAGATCTTTAAATCTCTGGAACATCGATAATAAAAGGACGACGCTTAGAGTCTGTCTATGTAATGTCAGCAGAGTCATCTTATGTAAACAAGGCTCGAAATAACAAAACAACTGATTTGTGGCATGCAAGACTTGGATATGTAAGCTATCACAAACTCAAGGTGATGATCAAGAAATCTATGTTGAAGGGTTTTCCTCAACTTGAGGTCAGAACAGAGACTGTTTGTGCAGGCTGCCAATACGGTAAGGTGCATCAGTTACTGTATGAAGACTCAGACTTCAAAGTCAAAACACCATTGGAGTTGGTTCATTCTGACGTATTCGGGCGAGTCAAGCAATCATCAATTAGTGGCATGCAATACATGGTTACATTCATTGACGACTTCTCATGGTACGTATGGGTTTTCTTTCTAAAAGAAAAATCTGAAACTCTTTCAAAATTTAAAGAGTTCAAGAAAATAGCAGAAGGAGAACTCGGCAAGAAAATCCAATGCCTTCGAAAAGACAATGGAGGTGAATATACAATAGATGAGTTCTCCCAGTACTCGGTAAGCTTTCTTAGCCTTATATTACCTTCATTTACCTTTCTTAAGTGATTTAACGGTGCGAACAACCTAGAAATTAGTTGGAGCATATGAGTTCAACCTAGTTAGGGTTTATTTGATTGTTAAGATTAAAAGTGAAATTAATTATTGAGTTTTACTTATCTAAGCTTGGGTTTCTCTAATTAGTATTCATTAAGCTTGAATCTTCCATTTATGTGATGAATTTGATAGTTGGAAAACTAGGGTTCATATCCAAATTGGAGGTTTTGTATTAATTAATGAAATTGGCCTAGTCTTGAGTTTTTTTAGCAATTGATTAGTAATATTGAACTCCTAGAATATGATTTTTCATATTCACTTTCGAAATTACCATTTTACCCTTGTGGGCCCATTTCCCCCTTTCCCCCATAGTTAGTTGGATTCAAAGTATAGTCTAATGATTTGGGTATTGTTAATTTTCATTTATAACAAAGACTTAGATTACTTGGAAGCTCTCCGTAAAGGCAAGGTTGTTTGATTATTCGTGGCTCCAGCTCGACATCTAGGCAGGTTACGACTTACTTTCTGGTTAGACTTCGGTTAGCGAAGCACATGTATAGTTAGTTACTGTCGGAGAAAGCTTGTATGCCTTTGGGTATGAAGTTGGGATGGATTACTAGGTTTGGTACTATTGAGTGATTTGCGGTTGTTGCCTCTTGTGAATTCATTGGTTGATGCCATGTCTATGATATTAGACTTGTACTTAGTTGCCATATTGTGATTATGATATAATTGTCTCTCACCTATTGACACTACCATGGATAGAGAAAAGTACTTAACTTGATATTGATATTGTCATATGTGACTATGTGTGGCATGATTGGGATTTGATTATGATTTATACTTGAGATTGATACATGTATATCATTCATACACATTCTACATGATTCATTATTATGAACTATGAGTTGATATTAATAATGATAAGAGGGAATGAAGCATCCGAGGTTTGCTATTAGGGTGTTGTTACATACATATTTCGTATGTTCTCTATTGCATATATAATTGATGTTACCTACATGGTCCGAAGGGAAATTGTTTCATACGTGGCATTGTACAGATTGGGAATAAGTTCATATTGGTAATTGATTTACGAATGATGTTATGCTTATTCATCTCATGCTTAGTGTTGAATTTGACATTCATACATGCATTCATCCTCATTTCATGATACATTGACATTACATATGATTAGCGCGATGGTAATTTCATGATACATTGATATTATATGTGATTGACATGACGGTGATAAGTGGAAAGGAAAAAACGGTGGTTCATACGACATATTCTATTATGTAGTCATCTCTATGTTGTGTGATACGGAGTGGCTAGCGGAGTGTTCGATGGAAGAGTCATCTCTAGGTTGTGTGATATAGAGTGACTGGTACATGGACTTTGCGGGTTCCCCAAGTCATGACTGTCGAGACGTACATATATTCTGCTTGGAGCATGTGTGTACGGAGATTACAGTTGGCCAGTACATTGCATCGCACATACATTCATATTTCATCCACCCATATCTCTGGTTTTGGTTGTTGTATTCATTATATTACATGATGTGTTTCAGCCTTGATTCCTTGTTATTGATTCATTTGAGAGGTTGTGTACTTATTAGTCTCTTACATAAACACTTGATGGATTTCGGGACTAGAGATTCCTCCTAGGTTATGACTGTAGATTACTGAGATCAAGTGTGGTACACATTACTGCAAGTCTTATATGGTTGTGCTTAGTGATTACTTCATTTGCGTACTTCATGGATTCCGACTTGATACTCTATACTTGGGGTGTTATTTCTTGGACTGTGATAGTGTTTGTACTTGATTGTGAACATGTCTATTCTTCAGTTTCTTCCTTTATATATGTTAGCTAACTGTTGTCGGCCTATGATACCTACCGGTACATAGTATTTGTACTGATGCTACTCTTGCTACACCCTTTTTAGTGTGTAGAGTTGTTGCAGGAACTTCATCGAGGTTTGATTAGTCTTCAAGGATTTCATGGAATTCATCTAGATTTTCTATTTAATTATCTTTCTAAACAGAAGTGTATTCAGTTTGTGGTTGTAACCTTTATTCAAAATTGTATACCTAGAAGCTCTTGTACTATTTAGGTCAGATTCCTTGGGTAGTATTGTATTCCGCATTATCATATATTTATGTTTATACACTTTTACTGCTCTTATTATTTATTTATGTTGTTGGATGAATCTGTAAGGGACGAGTTCACCTACCATGTGGAAAAAGGGTAGGTGCCCGCACGATTAGTGATTTGGGTCGTGATATCTGCAAATTCAAATTGGATGAGTTTAAGCCTTTCACATTTTAGATGAAAGTTAAAATTTGAAATATCTCCCAACTTCTACATGAGTATACTCAAATACTCCATGGACAACACAAACAGAAAGCGAGATAGGGGGTCACCTTGTCTAGGTCCTTCCTAATTGTAAAGGGTGGTGAGAGATTGCCATTGATGATTATAGAATAAGAAATTTTCTTCACACGAGTCATAATCCATTTCACAAAAATAACAGGAAAATTGAGACTAGTTAAGATCTGTTCTAAGAATGTCCATTCAACATAATTATATGCTTTTTGCGTGTCAATTTTGAGCATGCGTCTAGGGGAGATATACTTCCTACTATAGTCCTTTACCAATTCATAGTTTAACAAAATGTTATCAGTTATGACTATACCAGGAATAAAAGAAGCCTGACCATAGTCCATCAAAATGTCAATCACAACTTGTAGTTTGTTAGTCAATACCTTGAAAATCAACCTGTATAGCAGGGTACAACAGAATATTTGTCTGAATTTCTTAATAGAAGAAGGATTTTGTACCTTGGACACCAATGTAACAGTGGTGCAATTGATAGCACTATACATCCATGAAGTTTGAAAGAACCGGAGCACAACATCTGGAATCTCCTCACCAACAATGGGCATTGTTTTTTTAATGAAGCAGGCATTAAAACCATCACAACTAGAAACTTTAAGATCAGCAATATCCTTCGGAGCTAATAGAATGTCCTCTCTTCTGACTGTGGCAATTTGATGAAGTTGTTGTTGTCTATTCATAATGGGCGCTGCAATCATAATAGAAGGATCCATTGTTGGTAGTTCGTTAGCACAACTACCATGCAACTTCTTGTAGAAATCAGGATCTCCTCCTTAATTCCTTCCAAAGTTTGTGTAGTTTCCCCTTGTTCTGAGACCAACCATGTAATATATTTTTGAGCAATTATATTCTTAACACAAGCATGGAAGAAAGCATAATTGGTGTCAAGTTTTAGCCATTGTATTCTAGACTTTTGTCTTAGAATATTCTCCTCCACCATAGTCCTTTCTTTCAGAGATTGTTTCAACTTCCTTTCCTGCATAAATAACTTCTGATTATGGTAGCAGTCTCTCTACTGTTCTTGGCTCTCCTACAACTATCTTCTATTTTCCAGTATTCTCTGCTCTGCTTTAGTGTGGTTACTATTATTTTAATGAGTTATGCACATATAAGTGTGATTGAAAACACAAATTGAGAGATGAAACTATGAGTGTGATAAAAAAACGAGAGGAATTCTTTTTTAAAAGGACAAAATTTGAGTTCTAAACGACATATTATATAGTGATCAACTTTACGGGATTGCCTTATATAGGACGGTGAAGTTCGAGCTGGGACTACGGGCTAGAGTGATAAATGGGTGTAACTTTTAAGCTTTATACGATAGACAACTACTTGAAATATGTACGCGTAGAGAACAATTCTTTTGCTTGGTTAATCAGTACTCTCTCCGATTCAAAAAGAGTGTCCACTTAACTATAGGCACTGCACTTAAAAAATATTAATTATAAGAAAAAATAAGTAATTTGATTAAAATACCCTAATTAAATAAGTATCGGGATTTAGTCACTTAGAACTTAATAAGAGCAAATTTGAAAAAATAAGATTAATTCTTTCTTGATTTGACAAGTGAATAATCTTTTTAAACAAAAATAAAAGGTAAATGGACACTCTTTTTAAACCGGAGGGAGTTAACAATAATTGAGGGGTGAGGAATGTAATCAATATATAAGGATTGTCATTGGGGTAAACATGCGGATCTTATATGAGAAATTTCAAAAATATACAATTTGCTCACTTACATTGCGAAAAAATAGCCTAAAATTTACATTGTAAAACTTTGGCTCAAAAACACTTTTATACAGTATTATACACTTATACACAAAAAGACAAGTACATTATGTAAATAGGTGTATATATATTTACACACCTATATACATAAATATACAAAACAGATACATTATGTATATAGGTATATAAAAATGTATAATAGTGTATAAGAGGGGTATATACACCCATTTACACTATTACACAATATTATACACTATTATACATCCACTATCTTGCCCCTCTTGATTTCTCCATCACCAAACTCAACTACCTCCGGCGACCCCCCACAGTCAGTAATTTCATCCCCGCCACCTGTGTCGTTGGGAGATGCCGACGATTAGGGTTCGGCGAAGAAGAGATAGACAGAGGAGGAGGAGGAGGAGGAGGGAGGGAGTGCATAGAGAGAGAGGGAGGAGGAGGAAGTGGGTTATTTTTTGTAAGATTTAAAAAGGTGGGTTAATTTTGATAGCATTAGTACCCTAATTAACATAGGGTGTAATTATCTCATCTTATATTGCATTAAAAGAGAGGAGAGGGTCAAGCCCAAAGCGCGGTCAACATTCTGATTTTACATATTCATGTTTATTCGTCCGTGTTTGATTTGGTACACTCTTTAAGAAACAATAAATAAAATTATAATTTTACTATATCACCCCTAATTATTTTAAGTCATCTAAATGTTGAGAAATAAATAGTATTTAATGATAAGGAAAAATAGGTATAAAATTATAAATTATCTCTTGATTTTTCAAACTAGATGAGTAAAAATGAACATCTATTTTTAGTATAGTAGACAAGTAAAAGTGGAGAGAATGGAGTATTTTATTCTTCACTATTTTGAAACTTTATGAGCTCGGTTTTGAGAGTTGACAAGCAAGGATTCCATCAACAACTTCGTGGTAAGTGATTTCAACAATAACTTTAAGTTTAATTCATAGATTTTCCTAAAGATTCAACATCTAAATATGAATTCCAATAGATTAGATTGGGGATTTAGGCATAAATCATAGGATCAGTGTTTGATGATTTGATCTAGCAAACACACTTTAAATTGAAATCTTAGTATAGTTTTGAAATGGGGGTTAGTAATCCAATTATAAATTTTGTTTGGGGTTTTCAACTATTGACTCGAGGTATGACTTTAGATTTGACTTCCCATTGACGTTGACTTCGAATTCTCCTAAAATTTCAGGCTAATACGTATAATTGTTCCGGTAATGCATATTGTGCATAGATTCAGAGCCGATAGGCAAGAAAACACAAGAGATGTAAGGATACAACTTTATGTTAAGTTTGATCGGGAGGTAAGTGAGACTTTTGCTTATCGTTTTGCTTTCTTGTCAACAAAATCATGTTATTTGAGATGCGAGTTGTGCTTAAACTATCTAGTTTTTGTGCAAGGCAATCATGCGCGTATATGGTGTCACGATCCAAATCGTGGTCATGATGACACCTACTCTTATCCCATTGATAGGCGAATCATCCCCTTATTTCACAAGATATGAATTCTTAAATAACGGAAATAAAAGTTAGATAAGATTATCTTAAACTTAAAATGTCATAAATACTAGGAAGTCAACCAATACAAATTCTGAAAATCTAGTCTAAAGGTACAAGATCTCTAATAACAGAAGATGAAAAACATGTCCGTAGGATGGGAATGAACTATATGTCTAAATCAAAATAGAAAAAGAAATAAGAGAGTCCAGGGGCCACGGTAGTCATGTAACTCACCCTAAAGTCTCTATAGCACTCCTTCGCAATTAGCCATGAGGTCTGGAGCTGGAGCAAGGATCGGTATCTGCACCAAAAAGTATAGCAAGTGTAGTATGAGTACCAACACACGTACTCGTGGGTATCTTAGGCCAACAACGAAGAGAGCACGTATAAAGTGAATAATTATTGAATCTAACACTTACTTTATGAACTTGACTATTACCTTCAAGTTTATTCACGAAATCATGAGAAATTAGAGAACACGTAAGTATATAGATCATACAAAGGAGAAGGAATGCATATGAGATGAAATGTATGAATGTAACGCATTGGCCAACCTAAATAAACTGGTATACACATTCTAGCGGTCATGACCCATCGGGGACTCGCAAGATCCATATACATGCCACTGTACCGTCCGACTTTATTGCCGGACTATGAGAATATCAACTTTCCTTCAACTCTTTTTATACCATTTCGGAAATCATTCTTTTATAGATCATCCACAATATAATAGGGAATGAAATGAATGCAATATGTATAATATCTCATGCCAACAATATCAATGTATAAGATGTGGATGCCTAATGCCAACAAGTTCACGTAACAACTCATATGTTCAATTTATCCTCTCCCCTAATTGTACGGGATGAAGAACGATGAAGCAAGTACAACAATCATAGAAAATACAAGTCAAATCTTGATATCATTGCCCACATAACATCAGTCATACCAACCTAAGTGGATTTATCACTATAACCATGCCTGAAAGCCTATCATGCATTCCTTGACATATTATACCACAATCACTACAACAATACCCAACCGTAAATACCAGTACCCACCCAAGTGTTCATCGCAACCACTATTGTGGGACCCCCTTTCACGCCCAATACACATTCAGTATTTGTAAAGAATATATGTTCTCCCTTTGGAGTCTAAAAGTAAATGGTAACCTACCTCAAAGTCGAGAAGGAGCCACGATCCCTCAAGCGGGTGCCTTTTCTTTCCGAAGTGCCTCCGAAATATCAAAATCTACCAAATACAAATTTTATATTAAATTTCCAATCTAAGAATACACATATTGTCATACCTCTAATCGGAACTCAAAAACGCACCCCAAAAAGTGACCTCGGACCCACAAGGGCAAAACGTGAATTTTATTTCAAAATTGGTTTACCCAAACCTTAGTTAATCAAAATCCACAATATCAAGTCGAAAAGCCCTATTCTTGGTATCCAATTTCTATTTTCCCCAATTTAATCTTAAAGCAAAAATTCTCAATTTTTACATTAACCACTTGGAAAAAAGGCTAAATAACGGATTAAAGAATTGGGAAAAACTAAATTAAGGATTAGGATCTTACCCTCACGACAAAAAAACTTCTTAGCACTTGAAATCACCTCCAACCGAGCTCTCAAACCCAAAATATGAACTAATGAAGTCTAGGTTCGAAGTTGCGGTTAAGTCACTGTTCTGCTCGACCCTTCATTGCGATCAGGGAATGGGTCATCGCGATCGCGATGCCCATCCATGGCCAGGTCAAAACTGGTGCCTCGCGATCGTGAGGGCTTCGCTCACGACTGCGATGCACCACAATTTGCCTACCCACTTACCCGCACATGTGCGACCGTGAAACATCTTCACCTGATCGCATAGACTTGTTTTATCAAGGCTAGCGATTGCGGCTCCCTTTCTAGCGATCGCGAAGAATGAAACCAGGCATTGCTGAAACTAGCAAACCAAATATGCTACTAGGCTATAATTGACGGTATAAACTTGCTCGTGCACTAAAAACACTTATCCGACATCGTTAAGACACACTTTTTTCACAAAACATCCTTTCTTCCTCAATTATCAAACTTATACAACTAAGTACCCAAAATGCCACGGAAAGCCTCGGGACCCGAACCAAGGACTCGACTAAGTTATAAATGACGTTCCGGACCTAATGGAATTGATGAAACTTAATTACAGACAATTTACCCAAAGTCAAACTTTGGTCAAACCTTTCAATTTCGAAACTCAAGAAACCTCTAACTTAGGATTTTCATTTCGAAACTAATCTAATTTACCTCGGGAAGCATTTCACTCCTCCCCGCAAGCTATAAACACCCATTTAAGGTCAAAAAATAAAAATTTAGGGGTAACGGGTCAGAAATAGCTAAATGACCAAATAGTTCATTACATCAGATACCAATCAAACAATCGCTCGTCCTCGAGCAAAAATAAAAATGGTGGGAGAAAGTACCTGAACCGTCGAACAAATAAGGATATGTACTCTTCATATCTGCCTCGATCTCCTATGTGGCATCGTCGATCTGATGGTGCTTCAATTGCACCTCTACTAAAGCAATATCCTTGGATCTCAACTACCCAACCTGCCTGATCCAAAATGGCCATAGGCTCTTCCTCAAATGCCAGATTTTGATCAAACAACACCGAGTCCCATTGGATGATGTAGGACCCATCAAAATGGTATTTCTTCAATATAGAGACACGAAATACTGGATGAACACCTAAACCTGATGGTAATGCCAACTCATAGGCAACCTTACCAATACGCTGAAGGATCACCTCAAATAGTCCAATATACATCTGACTCAACTTGCCTTTCTTTCCAAATCTCATATCGTCTTTCATAGGAGAGACCTTCAAAAGAACCTGATCACCTACCATGAACTCCATATCACGAACCTTCCAGTCCGCATACTCATTCTATCTACTCTAAGCCATTAGGAGCTTCTCCTAAATCAACTTCACTTTATCCAAGGAATCTCTCAACAAGTCTGTACCCTATGGCCTAACCTCTAAAGCATCAAACGAACCAATTGGAGATCGGTATCTCCTACATACGAAGACTCAAAAGGCGTCATCTCAATACTCAAAATATTCAAAGCAAAGAATATCGTTGCTAAATCCAAATCATAAGTGAGGTAGTTCTTCTCATGCACCTTCAACTGACTTGACGCATATGCCTTTACCTTGCCTTCTTGAATCAACACACAACCAATCTGTGAATCATCACAATAGATGGCGAAATCCTTCTCTTTTGTTAGTAAAGCCAAAATCGGTGATGAGGTCAATAAAGACTTGAGATTTTGGAAGCTCTCCTCATAGTTATCCGACCACTTAAATGGTACATCTTTCTTAGTCAACCTGGTCAAATAGGAAGCAATAGGTGAGAAACCCTTCATGAACCATCGGTAGTAACTCGCAAGACCTATAAAACTCTGAATTTCAATCACCGTAGTAGGACAGGCCCAATCTCAAACTGCCTGAATCTTCTTAGGATCTACCATGATGTCATCTTCATATATCACATGTCTAAAAACGTCACTGAACTAAGCCAAAACTCACACTTAGAAAACTTGGCCAACAATTTCTTCTCCTGTAACAAACCAAGCACAATCCTCAAGTGCTTCTCACGATCCTCCCTACTATGAGAATAAACCAAGATGTCATCAATGAAGACGATGAAAATGGAATCCAAATAGAGCTTGAAAACCCCATTCATCAAATCCATAAAAGTTGTGGTGGCATTGGTAAGACCCAAAGACATAACCAAGATTTCATAGTAACCATAGCGGGTCTTGAAGGCCGTTTTCACAATATCCTCTATTCTAATCTTCTAATGGTGGTATCCCGACCTCAAATCAATCTTGGAGAAGATAGATGCACCCTGAAGCTGGTCAAACAAGTCATCAATACGGGGTATCAGATACTTGTTCATAATAGTAACCTTGTTCAATTGCCAATAATCAATACGAGAGCACCCCAAGGAAAAACACCAAGCCTGATGAATCCCTTGCTCAACAAGACCTGCAACTATTCTTTTAACTCCCTCAACTTTGTGGGCGTCATCCGATATGGTGGAATAAAAATAGGCCGAGTGACCGGCTCTAAATAAATACAAAAATCAATATCACGGTCAGGTGGAATACCAGGCGAATCTGTCGGAAATACATCCAGAAACTCTCTCACCATTGGTACCGACTCAAGCGACAAAGTATCAATGCTAGTATCTTAATTATGAGACAAATAAACCAAACATCCCTTATTCACCAACTTTTTCGCTCTAAGGAACAATATGATCTTCTTAAGTTCAGGGCTAGGAGTACCCTTCCATTCTAACTGCAGAATATCTGGCATAGCCAATGTGACTATCTTCACATGACATTCCAAAATAGCATGATAAGGAGATAACCAATCCATACCCAAGATAATATTGAAATCTACCATATCGAGGATGTTGACACCTAAGTTTTATCCTCCAATAATTTTATTTAATTATTTTGAGTTCCCGAGTCACAGACGGAGTGAAATATATTTTTCACAAAGCGTATATGATTTTACAAAATTATTTCAGGAGTATTTTTCATTTCATATATATATATATATATATATATATATTGTATATCATGTCCTAATTTTATACAAATTTTGATCATTAATCACAATTTCAAAATTTTAAACAACAATTATAAATGTAATTATTCTAAAAGAATTCTCAATATTAAAGGATTAATGTTCCACTCTGTCAAAGTCAGAAAATTAACTAAATAAATATGATAATGGAATTACATTTTAAGTTTAAGTCATGTTTTAATTTAATAGACGTTTGCATTATTTTAATTTTCCTAATCCTAATTAGTGTCAAATTTAGACTTAAATTGAAGCTTTTAATTTAATTAGGATATAATTAAATTAGGTTCGGCTTTTTCTTAATTTAAAACATGGCTATAATTAAATTTGTTTCACCAACAGAGAGGCCGAGGACTTTTGGCGAAGGATGCAGCCAAAAGATTACTCAATTGTAGAACACTTGCAGAAAACACCGGCCAAAATCTCCGTGATGTCATTGCTTTTGAGCTCTACACAACATCGTCAAGCTCTAATTAAGGTGATAGACGAAGTCCACGTCCCAGCAGGGACAAGTAGTGAAGCGTTGGCCGACATAGTAGGCCATGTCATCGGAGCACATCAAATTTCATTCACCGCTGATGAATTGCCGAAAGAAGGACCTGTCCATAATAAGGCTCTCTTTATCACTATCAAGTGTAGAGACAAGGTTATCTCCATGTCAAGAATGGGGCTGGACGTAATATATGCCCCATGTCAACACTGAAGTAGTTGCGCTATGACATTAGAAAGATACACCAGATTCGTACCAATATGAGACCTTTTGATAGGGCACAACGTAACCCCGCATGTGAAATGGACCTCAACATACAAATAGGGCCTGCCAAATTCATCATAAAATTCCAAGGTATGGACATCAGTGCCAACTACAATCTCCTACTGGGAAAACCATAGATACATATAGCTGGAGTTATGTCATCATCTCTCCATCAATCAATGAAGTTTGTCTGGGAAAACCACAAGGTCGTAATCCTTGGAGCGGGTAGTATTGACAACTCTCCTGACAACTCTTTATCGGTAATCGAGGAAGTCCAGATGGATACGAACTTTCACGTAGTGGAACTTTTGGGATCCGTCCACCGAGGGGATGATTAAGAAATCCTGATGCCCCCGATCTACAAAAGGATCATCGTGACTATGCTCTAGAACGGGTTCGAGCCCGGCAAAGGCCTAGGATGAGAGCTCCAGGGAATCTCAAAATCGGTGGCAATTCTGGCCAATGAATACCAATTCGGTATGGGATACATACCAAGTTCCACAGAAGCCTCTGATGCTAAACAGAATAAAAGAGGTCCTCCACATATGAGAAAGCATTTCCCGAGTTTGTTCTAGTCAATTCTGATCCGCATGCCCATGCATAACGGTGGGGACCCAAAAGAAGGTTTGGGGATGTTGTTCCAAGAGAAAGAGTGTGCCACTATACTAAAGGAATACTTCGAAACACCCACCATCCGTGACGCTGACCCAGACGAACAGCTGACCAACTGGACCTCTACCCCACTTTTGGCTTCTCAATACAGAGAAAAGTTCAAATTTACTTTCCAAAATCGGTTGAGGCCCAAGCACCCACCATTTATGGCTTACTTTTCCATGTGTTGTTCAAAAAATAGGAATGACTTAACGTTGATTCGAGTCAGGACCACAGTTTGTGCTTTTATCAAATCAATAAAAAGCCTCAATTTATGCAAAAATAGTCTCGTTTATTTACATATGTATATAACATGTTTTTACACACTAACGATGCTTTGCCTTATTTTTCAGTAATAATATAAAACAACTCATAATGTCATGACATGTCGCGAGATGAGCGAGTTGAGTGATACAGACGATAAAGAATATGAGGAGTGTGATAAAGAGGCAGCATTATCAGAAGACCTCGTAGGCAAGGAAAATCAATATGAGAATAGGCAGACACCTAATTTGGATGAAACAGAAGTGATTAACCTTAGAGACAAGGAAACAGTTAAGGAAACTAGGATAAGTGCGCACTTAGACGCGCCCAGAAAAGAAGAATTAATAAATATGTTAAGAGAGTATGTCGATGCATACACGTGGTCATACAAGGATATGTCGGGTTGAGCACAGACACCATATCTCACAAGCTAACTATCAACGAGGGATTCGCCCGGTCAAACAGAAAATTCGGCAGTTCAAGCCTGATCTCAGCATAAGAATCAAGGATGAAGTCAGTGGTCATAGAAGTAACTCCATACCCTACATGGATGGCCAACATCGTGCCAGTGCCAAATAAGGATGAAAAAATCATAATCTTGTGTGGACTATTGAGATTCCAATCGAGCTAGTCCCAAAGATAATTTCCAACTACCAAATATTCACATACTTATCGATAACTGTGCAAAGCGTGAATTACAATCAATTGTAGATTGCTTCACTGATTACCATCAAATTGTGATGAGTGAAGAAGACACTCATAAAATGGCATTAACTACTCCGTGGGGAGTATACCATTATCGTGTAAGCTCATTCGACATCAAGAAGGTCGGCGCCACTTAAATGAGGGTGATGGCCGCCATTTTCCATGACATAATGCATAAAGAAAATAGAGATTTACATGGATGACATCATAATCAAGTTGCGAGAAGGCTCTGAACACATCATACATTTGCAGAAGTTCATCGACAGACTCCGCAAGTTCAATCTAAAACTGAATTCGGCCAAGTGCGCATTTGGAGTGCCTGCCAGAAAATTGTTGGGATTCATAGTCAGCCGCAGAGGCATAGATCTAGATCCAACATAAATCAAAGGCATTCAACAGCTAGATCCTTAGGAAGGTTGACAACGGTCTTCGTAAAGACTGTAAGGTTATTTCGAGTGAGTATCCTACAACCCGACATAAGCTTTTGGTTATGGATTTGGAAATCAAGATGGAGAAGTAGAGGAAGGCTGTGGATGACAGGCTAAGAATCAAATAGAGCAGTTGGACCATGTGTAGTGCAAAGGAGATGGAGAAGAGGTTGATGTCCAGGGGGCTTGGAGAAGTAATGGGGATGCGATCGGTATGTGGGATAGGAATGCTAGTTGTATTTGTGAGGTAGCTAAAAAAGTGCTAGGGGTATCACAAAGTAGCTGTGATGGGCATCGAGGGGACTGGTGGTGGAATGACAAAGTTCAAGAGAATGTGAAAGCAAAGAAAGTGGCGTATGTGAAATTAGTGGAAAGAAAGGATGATGTGGAGAAGTGGATGAATACGGAATTATATTAGATGGCGAGGAATGAGGCAAAGATAGCGATTACGGTGGCAAAATGGTTGCTTTTGAATGCCTGTATGTGGAATTAGAGGAAAAGAGTAGGGATAAGAAGTTGTACAGACTACTCAAGGCGAAGGAGAGGAGGACCCGTGACTTGGATCTCGTGAGGTGCATCAAGGACGAGGATGGAAAAGTACTAGTGGAGGACGTACGTATTAGACAGTGGTGGCAGTCTTACTTCCATAAACTCTTGAATGAAGAAGGAGATAAAGACATTGTGTTGTGAGATCTGGAGCGATCCGAAAGGTACCGGGATTTTGTATATTGTAGAAGTATTAAGGTTGAGGAGGTTAAAGGTGATGTTCGCAGGATGTGCAGGGGATGAGGGACCGGGCCTGATGAGATCCCAGTTGAATTTTGGAAGAGTGTTGGCAGGGCAGATTTAGAGTGGCTGACTGAGTTGTTTAATGTCATTTTTAAGATGGGAAGAATGCCTGAAGAATGGAGGTAGAGTACAATTATTCATTTGTACAAGAACAAATGTGACATCTAGAGTTGCAACAACTATAGGGGTATCAAGTTGCTAAGCCACACTATCAAAGTTTGGGAAAGGGTCGTGGAGATGAGGGTGAGAAGAGGCGTGTCTATTTTTGAGAACCAGTTTGAATTCATGCTGGAGAATTCGACTATAGAAGCCATTCATCTTATTAGGAGGTTGGTGGAGCAGTATAGGGAGAGGAAAAGAGACTTACATATGGTTTTCATCGACCTCGAGAATGCATACAACAAAGTCCCTATGGAGGTTCTATGGAGATGTTTGGAGGTTACAGGTGTACCTGTTTCATACACTATAGCGATCAACGATATGTATTATTTAGCCAAGACCAGGGTACAGATAGTAAAAGAAGACTCATAATATTTTCCAGTGATGATGGGGCTGTACCAGGGATCAGCTCTTAGCCTATTTTTATTTGCCTTGGTGATGGATGGTCTGACGCGACAAATTCAATGGAAGGTACCATGCTGTATGTTATTCATAGATGATATAGTCCTGATTGATAAGACTCGCAGTTGAGTGAATGCTAAGCTGAAGGTTTGGAGACAGACTCTGGAGTCTAAAGGGTTTAAGTTGAGTAAGACCAAGACAGAGTGCTTTGAGTGAAAATTCAGTATTGGCAGCGACCATGAGACAGGCTTAAAAGTGAGGCATGGTACTCAGGTCATTCCAAAGAAAGGAAGCTTCAAGTATCTTAGATCTATTATCCAAGGGAATAAAGAGATTGATGATGATGTTACACATCGTATTGGTGCAGGGTGGATGAAATGGAGGTTCGTATCTGAAGTCTTGTGCGATAAAAATATGCCACCAAAACTTAAAGGCAAGTTCTATAGTGTGGTGGTTAGACCGACTATGTCGTATGGGCCAGAGTGTTGGCCAGTCAAGACTTCAAACATCCAAAAGATGAAAGTTGCAGATATGAGGATGTGTGGGCATACAAAAAGGGATATGATTAGAAATAATGATATCTGGGACATAGTAGAAGTGGCATAGGTGGAGGATAAGTTGCGGAAAGCAAGGTTAAGATGGTTTGGGCATGTGCAGATGAGAGACAGAAATACCCCAGTGCGGAGGTATGAGAAGTTGGCTATAGGCGGGTTCATGAAAGGTAGAAGTAGGACGAAGAAGTATTTGGGAGAGGTGATTAGACGGGATATGGGGCAAGTGCAACTTACTGAGGACATGACCATAGATAGGAGGTTGTGGACGACGCGAATTAGGGTACAAGGGTAGTAGGTAGTTGAGCATAATCCTACTTATGTTTACATACTGATAGTTATAGCGTGATTATTGTTGCCCTGCTTATTCTATCATACTAGTAGGCACAATATTATTTTATAGTCCCTGTTATTTGTTTCTGTTGTTGTATGATCTTTCGTGTACTTTGTTTATCTTATTTACCTGTGTTAGTTACTGCTTCTATTTTCAGAATGCTTTATCATGGCTTATTCACTTTTGTTACCATAATTTTTATATTGTTTTAAATTTCTTGTCCGGATCTGACCATTTCTCTTGCTTTGCTTGTGCTTATGCTTTGTCTTGAGGCAAAGGTCTTTCAAAAATAGCCTTTGTACTTATCAAGGTTGGGGTAAGGTCTACGTACAATCTACTCTCCCAGACTCCACATTATGGGACTTTTCTGGGTATGTTATTGTTGTTGTTGTATTCAAGAGCTTCCACCTCCCGAAACCAAGAAGGATGTCATGAGCTTCCTAGGAGGCTAAATTATACTAGGTGCTTCATAGCCCAGTCTAAGGTGATCCTGGAACCCATTCTTAAGATACTAAAAAATGGCGCACCCACTAAGTGGACGGATAAGTGCCAGAAAGCTTTTGACACCATTAAGAGATATCTTTCCAATCCGCCAGTTTTGGTTCCTCCAAGGCTAGGGAGCCCGTTGTTGTTGTACTTGTTAGTGTCAGACAATGTGTTTGGATGCATGTTGGCTCAGCACGATGAAACAGGAAAGAAAAATGAGCAATCTACTACCTCAGCAAGAAGTTCACCGCTTGCGAGTCAAGATGCACTATGATGGAAAACACATGTGTTGCTTTAACATGGATAGCGCAAAAGTTAAGACATTGCATATTGGTATACACTACACATCTGATATCCAAGATGGATCCTTTGAAGTACATGTTTCGCCATCCCATGACTATAGGGAAACTAGCCAAGTGGAAAATGCTTCTGAGTGAGTTTGACATCAAATACGCGGTCAAGAAAAGCATTCAAGGGACAAGAATTAGCTTATTTGCTAGCAGAAAGTCCGATCGATGAAGAGTTCACACCGCTGAGGATGTAGTTCCTGGATGAGAATGTAATGGAAATTGAAAATGAAATAGCGGAAGCATACTTAGGACAAAAATTGTTCTTAAACGGTGCACTTAACTACAAAGGTTCAGGAATCGATGCGATTTTGGTTTCAAAAAATTGGTCAACATTACCCGATGGCAGCCAAGCTCAACTTCTAATGCACAAACAATATGGTAGAGTATGAAGCATGCATTCTAGGTCTTCGCAAGGCCATCGACATAGATATTCAAGAACTCTTGGTAATAGGAGACTCATATCTATTGATTCACTAGTTCCGAGGAGAATGGGCCACCAAGAACGAGAAGATCTTTCCATATGTCAACATCACACATAGATTGTGCAACTGATTCAGAAAGATCAAACTCAGGCACATACCAAGGGCTTAGAATGAGTTCGCCGATGCTCTTGCAACCATATCATCCATGATATAGCATCCTAAAAGAATTCATATTAACATGTTGGAGATCAGCATCAGGGAAGAACATACCTATTGTTTCCATGTGGAAGCGGAATCCGATGATAAACCCTGGTATGTCGACATAAGCACATATCTGAAAAAATGAGAGTATCCCGAAAACAAAACAACCAATCAAAAGAAGACCATCAAATGAATGGCCAATGGTTTCTTCCTAAACAAGGGATCTACAGGAGGACTCTGATCTAGGGCTACTCAGATGTGGCAATGTCGTAGAGGCCACAAAGCTATTAGAAGAGGTATACGCCAAAACTTGTAGACCTCACATGAATGGGTTCGTCTTGTCCAAGAGGATCTTAAAAGCAGGCTACTACTAGATGACAATTGAAATCGACTGTAGCCGATTCGTGCAAAGGTGCCATAAATGACAAATCCACGGAGATCTAAACAAGGTCCCAACAAATTAGCTTAATGGCATGAGTTTACCCTAGCTGTTTGTTTCCAGGGGCATGGACGTCATTGGGCCCATAGAGTCATCAGTATCCAACGGACATTGCTTCATTCTAGTCGCTATAGACTACTTCACGAAGTAGGTTGAGGCTACTTCACACAAGTCAGTGACAAAGAAAGTGGTAGCCGACTTCGTGCACAACAACATTATCTTCCATTTCGGCATCCCAGAGTCGATCATAATAGACAATAAATACAACATAAATAGTCATCTGATGAAAGGAATTTGTGAACAATTTTGTATAACTTATCGGAATACGACCGCATATAGGCCACAAATGAATGGAGCCGTAGAGGCAGCAAACAAGAACATCAAGAGTATATTGAGGAAAATGACCAACAAAAGTGTTGGCATGAACAATTGTCCTATGCATTGCTAGGATACCGAACAACCACTCGTACTTCAACTAGAGCAATTCCATACTTTCATGTCTACGGCACTGAGGTAGTGATACCAATCAAGGTAGAGATTCCCTTGCTCAGAATCATACAAAAGGTATAACTGGACAACACAGAATGGGTCTACAATAGATATGAGCAACTGGCTCTGATCGATGAAAGCGGAATGGTCTCCATATTTCACGATCAACTATATCAACAAAGAATGGCACGTGCCTTCAACAAACGGGTAAGAGAGTCAGCCGATCCAAATATGCAACAAGGGATAATGTTCATGGGGGTCTAAAAATTTTCACCAAAGACAGAAGAAGAGTAAAAGTAGAGCGCTAGAGACAATCGGAGAGCCTCGCTCAAGCGAATATGTCATGACATTAGTTAATAATATTTTAGACATATAAAATGTCTTAGTCAAGATTCTATTTTCTAAAAATATTTTCAAATATTTCTGTTTTAAATATTTTCTCTCATTATACTAGGACCAACAGAGGGGTCGAGACTGGAAAACGGAGAAACAACACAGTAGGAGTCGGTCACACGGATCGACCACATAGGAAACTAACAAATAATTCTGTGATTGCAGGTCACCAGAACATCGTCGGAAGGACAACTGGGTTTTCTACTAACTTATTTGTTCATGAATAAAATAGGTACAATAGAAATCCACTCCGACACCAGAAGACAACTTCCAGTCCCTGAGAGCCACTGACAAAGCAAATATGCAACGCCGGACCTTAGAGCCACAACTATAGGAAAATGCCATAAGGGGGCCTAAAGTAAAAAGGTACAAACTGACCCTAAGAGTCTAGAAAAATAACGAAAAATAAAACAATCAAGCCATGAGAGCCACATTAAAGAGTCTGAATGATGTAACCCCGGTCAGAGGGCCGCAGTCTTCATTCAAAAGTCAGAGTGATGTAATTCCAATTGAAAGGCTGCAGTCTTCACTCCAAGTATCAGAATGATGTAATTCTGGTAAAAGGGTCGCAATCTTCATTCAAAATTCAGAGTGATGTAATTCCGATCGAAAGACTGCAGTCATCACTCCAAATGTCAAAATGATGTAATTCCGGTCAGAGGGTCGCAGTCTTCATTCAAAGGTCAGAGTGATGTAATTCCGGCTGAAAGGCTGCAGTCTTCACTCCAAGTGTCAGGTGATGTAATCCCGATCCAAAGGCTACAGTTTTCACTCCAAGTATTAGAATAATGTAATTTTGGAGAGAGAGTAGTAGTCTTCATTCAAATGTCAGAGTGATGTAATTCTGGTTGAAAGGTTGCAGTCTTCACTACAAGCATCAGAATTATGTAATTCCGTTAAGAGGGTTGCACTCTTCATTTAAGGGTTAGACTGATGTAATTTCGATCGAAAGGTTGTAGTCTTCACTCCAAATGTCAGGTGATGTAATCCCGATCAAAAAGGTTGCATTCTACACTCTAAAGTCAGAATGATGTAAAACCAGTCAGATGGTCACAATCTTCATTCCAAAAACTAGAGTGATGTAATTCTAGTCAAAAGGCCGCAGTCTTCACCCCAAAGTCTGAACGATATAATTCCGGTCAAAAGCCATAGTCTTCGTTCCTAAAGAGTCAAATTGCATGCCAGAGGGTCATTCATACAAACATTGTCGAGAGGTCTATTCATACAAACTGCATGCCGAGAGGACTATTCATATAAGCTGCATGCCGAGAGGACTATTCATATAAGCTACATTGTTATGCTTTGTGAAATTCATATGGTCGGACCCATTGAAGATATAACTAATACTAGTTAAAATCAACTATTTTTAGAAGTATTTTTATCATAATCTTCTAGGGAAAATAGGAGTTTGTATTTGCTAAATTATTTGAATAGTATTTTTGTTAGTAATTTGTGTTTGACCAATATTTTTTTAAAAGTTTTTAAGAATCAAATTACCAAAAAGAAGTTATTACTGCATGCTGAGAGGTCCATTCATACAAACACTGTTGAGAGGGCATTCATACAAATTACATGTCGAGAGGGCCATTCATACAAATATCGCCAAGAGGGTCATTCATAAAAAATGTATGCCGAAAGAGCCATTCATATAAACTACATATCGAGAAGGTCATTCACACATGAGCCAGACAATGGCAGAAGTGGCATCACCTCCAACAAATATTACATCACAGGGTCAATAATATTACACCAATAGAGCCAATAGAGCCAGACGGTGTCACATGGGACATTCGCTCTAACAAACACTCCCCAGTAAGTCAACTGAGCTAGACGATGTCGCAAGTGGTACCCGCTCAAGTCAACTAATTCAATAGATCCAGACGGTGTTGCAAGTGGCATCCGCTAAAGTCAAATAATTCAACAGACCCAGACGGTATTGGAAGTGGCATCATCTCAAACAACATTCAAATCAACAGGAACTAGACGGTATCAGAAGTGTCACCCAATCAAAAAGAGTCACTCTAGAAGGTAAAACAAAAAAAGTCGCGCATGTATGAAAAAAAATAAAAAAAATCAACACACAAGTCTCATCATATAGAAATAGGTCAAAGCTATCGGAGGTGGAAAGTAGGAAGACCTGATCTAGATACATGCAGAGCAAATATGGAACTTGTTCTTGGGCAGTCAGTCAAAAATATGTGTCGATGAGAGTCAAGCTCTCTGCACATGAGCTTGAACATCACTCCACGCAGAACTCGCTCGTGAATTACGAAGATTTTTATTTTTTAAACTCGTAATCGGTCGGGCATATACTGGAAGTGTCAAAGGGATTTCCATATAAGGGATACTCTTTTTGCACCATCAAGTCGAACTACAAGTGACCTGATTCCTGAAAATAGGAGATATATAGGTCACTCAATCTTCGAGGATTAGTCACATTCTCACAAAATCACTCCGGAACTTTCTGGTCTGATGTTTTTATTTTATTGACTTTTTAGTAGTTTAATTGAGTCGAACTATACGTGGCCTAAATTCTCATGTAATCTGAAATATGTAGAAAACCCGAAAACCAGGGTCTGGCCACAATTTTCAAAATTGCACAAAAACAAGAAGTATTTTCCTATTGGTCGATTAAAAACTAGGTCCGTCAAATTTTGCTACTCAGGGATGGTCTATCCATCCTCGAACAGCGAAGGGGCAGTTGTTGACACCTAATTTTTACCTTTCGATAATTTTATTTAATTGTCCATAGTTCCTGAGTAACAGACATAGTGAAATATACTTTACAAAAAACGAATATGATTTTACAAAATTATTACAGGAGTATTTTTTCTTTTGATTTTATAAAAGATCATTTGATATATATATATATATATATATATATATATTGTACATCATGTCCTAATTTTACATATTTTTTATCATTAATCACAATTTCAAAATTTTAAACAACTTTCTCAATATTAAAGGATTAATGTTCTGCTTCATCAAAGTCGGGAAATTAACTAATTAAATACGATAATGGAATTACATTTTAATTTTAGGTCATGTTTTAATTTAAAAGACGTTTGCGTGATTTCAATTTCCTTAATCCTAATTAGTGTCAATTTTAGACTTAAACCAAATTTTGTAATTTAATTAGGCTATAATTAAATTTGTTTTGGCTTTTTCTTAAGGGAAAATGGTCATATTTGCCATCATACTTTCGGAAAAGGGTCATATTTGTCCTCCGTTAAAGTTTGGGGTTAAATATACCCTCAACGTTAGCAAAGTTGTCAAATATGCCCTTCGGTGAGCAGAAATCCCATGTGGACACCACCCCACTGCTTCTACTCTCTCTGTTCACCGCTCCACCGCCATCGTCGACTAGCCGCAGCTCCGACCAAACATTTAGGCGAACATCAGATCTTTCACTACAATAATAACTCCCCACAACCACCACTACTTCGCAAACACCAGATCTGCCAACCATCACCACCACAACGTCGACCACTCACGCATGTCCTCCGACCTCCCGTCGACAACCCAAACCCCGAGACTACCCCGTGACAACACAATCACTGTAACTCATCACCGTCATCGTCACCACCGGCAAACACCAGATCTGCTAACCACTACCACCACAACATCGACCACCCACGCATGTCCTCCGACCAACCCATACCCAAACCTAGAAACTACCCCGCGACAACCCCATCACTGTAACCCAATTCCGTCCCCAACACCGTCACTGTCACTACCCCCAAACCCGACACCGACCCATCCCCAACCCATCGACCTTAATTTCTACCTTAATCGATACCCCTTGAGTTTGTTTCTTGTTTCGGAATTTGACAAAATCCATCAAAATGGGTCTTGGGTTGGGGATGGGTTGATGGGTTAGGGGTGGGTCGGTGTCCGGTCTGGGGATGGTAACGGTAACGGTGTTGGGGATGGTCATTTGCACTGTCACTCCGGTGCTTGCCACCGTCGAAGTGACGGTTTGGTGTGGCTCGTCGCTGAACAGAGGGAGTAGAAGTGGGTGTGGTTTAGTGTGGGTCCCACTTGTGTTTAATGTCACCCACGTGGATCCCACATGGCGTCCACATGGGATTTCCGTCCACCAGAGGCATATTTGACAATTTTTCTAACGTTGAGGGTATATTTGACGCCAAACTTTAACGGATGGCAAATATGACCCTTTTTGGAAAGTATGATTGGCAAATATGACCCTTTTTCATCAAATATGACCCTTTTTGGAAAGTATGGTTGGCAAATATGGCCCTTTTTCATTTTCTTAATGTGGCCATGAGTAATTCTAATTAGTAAAAGTAATGGGCTGTTTGTTTGTTTTAATTTAAAATGAGTGAGCCCTCCTAACCCACATTTAGGCGTAAAGTTTCCAAGAGGAACCCTACCCGATTTCGTTTCTCATTCGTCTTCATTGCCGATAATGGCAAAAACTCAGAGTATGGGTGCTTTGCTGTGTTATTGCCTCGTTGAGATAGGAAAGGCCATTAAATGCTCTTCTCTCTCACCACTCACACCACCAAGACCCACCCCCCAAACCCTAGGTAAGGTTGCCCATTTTTCTACTTTCTCTGTGAGCATTTAATGCTCCTTTGTCCGATTACTATTTGAAATCGACTGTTTCCATTGGTTGAGAACTGGTTTGGATGGAAATTCCCCCCAAAAACCATATTCTCCCGCACCGATTTGATGAGCTCAATTAGGGTTTAATATTCACCTATAAATACAGACCCTTCTCCTACATTTTGAGGGTCTGAAACTCGATTCTTAGCTTTTACGCTGATTAAGAGTTGATTCAAGTTAATTAAGCTTAATTTGGGATCCAACCCTTTGGTGGAACCCAGAATTAGTCTAATTGATCATTCACTACCACCCCCACCCCTCTTTTTCATGTGTTTGTGAGTTTGAGATCGTCGAAGTGAAGAACAAGCTCGACGTTCGATTCTAGGCTGCCTACACACAAGGTAAACACTTTCCTTTCAATTTTCTATTTAAGTTTCCTAATATAAACTGTATTATGGATTTATGTGCTTATTAATCATGTTTAAATATGATTAGTCACTGTATGAGATCATTAGGTTAGTTGTTGAACATGTTTAGTTAGATTAAGTATTTTTAATGTTCAAAACTACTACTGTTAGAATGTCACTGTTAGCACTTGTTATGTGACTGTTAAGCATTTTTAGTTAATATTAGTTGTTGTTTGTGTGCATTAGTTCAATAATCAGCATGTTTTGATTGTTATAAACCATTATGTATGATCATTTCTATGATTGTTAGTATTGTTTAGGCTATTAATGACATTGTTTGATACTATAAACATGATTAGATGTTCACCATGATAACTTTTTAATCATATATTGGTTACTTTAGTTGATTTAATACTCAATCTTGTTAGTTTTGAGAGTTGTTGATTATGTGTGAGTTATTTAGATGATATTAAGGTAATTTGTGTGTTCACTTCAAGTTTTTAGGTAGTTTATGGTAGCTTAGTGTGTCCTGTGTCTGTATGTACACTTAGAATCATCATGCTAGTTGACCAAATGTTTAGGATTACTCAATGGGAAGACTGTTGGTTTTGTATGCACTGCTGGTTTGATGTAATGTTCCTACTGTTGTTTTGAGGTCTCTTTGATCATGTGTGATCTATTTAAATAGTCTTGAGTCAAATTGTATATTAACTTAAACTTGTTTTAATCAGATATATGTTGTCTAGGTTAAATAATATTCAGAAAATGTTTGTTCAAGGCTATAACAATTATGTGTTGAGCTACTGGAATCATGTTAAGCTATTTAATATAATCACGTTGAGTTTGCTTGTTTAAAATTAAATAGGCTTAATGTAGTGTAATGTCTAAAGAGTGTTATGTCAACCATAAAAATAGAGGTGATAAATTCTCGTTGAGACTATGGGATTTGTTTGTTAATATAATAACCGAATAGGTTAATTGATGTTTTTTTAATAGGTCACATAGAGATTGTTTGAACTTAGGTCTGAAAAAGCTCAGATGTAGATGATGAACGTTTTCACACATGAGAAATAATAGCACAGTGTAGGAAGTGTATATTTGGCTTGTGTTGCTTTGGCACATCTCATATCTGTCATGTTTCCTAGTTTTGCTAACATAGACTCAAAGTGAGACCCTCATGGGATTTTTGAGGTTGTATTTTTTTGTATGCTGAGATTCTGCAGGACTGTGTGTTCACTTATTCTTCTTATTAGGTTTCTTCTGAATGTTGCTTGTGAATACCCATACTAGCCTTGTTAATATTAATTACCTAGACTAACTCCTACTCAAACAAGATCTAAAACTTGGATATGCTACGTAATGTTTTGACTCTTACATGAGGTAGTTATCTATAAGTCAAACTAGAATGACATGATTGTTTGTATAAGAAGTGTGGCGAACTTTCTTTGCCATACACCTATCCTATTTCTGCATGCTATTATGCTTCATTGAGATCTGTGATATCAGCCAGGTTGACTGATCAATATATCTTTTTGTGTGGTGGTGCTTTCATATGCTCTTTCCTTCTATATCACATCTATTTCATGAAAGTCTTAGCACTTTTGTCTCTGTCTATATAAGTTGTTTTGACTTGTTTGGGTTAAATTCATGCACGCAATGCCTATTTGCTTTCATGTTTTAGCTTACAAAATTTGTAGTCTTTAGAACCTCAAATAACATGAGATTGTGCCATGTGAAGTGACACCTATATGTTCCTATAAAATGCTTGACCCTGGTTATATTATATTTGATCACACTGGCTAGTTTTAGGCAAAACAGAAACTAGGAGTGTCATTACTAGACTATTCTGGTTTTAGGTCTCCTGAGTATCTAAGCCTGTATGAGTTTTTCTAAGTCTTATCAGCCATATGCCATGTATATACTTGCTTTCATGTAGATCATACTGTGATATTTGATATACCCTGGGCATATGGAATGAACTGCTACACACATTGGTTGTGTACCTCTATAGCAAAATATGATTAAGGGACTTGGCATTAAATTAACAGCTTGGTTGAGATAGAATTTGTTCATGTGTTTCTCATTATTTATGTGAAGCTAATATTACTAAGAATACACCTGCAACATGTTCTCTTTCCTCTCTAAATAGATTGTGTGAGCATCGATATATATGCTTGATATGCCCAGTCTTGCTAGTCTAGTATATTTTGTATATCAGAGATATACTGGTTGTATACTACGTTGTATATTACTTCTGTTGGTTATGTCTCGAAGCTTGATGGGCTTAGCCTATTCATGTAACTCATTTCTTATTTCCTATTTTTACAAACAATTGGACCTAGCCCATTTCCTACTACCTATTGTTGCCTATTTTTACATGAATATGTATTTTGGGCTTAGCTTATGCATAGTACTTCCTACTTGTTATCTTTCCTTTATGTGTTTTAACTGGGCCTAGCCCGTTATTGCTTTTATCCTCACTTGTGCACGATGGATTTTGGGTACATCTAACTTGGACCTTTATTTTTCCCTTGTTTGTTTCTGCTACATCACCATGAGATGGGCCTTTGCTAGGCCCATCATCCTATTCAGATGAGTCTGATGCATTACACACTTAGCCGATTCGGCTGAGGCCGAGTCAAGATTGTTTTGGCTGAAAAAATAAGCAAGGGAAGCTAATATCTGCCTGAAGGCCCAGTTATGGGTGAAAATAGCCAACTGGTGGGCTTTGGTAGGCCCACCAGCCTAAACTTTCTCTCATTTTTCATTTCAAAGCTTTTTTAAAAATCTGGAAAACCTGAAATAAAGGACTGTTTTTGGCTAAATAAAAGACTGTTTGGACATTAAAATCTGGAAATGAGAAACAGATTTTCAACTAAGTTCAAAATTGATTTTGGAATTTTAATTCATGACTTGGTTCTTGAAATTTTGATTGAGAAAAGTATTGGACCCAAATGGGCCTGAGTGACATTAATCAAGTAAATGGGCTACTGAACATCAGATTCAAAATGGGCTGAAATTGACATTTTATTTATGTTAGAATACGGGCTGAGCCCAATTAGCTAGTTGATTTAGACATTAGAATTATCTTGGACTTGAGTTCTGTCCAAGCGTTTTGGAATGTGGAATTTGGTTTGACCTTAGGAATATGACATGAAACGAAACAAAAACCGCTTTTGTATTACTTTTCTTTCAAAAGCAAACTTGTTTTTTTAAATGAAACTACCATTTTCATAACTTGAGAAGGATTTTAAAATATGCAAGTGTGAAAATAGTCAATATAGTTGGACTAAATGTGGAGTTCTACTCAAATTCACATTTGAGTGTTCTTAGTCCGAAAATGAAAATTGACTAAACTACCTCGTGCATACTATTTCTTGATGGAAGTTTAACTCTTTGTTTTAAAACAAAACCTTGAGTTTGAATAAATGAAATGACAAGTTACTTTATGGATTGTTAAAACCTTAAGCAATTTAAATTACTTTGAAGCGTGCTATAGAGTTCGTAGGTCAACCGTATTCTACGGATCCTTAATATCGTGGTGCTAACACTTTCTCCGAGAGATCCTTTACTCTGGTTTAGATAGAATTTTTTAAGGAATTTAATTTTTTTTAATTTACCTATAAATTAGGTGGCGACTCTAAAACAATTATCCACACTTAGAGCACCATCCAAATTCTTAGTAGCTCTTTATGTGCTCACTCGTGTAAAAAGTTAATCGTACCATGGGATAACCATATCTAGCCAAGTGTCATATCCTATTAAAGTAAACACACAATACTTATAGACTCGATCCAATACCATAAAATCACCAACGGGAGTAGAGACACGAATAGGTACATTAAGCAAATCATGTAGCTTGTCTAGATCCGCAGAGAAATAAGTCGACACATAGGAGAAAGTAGAACTTGATTCAAATAAGACTAAAGCTGACTGATGACAAATCAAAATAATACCTGTAATGACCGCATCAGAAGCCTTAGCATCTTGTCCACACTCGGATAGCATGCCTCTACGACCACCACGACCTGCCTGAGATCCACCTCTCACTACTAAGAGTTTCCCCTACCCGAATGGTAACCACCCTGACTTGACTATGAGCCTCCTCTACTAGAATACCCATTTTCTCTAGCTGGCGGTGTTGGGGGCCTAGAGGAATGAGATCTGGAGTTTTACTAGGCTCCACTCTATCTAAGTTTGGGATAATCATTCTTGAAATCCACTGGATCACAACACTCAAAACACGCCCTGCCAAACATGGGGTGTTGAACTGACATCGACGAACCTAAATAACCTCCACAGTTTGAAAATCGAGTAAGAATCTTGGAAAGTTTGCCCGGAATTGTACCCACTATGCCCTAAAGAACCACATGTCGAAGTCTGAAGTGTTGACTGGATGGGGCTACTAGAGTGATGCTGATGACCCCTATTATAGTGTACCCCACCACTTAAGGACCACTAAAACTACCAAATTTATGTGCCTTCTTCTTGGAACCTCCACCATATGCCTGACCTCTTATTGAGTCTACCTCTTTAGCATGTTCTAACACTGCCTGAAATAAAGCCCAGAAGCTAAAACCTATAGAGTTGCCAATCGAAGAGGAAGAGTCAAACCCTTCATAAATTCTCACCCGTTCGGCCTGTATGAGAAGAAATGCTACCACATAACGAGACAAAGTAAGAAATCTGGCGTCATACTCTGTAACAAAAAAACTCATATGCTCTAAGGCTGAGAATCATCTATCCTCATGCTCTCAAAGTGCAAGGAACATACTTCTCCAGAAACACCTGGTAGAACTGAGTTTAAGTCATAGGTGGAGACCCAATCGGTCGACACTCCATATAAGACATTCATCACTATTTGGCATCCCCTACCAACAGGACAGAAACATAGTCAAATCCGTGCGACTCTACCACTCCCAACTTATGAAGCCTCACATGACAGCAAACAATTAACTCATAAGTATCCTCCTCGGGAGTACCATAGAAATGAAGAGGGAATTGTTGAACTCAATTTTCGCTCTTAACTGGACATCACTGGCCCAACCATAGGCCGAAGAGCAAAGTCAGGCACCAGAATCGAATCAATATGGGGAGCCACAACAATTCTCAGCAGTTCCACCGAGGTCTAAAATCATAGACTAACCATTGCATCAGGGTCTGAGCTCCCACCCTTGTCTGTCAGCAGTGTGGAGTAATCGGAATCATGCCCGCCTAGGCCAAACTATCAAAGTACCCCAACACTCGAAACACAGCCTCTTGAAGGTTAGTAGTAGCAATGAATCTAATATGTGCTTGTGCGGACCTAGCATCCTCAGTCGACATCGACTCCTCATTCAAAATGTTCCCTAGCTCTGGAGGCAACTCTCTGTTGTGGTCCTAAGCAGGTGTTGATGCTCAGCCCCTAGCTGGCACAATTGCACGTCTTTTCCCCTGCCACATCCTTTACAATATCCCTTGCCTCGTTCACAGTCAGCTGCCCGAGCAGCAGGTACGGTGCAGATGCATGTATAGGTGCAGGCTCATAGTCTCCAATAGTTATCAATCGCATCGTCACCATTTGTGAGAGAACATAAGAACGAGGTTAAGATACCAATCTGAATGAAATTGCATGAAAATAATGAACCATATACTAATTAGAATGAACTAGTACAAATAGAGAGTGAAATAAAGTTTTCTAAATGACCCAAAGCATCTCGAAGATGGGTACAGAAGTTTACGTACCAATTCGTGAAACTTTACTAGATATTGCTCTTATACTAATTACATCAATTAATCCAGGACTCTGATACCAATTTGTCACGACTCAAATCATGGTCATGATGTCACCTACTATTATCCCACCATAGGTGAACCATCCCCCTATTTCACAAGATATGAATTCTCAAATAGCAGAAATGAAAGTTAGACAAGATTATCTTAAACTTAGAATATCATAAATACTAGGAAGTCAACCAATAAAAACTCCCAAAATCTAGTTTGAAGGTACAAGAGATCTAATAACAAAAGATGAAATACATGTCTCATAGGACAAAAATGAATTGTCTATCTAAATCAAAATACAGAACACAATAACATGAGAGTCCAGGGACCACGATAGCCATGTAGCTCGGCCTGAAGTCTCGATAGCACTCTCTCACAATCATTCATGAGGTCTAGAGTTGGAGTAAAGATCGGTATCTGCCCCACAAAGTGCAACAAGTGTAGTATGAGTACAAACACACGTACTCATAGGTATCATAGACCGACAATGAAGAAAGCATATATATAGCAAATAAATATTGAATCTAACACTTATTTCATGAACTCGACTACTACATTCAATTTTATTCAAGAAATCATGGGCAATTAGAGAACACCTAAGCATATAGATCATAAAAGGGTGAAGGAATGCATATGAGATGAAATGTATGAATACAATGCATCGGCCAACCTAAATAAACTGGTATACACATGCTAGTTGTCCTTCTGTCTAGTCATGATCCATGGGAGACTTGCGAGGTCCATATATATGTCATTGTACCGCTCGAGGTCCTTGGCCTTAGGACTTGGCTACTCACTGTACCGCTCAACTTTTTCGCCGGACTACAAGAATATCAACTTTTCTTCATCTCTTTCATATACAATTTTAGAACTCATTCTTTCATAGTGAATACACAATATAATAAGGCATGGAATGAATGAAATATGTATAATATCTCATACCAATACTATCAATGTATAAGATGTGGATGCTTGATACCAACAAGTTCACGTAATAACTTATATGTTCAATTTATCCTCTTCCACAATGGTACGAGATGAAGAATGATGAAGGAAGTAAAGCAATCATAGAAAATATATGTCAAATATGACTATCATAGAACACAAACACAACAGTCATACCAACCTAAGTGGACTTATATCACGTTTGAACCATAGCCTAGGAGTAACACGACACTCGGTGCCTGACTGCATGTGATTGAGAGAACTAACTGGCCGGCTAAATAAACATGTGGTATATACTGAATGCGGAATAAAACACGCAACACGCTAATCTATTAAAAGACTGAGTGAATAATCATAAATGCAGAAATACTGAGATGAGTCTGAATGTTTCAATACGTAGTCAACATGGCTAACACATAAGCCTACTAAACTCTGACTGACTACAACTATAGTTTATGAAGTCTCTAATGAAGTTCTGCGAAATTGATTAGTGGAATAAGGTTCCCGGCATACTTGATCCTAAATCAATAACTTGTATAGATACTAAATCTGGAACATACTGATAGCTGAATTGAACAAAAGAAGTATAGTCATAAGTACTCCCTGTTTTGAATGTGAAATCACATGTTTTAACTGAGTTAATAATCTAGGTCTCAGCCCAATGTAAGTGCACAAATCAGTGGCATTAGCCAAGTAAGTGCATCAGTTATGGCCTCGGCCAAGAATACATATACATAAGATTGTGCCCTCGAGAAAAGGTAGGTGTTAAACATTCAACAATTTATATTAAGGAATTGAGAATCTTATTGTAATGCATAACAATAGAATACTAAGTATTACTATATTGACATGTATTTATGATATTACAGAGTTTAAAGCATTAATTGTTCATAAGCATACTAAGTTTTCATGACTAAGACTCATGGGATATCAAATAAGAGTCTATATTGATTATATATTGACCTCACGACATTCGCAATGGCAATCATGAATGAATCACAAAACTATATCGTTTAGAAAATAACAGTTCTTTTTATGAAACTAAAGCTTAACTATATTTTTAAGGTGGTTCGTAAGAGTCGTAAAAGAAACATGGCGTGGGGAGAATCATTAACGTTCCCACATGTGGAGTGTTAGCCTCACACACCTCAATGATCTATAGCAATGTATGTCAAAGGGAATCAATATAGGCTTAAAAATATGAAACCCAAAATGTTGACCCAAAACCCAACCTGAGTGCTGGGCTTGCATCGCACGTGAATCACGTGGCTCTTTGTAGACGAGAATCAGAGAGCATACAGGTGTGCGTTAGGCCCGCGATGTGTGGCCGTCGCGTAAACGCCTTGTATGTGACAAATATATGGCCGCGTGTTGCAGTAATTGTGTAAAGAGCATAACTTCTTATATTAATCATTCATCTGCTATGTTCTCAAAAATCGTTCCTTTTTTTCCTTTCATTTTCCGCTATTCTTTTTTCCACTATTTTTGCTATAATGATAGAGAAAAAGCTCTTTAGATGGTTTTTTCTACTATATAATTATTTCGTGTTCGAGTTCGAGTTAGAAATACATGAGGATTTCATGTTCTTACTTGTCTGGATTTTGGCTTTCGTATCATGGATCTTGCGACGTGCGTTAGAGTGTTATGGTTGCCAATCAAGATATCTTTCTTCTCATGGAGAGTGTGGCATTGCAAACTTTCTTTGCATGACATTCTGACAAGACTTGGATATACAATTCCCTCCGTTTGGCCTGATCTATATATGGATGGAAATGTATTTCAATGTACTAAAAAATTAAGAAAGATTTTCAAAAAATTAAACTGATCACAAGATTATGGTTGCATGAAGTAGGCTCCTCGATCATTTTCTCAAAACGTACCAACCTTCTAGATTCTGTTATACGCTAGTGGTATGAGTCAAACATTGGCCCGAAGATATGGGGTATTATATTATCTCCACCTTGGGATCATTCATCCTTGAAATATGGTCTTGCTTATCGCTATGACTAACTATGGATCCTAAACGAGACTGGAGGAAATACATGAACACTGAACTATCATGAATACATGAATACTGAATTGAATAAATGTTGCACTAAATAGATACTGAACTGATTTGGTACTGAACAGAATAGACACTCAACTGAATGACTATTGAACTGAATGGATACTGGAAATATAGAGATTATAGCATGAGGTATGAATGTAAAGGTTAGTTACCTTCATTATTTCGGCTTGTTCCTCAAACAACTGCAGATATTTGGACTTCATGTCCTCTTTGACTTTCTGATTTCTCCATAGCACCTTTACGGAGGCAATTCTCTTATTTCTCAACTTGAGAACTTGATGATCAAGAATAGCCACTAGAATCTCCTCATAAGTTAGGCCATCTTTAACTGTGATCGCTTTTATAGGATGATGGATCTCCCACACATTTTTTCAGCATGACTACATGAAACACTGGGTGCATGGAAACTAAATCTTGTGGTAACTTGAACTCATAATCTACTTGATCAATCCTTTCACGGAATTCTATACGGATACATTTGAGACTAAGTTTTTCTTTCTCCCAAATCTCATAACACCCTTCTCATAGGTGAAACTTTAAAAAATACCATCTCATCAATATGAAACTCCAAGCCTCTACGTCACACGTCAGAATAGGACTTTTGGCGACTCTGAACCATTTCATGCGCTCTTGAATCAACTTGACTATTCCATAGCCTGATGGACCAAGTATGGTCCTAACAATTCTACTTTGCCAACTTCGAACCAACTAATAGATGATCTACACCTTCACTCTTATTGGGCTTCAAATAATGACATCTTGATACTAGTATGATATCTATAATTATAAACAAACTCAATGCGAGGAAAATGATCTTCCCAATTACCTTTAAAATCTAGGACACATTCACTCAACATATCTTCAAGCGTCAGGATATCGTGCTCTATCTAACCATCTATCTGAGATGAAAAGTGGTACTGAGATTTACCTTGGTACCCAATCCTTTATGAAAGGACTTTCAAAAATTTACTTGGAACTGAGAACCATGATTCGAAATGATGGACGTTGGAGTCCCATGCAATATGAAGATTTCCTAAGTAGAAAACTTGGCGTAATACTCTACTGAATCAGTGGTCTTCAAAGGCAAAAAGTGCGCTGACTTGGTAAGTTAATCTACAATCACTCAAACCGAATCGTGCTTTTTGAAATGAGAGAGGTACACCTGTTATAAAGTCTATGTTTATCATCTCTACTCATGAGTATTTGTGTTTTGTGCTAAATGGTCGTGCTTAGACACAAAATCTGCCACTTTCTTTTTCATGTCGTTCCACTAATTAATTTCCTCAAAGTCATGATACATTTTTTGTAGATCTTGGGTAGGTCGAATATCTGAAACTGTGCGCCTCTATCATAATCCTCTCTTTGCGTCTATCTACATATGGGACGCATAAGTTTCCTTAATACCTTAGAATACCGTCATCTCCCTTTTGTTCGAAAGCCATAGATTTATGTCTGAGAATTCCTTCCTTTAGCTACAATAGATAGGGATCATGAAACTATTTTCCTATTTTTCTCAGTTACTAAGAAAGATTTGACTCTGTCCTATACAAAAACTCTATCATCTTTGGGGTCCATAAGTTGAACACCTAGGTTTGCTAAACTATGAACTTATCTCACTATGATCCCCTTGTTTGCCTCGACATGAGCTAACTGCTCATACTTGATTTCATTATGAGATACATCATAAAATACTGATTGTATTACTGTCTCTAAGTCTTCGACCTTCACCCTCAAGATTAGAGTCTCGTGCAATGGAACTACCCTTGTGACACATAGCTGGGCATGATCTTATAGACTTTATGTGATTGTTTAATCGATAATAACTATTTGACACAATTCGATCTATGATCATTCTACTCACTTCATATTTCTTGTACATGCGAGGTATATTCCTTTTAGAGATTTATCTCATTATGCCTTCATTACTGAACCGAGGTTCTTCATATCTCATACAAATCTTTCGGGTTTTCAAATATTCGACTAGACTTATTGACGATGTACATATCTCTCCCTTATACCAAAGGTTAAGGTCTTATACTTGTTGATCATTCTCTCTTGTTGGGATCCAACCAACGTTTCTTATCTTTTGCAATTCTTTGCACTTTACGTCGCCGGTGACTCATTTTTTTGAGAAATCTTTCTTACTAGAAAAATTGAATTACGTACATGGACTGGGAACTAATGCATTTTTAACTAGAATATTTTGTCTTAACGATAACTTTGCTCCCACTGACAATCTTAAGGAAGCCCCTTTTTGATAACTCTTAAAGACTATTCTTTTGTAGTTTGATCTTTTACTGCTTAACTAATTTTTTTCCATTGTCACTGTCTTTCGTGTTTAACTTAAACTCTTTGGGTCGAAACAAGCATTCACTGTATTCAATTTGCTACCCACTCACTAGTGTTAACTTGATTAAGAAAATTAAATTATACCTCTACCAGATCTGTTGAAATTGCGAATGCACTGTACGTACTCAAAACTTACTATTATTCTGCTAACCACCTGCTAGCATCATGTTCTCTTATTCTGCTCTGAATAACTAAAGTGAAGCATAAGGTTACTTCTAACTTCCTCATAATCTGACATTATGCTATGATCGTATACTATCTTTTCTGAACTATACACTTGGATCACACTTAGTAAAATTTTATTTGTCTTAAATAAAATTAGAACACCTAATCCCAAAATTTCTCTACACTTCAAAATCATATCAGACATACACATCCGAGGTAAACACATAATCACATAACCTAAGAGGGAACTGTCAAATCTTTTTGTCTCATAGTAATATCTGTTTCTTGTAGTAACCTACTAACGTAGTACTTTCTAGTTCTGATCTAAATAAACTTGAACAAATAAAATTATTCCCTTAAATCTAATAACGTCTGCTCGGTTCTTATTTTGTACCTCATATCTTCTTAGACATGTGCATGAGTTGTACGAAAAACACATCTATTTGTAATATCAAACGTTATTTTTTTCTCCAAGGCATTTTGGCCTTAGGCTCTTTTCAGTTCAAAACTATAGTGAGATGTTTACGCCCTCTGCGGCTAAATTCATAATATGTTACACCGAGGGTCTTAAATCTTAGATATCTTCCTCATACTTGTGGTTCCATGGCCCAAAAATCAAAATAAACTTATTATGTAAGGTATAAAAGATACGTAAACTACCACCATGCACAAACTTGTCCTTCAGAGGTTACTGTTACCTGATAACTTACTTCATGCGTCATTTGACGAGTCTTGTGTCTTAACCCATACTTAGAACATGCGAAGATTTTTTCGTAATCATCGTTACTTATATTTTTCTTTTAGAACCCATGGCATAACTGCATACTCGCAAGAATCTGGATACACTGAAAATTAGAGATATGGTAACTAAATCTGAATACTGGCTTATTGAATAACCATAACCCTGCTAACTTAGGTAAACTGATAGCGGTAAAACATGATAAACACTTTTGTACTTTCTACTAAGGTTTATACTCTAGTATGTAGTAACATTGCATTTTATCCCACTTTCAATATCATCTCAAGTATCATGTGTTACATACATGCACTTCACTATTATACCCCAATGGGTAATAATCCTCAGTTGGACCTTGAAACTTTTTCTCTTCGCTTGCGCATTCAATATGTATGAAATTTGATAGAAAAGGAATGTTACTTACTGCACTATGCTTCATGGCACGAGTTAGAAAGGTTCTTGAAGGCATAACTCTAATTACACGATCTAGAGTATGAAATAAGTGAGACAATCCTGAATGTCTTGGTAGTCAACCATTTATATACGTTGCCGGTACACACATATAAATGAGACTCTACAAGGCACGACTTCATAGAAAGACTCCCTAGGACACTTGAACCTAGTGTTCTGATACCAAGCGTTTTCACGCCCCGAACTATGGTATGAGCATAACACGACACTCGGTGCCTGACTGCATGTGATCGAGTGAATCAATTGGTTCGCTAAATAAACATATGGTATATGCTAAATGCTGAATAAAATACACAACACACTGATCTATTAAAATACTGATTGAATAATCATAACTGACTGAAAGTATCAATATGTAATCAACATGGCTAACACATAAGCATGTTAAACTCTGACTGAGTATAACTATAGCTTATGAAGCCTCTAATGAAGTACTGCAAAATTGATTACCGAACAAGGCTTCCGGCATACCTGACTGTTTCAAAATACTGAAAGATTGTAAGTAAGGATAATGTTTCGAAAGAACTGGGGCTCGCCAAGTAGCTGATACTGGAACCTAGCGACCTAAATCATCAACCTGTAGATTGTTACCCGCATCGCGAGATACAGGTCCCCGGCAACGGGACGTTAGTTAATTTGAATTGTACAAGTATGTAAAATCAACTAAAAGAATAAATAGTTTGGGGTGCTCGGGAAAAGGGCAACCCAAATCAAAACCTGTATAGATACTAAAACTGAAACATACTGATAGCTGAACTGAACAAAAGAAGTATACTCATAAGTACTCCCTATTCTGAATGTGAAATCACATGTTTTAACTAAGTTAATAATCTGGGCCTCGGCCTAATGTAAGTGCACAAATTAGTGGCCTTGTCCAAGTAAGTACGCCAGTCTATGGCATTGGCCAAGTATATGTATACATAAGACTGTGCCACATGTGTTAAACATTCAATAATTTATATTAAGGAAATGAGAATCATACTGTAATACATAACAATGGAATACTGAGTATTACTATGCTGACATGTACTCATGAACTGATTATGGAGTTTAAAGCATTAACTATTCATAAGCATATTGAGTTTTCATGACTAAGACTCATGGGATATCAAACACGAGTCTATACTGATTACGTACTGAATTCACAACATTCGTAATGGAAATCATAAATGAATTACGAAACTATGTCATTTAGAGAATAGTAGTTCTCTAGTTTTTGATGAAACTAAAGCTTAACTATAATTCTGAGGAACTAGTAATAGTCGTAAAAGAAACATGGTGTGGGAAGAACCATTAACGTTTCCACACATAGAGAGTTAGCCTCACATACCTCAATTTCGTCCCTTAAGCATAATGCAATGTTCGTCACCCATTTCTACTTTAATCTATAGCAATTTATGTTAAATGGAATCAATATTTGCAAGAATTCTCATGCGTCGGTCATTTAAGCATTTTATCAAACACTTAGTGGCATAAAGCTCCACAGCCTTCATTAATGGTGCTTCTTCACCTAATTACCCATCCTCTTGTTTTTAGGTGGATTCTATAATCTCAAATAGCTATAATTAACATCATTCTTCATCACCCATATGATTACAATAATCCAAAGTCAACAATCCAAAACCCTACCATGGTTCATATGTTTCTCTTTATCAAACCCATCAATTTATGGCCCAAGAACTTAGAGTCTAATCACCAATTCAGAACTATAATCGATTAGAGGGTGAAAGCATTACCTTTATAAAGTTCAATCCTCTTGAATTCGAGTTCTAGGGGTTTCCTCATCCAATAATGAAGTCTCAATCAAATATCTAATGATTTGAAGGGTTTAATCATATTAGTAAGGTATTAGGGACTTGAAATCAACCTAGAATCTTCATAAAACTTATCTTGGAGGGAGGCTTGGGACTTGTTCTCTCAGTCTCTAGGGTGGTTTTTCAAGCTTTAGAGAGTTAGGGAAATAAACCCCAACCTTAGATATATGCTTAAAAGTACGAAACCCAAAATTTTGACCTGAAACCCTACCCGTGCGATGGGCCCGCATAGCAAAAGCATCTCATGGCTCTCTGCAAAAGAGATTCAGAGAGCATGCTGGTGCACAATGGGCCTACAACGCATAGCCATGGCGCAAACGCTTTGTGCGCGACACGCGACCATCGATCGTGGCCATGTGCTGCAGTTTTTATGTAACACACATAACTTCTTGTAATGATCTTCGTTCGGACTAATAGTTATGTGGATGGAACGGTAGCTCAACGTACTACAACTTTTATTAACGAAGCTTTTCTAAATTCTCAACTAATTATGGGGTTATAGTTGCCTGAAGTAGGCCTCTCGGCCATTTTCATTATTTTAACCTTCTAGATTCCATTATACTCTACTAGTACGAGTCAAAACTTAGCCCGAAGATATAGAGTGTTACAATTTATCACCATAACCATGTCCTAAGGCCTAACATGCATTCCCTGACATATTATACTGCAATCACTATAGCAATACCCAACAATAACATTGGTACCCACCCGAGTGTTCATCGCAACCACTAAGATGGGACCCCTTTTCACACTCAATACCCATTCAATATTTATAAATAATATATGTTCTCCATTCAGAGTCTAAAAGTAAACCATAACCTAGCTTGAAGTTGAGCAGGAGCCACGAACCATCAAGTCGGTGCCTTTCCTTTCCGAAGCGTCTCCAAAATATCAAAGTCTACCAAATACGTATTCTATATTAAGCTATGAATCTAAGAACAACCATATTGCCATTTTAATCGAAACTTAAAGACCCACCCTGAAAAGTGACCATGAACTCACAAGGGCAAAACGAAAATTTTATTTCAAAATTGGATTACCCAAAGCTTATATATCAAGTCAAAAGGCCCTAATCTTGGTATCCAATTTCCATTTTCCTCAATTTCATCCTAGGGCTAAAATCCTCAATTTTTACTAACCCACGTGGAAACAAGGCTAAATAATGGATTAAAATATTGAAAAAGAAGTAAGACTCGTGTGAAGCCCTTGATTGGCAACCATAACGCTCTAACGCACGTCGTTATGGCGCTTTGATGAACCAGTACGCACTTAGGATAGCACTTCGGGAGAGTGAGATCCGGGTGGCATATCAAAATGATTGCCTCAACCTATCGATTGAGTGAGTTGGAGAAGAAAGTCTTAGAAGGCTACGACTCTATAAGTTTCACCGCTTCTTGCTTTTTTTATCTCTCTGGCTTGACTACTCTGCTTGCTTAACACAAGTCTTATTTAACCATCACGGACCAATCGATCATCAATACCGACGTCGAAATATTAAAATTATTGTTTTGGTTACTTAAATTATAAAAATATAATACCTAGTATTTTCAAAATTATGTGGTAATTGGTGAAAAATTAAAAAATTATTTTTTGGAGAATTTTCAAGACTGAGAAACATAGTGAAATTAATTAAAGATAAAGGGATGGCCAAAATGAGGTGTCAAAATACTTCAAATCGCAAACAAATAATCGGAAGAGGGGACAAAATTGGGTGTCAACAATCAAGTTTAACGTAAACGAGGGTGTTTTGTCCTTACATATCACGGCGAGAAATGAGGACTAGAAGAGACCCCGGAGAATTATTAAACCAGCCGTCAACACAGAAGAGGGGAAATGGTCTGTCAATCAGGCTCCCGAAAAGAAAGGGGCACCACCGAGAGTCACATCTAGGACTCAGGAAAGAAGGATGCAACATGCCAAGTCCTTGCGTAAGATGCAACATTGCATCTAATTTCCAACACCAAGGCAACCGAAAATCATGAGATTCCTGAGTCTGTCATAGCCGAGGCTATCGAGCCGACATTAGGCTTAGTTTCTTCAGGGGCAATATCGCCTGAAGGAGAGACGTCGGGTCAACCAGAGCTGGATGAACAGCCTACCGACAACCCAATGGAGGAACCCCGGCAAGAGAATGTGGCCCCAGATGGACCTCTAACTGAAGCAATCCCACAGATCGTGCAGAGGATTCAGTCAGAGGAGCCCCAGACGATCCCCATTTGTCTACAGGAAATGGAAGATATGAGCTTCTGGTCAGTCGAATTGGATGAAGGATGGGAGTCCATCCTCGGTTTACTTAGCCATGACTTGGTTGATGAGATGTGGTCAGACATTGAAATGATCAGCCTAATCTCATGTGAGTTCTGGGCTAGCCGCTCCGCGCTGGATAGCATAGAAGGTGATGTTTGCGTAGAAGACGCAGAATGGGTAACAATATCCAATACCCCGGCTAGGGACACTTTGAGCACCGTATTTGGTGCACCAACAGAAAATATGGTTAAACATCTCAAACCCATTTACGTCAAGGCTTACATTAATGGCAAAATTATTAGTCGGGTGTTTGTCGACAATTAGGCTGTGCTGAATGTGATGTTGCTGCTTACCTTGAAAGATCTTAACAAAACAAATGAGGATCTCATCCCAACTAACATGAAAATGGCTAGCTTTATAAGAGAAACCTCTGAAGCATTGGGGATTATAGTAGCAGAAATCACTGTAGTTCCTAAGACGGTCAGGTCTGCCTTCTTTGTAATAGATGGCAAGCCATCCTACACCATTCTGTTGGGCAGGGACTGGATTCACACCAGCCGATGCCTTCCTTCTATTATGCATCAAAAGCTCATTTTTTGGGAAGGAGACAAAATAGAAATCATCCCAGCAGATGATAACCCGTTCCGACCATGGGTTCAGAACGTAGAGGATGTCCTCCATTCACCCTATATGGCTTCCATAGCTGTCACGGAGCAGTATGAAGAAGGATCTTGGGAATCTTGTAATCTTACCTCGCGAGGGTTTGAAATAAAATAATTAGCCGAACCACGGCTTACCTTGGAGGATTTAAATGGTTGAGAAAACCCAAATCATACGTGACCGGTGGCATTGACTGACCGCCCTAAGTTCTGATGCAACGATAGCCGAGGCATTGCAGATGGGGAACCGCGACAATGAACCAATGCTTGTAGCCGATGAAGTTAAGTTGCCGATGGAACTTGAATCACCCATAAGAAGGGTTATGCCAAGTTTTGAGTCTCAGGATCCTTTGGAAGATATCAACTTGGGAACTAAAGAAATCCCTCGGCTAACACATATTAGTGGTTTGTTGAAGGAATAAGACAAACAAGGCATAACGACCCCTCTACTACAGTATAAAGACTACTTCGCATGAGATTATCATGAGATGCCTAGGCTAGCACGTACTTTGGTAGAATATAGATTGCCAATCAAGGAGGGTTTCAAACCCCAAAAACAGTAGCCCAGAAGGTATCACCCTCAACTGATGCCTCGAATCAAAGCCGAGATCGAATAACTATTGAAAGTCGGGTTTATTAGAACGACTAAGTATGTGGAATGATTGGCAAATGTTGTACCATTCAAGAAGAAGAATGGCAAGGTTCGGGTATATATTGATTACAGGAACCCAAATCTAGCCACTCTTAAGGATGAGTACGACATGTTAGTCGACTCAGCAGCCGCTAATGGTGTATTGACCTCCATGGATTGATACTCTGGCTATAATCAGATATCGGTAACCGATGACGACATTCACAAAACCGCCTTTAGATGTCCATAAACGTTGGGCATTTACAAGTGGGTAGTTATGATGTTTGGTCTGAAGAACGCTAGTGCCACTTATTAAAGGGCAATGAACACCATCTTCCATGACTTGATCGCCAAGACTATGGAGGTTTACATCGATGCTGTAGTAGTAAAGTCTAAGGACTTCAAGGATCATTTAGCCGATCTTGAACAAGCATTAAAAAGAATGAGGATTCATAATCTTAAAATGAATCCAGCCAAGTGCATGTTCGGAGTATCGGCTTGCAACTTCCTTGGCTTTTTGGTACACAAGAAAGGCATCAAAAGGACCCATGCGCCTCCATTCGGCTTCTGCGACCAACTTCACTAGGTCCAACCACCCCGAATAATGAGCGACCTTAGTCGGCCAAGTACGAAGGTTAGCCGAACAACGGCTGCCGGTGAACCAATCAGGAGTAGAAAGAAAGTCATGGTTTATCGGGCTGAGGTACTGAAACAAGAGAGAATCACCTTGCTCCGGTCCACCATACTGAGTCAGAACCAGTTGTTCATTAACGAAGGCCAGGGCAAGGGTCAGGTCACTATCGGCTAGAATGATTTTTCCTGATCTTCGTGATAAAAAAAGATGAAGTTATAGTTTCCAACTAAGAAAAGGGCCAAAGATTAGGTAAGAAACCTATGGGGGGGTGATACTTTACCTTAAATAACCTTCAGAGGAGCGGTTGAGATTAATTTATTATTTTCAAAAGCACGACCGAAAATCATTAGAGCCAATTCATGGTAATGGAGACACCTCGGTTAAAGGGGAAACACATTTCAAGAAGTGATCATCATTGCATGCACTGGAGATGAGACGATTGAAGTGACATGCGCGGTTGTCAAACTGAAACGACGGCTACTTACGGATACATCAACTCAACAGTCACACTCGAGTCAATGTAGGGGGGCAATTGTTAACACTCAAAAGTAATTTAAGTGTTTAGCCGAATTCAGTGACAGCCGAACTGTTCCAGAGCCGAATTTACTCTTAGCCCTCGACTACAAGAACTTTATCGTCTACTATGGCATTTTAGACGAGTTGTTAGTTGGAGGTACGACTGGGACCCACTCAGATGCAGATACCTCAACGACCAAGTCAAAAGGGTTTCCGAACCCCTATAAGCGGTAACGACCAACAACAACTAAAAGAAATGGTCATTATCCGAGCAAGATGAGTAGAGGGCTAGAAAATCGGCACCACCTCCCCCATATCGGCCATTGAACTTAGTGGGTTACTTGATGGCTAACATGGGGGGATCACGTTGTACAATTTCTCCCCTTTTTGTACTATAAATATGATCATTCTTTGTATATAAAAACATAACCAATCAATCAAACAACTCAATTTTTATCTATCTTTATCCTTTACTTTATTTATCCTTTACTTTACTGTACTCAATTGCATTCATGTTTCTTACCTCTTAGTTTACTCATACCACTGTCCTAACACTTTCTGGAGTAGTTGGGGAACCCATTGCTGAAAATTAGAGTTCCGTTTCCAGCCCAAATCACTTATGTTAAGGAATCAATTTGTCTCCCGATACGATCAGCCGATAAAACGGCAGAGAACAAAATTCGGGCGAGAACAGATTGTAAGAAGAAACAAAGTGGGTCTATTCATATTTGAAGGTTTGAGTTAAATTTAAGAGTTGAAAATTGTTTGGACCGACATTAGAAGGTTAGATATCAAATTTGAATTCATTTGAAGTTGATTTGAAATAATTTGGAACAATTTTTAAAATGTGGTGTCGAAATTTCTGCCCAACAAGTTACGGTGATTATCATGATTTTTTATCAAATATTTATGACCAAAAGTTTGATGATCACCAAAACTTATCATTTAGGCAACTCTTGTGACTAACATCCTACCGATTTGTCAGGATTTGTGGTCAAAGTTTTGATGATCATCATAACTTGTTGTTAAGGCAAGTCCTGCCCAATATTAAATAAGAAATGGTTATTTTTGCATCATTTATAACGAGGCTAAATTTTAAAATGTCGCACTGAACGATCCTATTTATGCAAATAACTTGCTAATTAAGCATCTAATTGAAATTATTGATAAGCGGAGACAGAGCTAGAGTATGGCTTTACGGGTTTGACCCAATATTTTTAGGCTAAATTTTGTATTTGTCTTAAAATTCAATTGAATATATACAAAGGCTATTGACACTTATATACCTACCTTAGTAATTATTGGCCTATTTATGGCCAAGTTTAAGTTTAGCAAACAGAAGACTAAAAATGGCATTATATAGCAAAACACAGATTTTATGATGCATTTTAATAGCAAGGTAAAATTTTCTTTCCTTATTTTTGGATTCATGATATATATCTATTAATAACACTCCTAATATAATTAGGACACAGTTTACATTATACGTATTTTTTAGGAAGCAAGTATCAATAAAACTGGAAAAGGAAATAAGATTACAAAAGAAATTTAGCGGAAATATTAGACTGCCGACAAATACAATTACTTTTTTTTTATCAATAAAGCAATTCTGGACATTAACAACTCCACATTACCTTGTTCTACCATGACGAATTGTCATTATATCTATATCAAATTGTATATTCATAATGTGATACACTGAGATGTGTTATATATTATATGCTCATTTCATTATATTATCGACATTGGTGTGATGCATTGAGAAGTATTAGATTACATTGTGTGATATACAATTGATGTTATATATAAGTATTTGTATATATTGTGCGATATATATTATTGGGCAAAAGTTAAAACATGAGCTATTTTGTATCAATAATTTGCTTGGATTGTCTTTCCACGTCAATTTTCTATTATAAGTTTAGAATCCAAAAATTTAAGATAATTAAAATTTCAAACTTATAAATTTAAAATATTATCTCCGGCTCTATTAATAAGCCTCATGAAACATTTTCCCTTTAATGAATTACGGTCCAAAACTATTGTCTTACCCAACTTCAAACTTAAACTTTGATATGGAAAATAATCTATTATAAATAATTGATAAGCTATTGAATTCACGTCAATCACTACTTAAATGTTTGATCCACCTCAGCCTTACATCTAAAAAACTTGAACAATAGAACTTTTAATGAACATATAATTTTTTTGAAATAAGTTTAAGATCTCATATTAAATTTTAGCTTTAAGTTTCCATTTCCATTTATCAACAAAGGCGAATTTATGTACTCTTTCCGTCCCAATTTGTTTGAAGATTGATTAATTTGGTAGTCAAACAGCTCTTTCTTTGATTACGATTTTTTTTCAACTTTTTTCATATATTGTGAATTATTAATTATGCACACACTTTTTATGTAGTTTTCAAATAGGTAAATTTTATTATAAAATACTCAAAAAATCTGTTTCTAAAATTAAGTCAAAGAAAAAGTTATTTGACTGTCAAACTGATCAACCTTCAAACAAATTGGGACGGATGGGGATGACTTTTGGGGCATGTGTACCCATAACCTTTTCGCAAAACTAGATATTTTATGTACATGTTTTTTAAAAGTTCATCTAATATTACTTACTGACGCTCATACTATAAAAAGACTTAATGGTACACTTGGTTAAAAACTTAGTTATTTACCAAAAATAATAAGTATCAATTCTCCCTTAATATTTTTATCATTTTTAAATAATACACTCATATTCTAAAAATTCTAAATCCGCCTCTATTTATTAACTATGGTTTGTCACCATATAGATCGCATTTATTTTGAAAAGGGGAAATCACATTGGACTTGTCTAGTCTTGACTCTTGACGACAATCCCTCGTACGAAAAATGTTTTGACCCGATTCATTTAAAAGGGGGGGAATGGTTTCCAAATTTGGAGTTTAGTGCTGAGTATTACTCCGTACGTCTCAAATTATTTATCGTTATTAAAAATTATTGTCTCAAATTATTTATCGTAAGTTCAAGATATAATTAATTAATGTTTTTCCATTTTATCTTTAGTCATTAATGAAGATTACACATAAATAGAGTAAATATTCAATGAAAAAATTATAACTTAAATATAAATAAGAATAAAGTAGATCAAATATCTATTCTAATTAATATTTTTTAAGACACGTATAAATTTTAAAAAAAATTGAGACAAAGTTGAGTAATTAGTGGGAAACTTTCGAGTAGGAACAATAAACATGAAAACTGAATCCAACAGTCCTAGTCAGCATTATTTTGTCCAATTAAAAGGACAAATGCTAGAGAGAGAAGAAGTAAGAGAAAGACTAGAGTCCTAGACCATTTTTGAAAGAGAAACGTAGACAAATGCTGGGCTGCAGCACCACGTACGTTATTTTGTGCTTTTACTATACCCACCTCACACATGTCCCTACCTCAAACCACAATTCTTTATGGAATCCTAGTTTTACGTTTTTTCTTTTCAAAATATGCATCTTACTTTTATTTTTGATTTATTTTAAAAAATATATTTATTTATATTTAGTAAATTTGACAATTCAAATACCTACAAGACAAATTTATAACCATAAAATTTAAATAACATTTTAACATATTATACGCATCTTTAATTTAAAATTACAAGATACAACTTCGCGTCTAGTCAAATTAATACACTTAAATTGGGATACAATGAGTATTATATAGTTTGAGAAAAAAAAATTACTCTCCCGATCTCAATTTATGTGGTGTAATTCTTTTTATCTGTCAAAAAAAGAATATCATTTTTCTAAAATTAAAAATAATTTGATTTTAAAATTTTCATTTTATCCTTAATAAATATAATTTATGGTCACCAAAATAATAATGTTTGTTTTAGATTACAAATTTTAAAAGCTTTTCTTTTTTTCTTAAATTATTTTAAACAGTGCCACATAAATTGAAAAGGAAATAGTACTTATTTGATAAATTTTTTATCTAATTTAAATTATTCATCATTTTAATGAATTTATTTATTTTAAAATGCTTGATATCTTTAAAAAATAAAATTATCTATTATTGTACAATGCATGAGTGTTAATTTATCTATATATATAATTGAAGCCATTAAATGTCATACATAAGGAGTGTGTAACTTTAAGAAATATTGTACAAATGGAGCATTATATTAACGGTGCATGATTTACGCAAACTCTTGTGATTTGTAGAAAGAAGTAGAAGCGAAGATAGAAATCTGATGATTTTCATTGGAGAGAAAATAGCTATCTATAATACCTTTTTATATCTGTTACGTTTAATAGAAAAACTCTTTCATAAAAGGTAGTGTTTTTAACTCAGCAATCATCTTATTTAAAATTTGTTAAAACTATTTTTTGTAAAATAATAATAAAAATTTATTAAAAATAAAACAATATTTTTAAAAGATGACTGAAATTTAGTTAATTTCGGGCTACTTAAATTTTGGCCCAATGTCCACGAGCCCCAAGTGTTCATCTTTAATTATTTAATAATAATATACCAAAATTTTAGTTCTCTCCAAAAATTTCCTCAATTTATTCAAATAAGATAAAGAATTGATTTTAAAACACTTCTACGTTCTTCTATCTAACCAACAAAATATAAACTTACTTCTCTCAAATACTCCCATCAAACACTAACTATTTCAATGCATATAACACAAACTATTCTTTAAAGTCTTGTGATTTTCAACATATCATATTATTCATATATCAAATATAAAAATATTTTAAAATTTCATAATTTTGAGTATATCATATCATTCATATTAAATATCTCAATTAAGATAAAATATGAATGTTAAAAGTGATGGTAAAAATAAAAAAGAAAGGGATGTCTTATAAAATGGAGTGGAAGGGAGAATCTCATCTTGATGAACTTAATTCAACCCCTTTTCAAATTAATTGTATGTTAGTTTTGTTGGAAATTTACTAATGTGGAATTAAGTATATTTCATTATTTATGATTCAAATAATTGGGGCCCCGCACGTCGGAAATGTCATTTCCACACCCGTGCACACGTAGTGCCAAGTATCGCAAATTTCATTAGTGAAAGAGATATTAGTACGTATGTAATATGTTTGAGACATCGAATGATGGACGATTATTGGCCAAATGACAAAGTATTCCACGTTGGTAAACGAAGGAAGAAGTGTACGAAGTGTAAGATGAAACGAGTCGGAAATCGCCGCGGAGCCGTGAAGGGCCGAGACGCAACGGAGGCAGAATGCCGTGACGGGAAGTTGGAAAGTTCTGACCTTTGGGCTGGTTTTGGAGCATTGAATCTCCGTTACTTGGCACATGAATTCGGCCATTATTTGGCTGAATGTAACCCCTCAATAAGTGTCATTACATTGGCCATTAGTTGGCTAGTTAAGGGGTCATCTCCTTACACTATAAACTGAGGCATTTGGCTCAATTGTTGAACACTACACTTAGAAATATTTACAAAATTTTCTAACATCTTCTTCTTCCTCTCAAGGAAGTTTACTACACTCAAAGTTCTTCAAGAGTAACACTTGAGTTTCCTTTGGTCAATTGTTAAGTTGTTGTTGTATCTTGGGATACTATTGACCGACAACATAAAAGGAGATATACGGGGTAATCTTGTCTTAAATACAGAGTGTCATCACTCGACTCAGCAAATCACACATGGAGTTTGTTTCATTCTTCATTTCCAGTTTTGTTGTAATCTTTAGTTTATCCTTTCTAGCAATTGTAATATTTGCTTACTTTCCGTTCCCTGCAATTGTTGTAACCCACAATTTTAAGACAAGATTGTTGTAAGTGCTTAGAAAGATGACTGGAAGAGAACAACTCACTTCTGATTCGGCTGCTGTTGCTACTCAATGCAACCCATCTGCCTTCCCCATTGATGCTCAAGGCACACCTAATGCCTTCAGAACTGCTCAAGGCTCATCCAACGCCTTTGCTGCTACTCAAGGGAACGTTACAGTTCCTCCACCCGCTGGATTCCACCATGAACGTCCAGAAAAGTTCATGGGCTCCAACTTCAAGAGATGGCAGCAGAAGATGCTCTTTTATCTGACTGTTATGGGAATGACTCGTTTCCTTACAGAAGATCCTCCACAACCTGGAGATGAAATGAACCCTTCGCCTACCGAAACGGCTGAATGGGGCGAATGTATCCATGTCATTAATGGCATGAAAATGGTTCTTGATGCATGGAGTCATAGTGATTTCATGTGTAAGAACTATATTTTAAACTACATGTCAGACCCACTCTACACGGTGTATTGCACTGTAGGCACCGCCAAAGAGTTATGGGAGAAGCTGCAGAAGAAGTACAACACACAAGATGCTGGTACAAAAAAATTCATCGTTGGAAAATTCTTGAAATTTCAAATAGTGGATAGTAAAACAGTGATGTCCCAAGTCCAGGAATTCCAAATGATTCTACATCACCTCGATTTGGAAGGTATGAAACCAAATGAGCAGTTTTTTGTTGCATCACTGATTGAAAAGTTACCTCCCTCGTGGAATGAGTTTATGAGTTACTTAAAACTAAAGACAAATGAGATGACCTTTGAAGAACTTATTATCAAACTCCAGATTCAGGAATATAATAAGAAAGTCTTGCCTAGGGGAAAACAACCCGCTGAGGCAAAGGCAAATCTGGTTGAGGCCAAAGGGAACCCAAGCAAGAAGCGCAAGTTCCAGAAAGACGGCAAGACCCAAGCGGCGGAGAAGTTCAAAGGAAACTGTCACCACTGTGGGAAACCTGGTCACATGATCAAGGACTACCGCAAGCTCAAGACTGAGCAACAAGAGAAGGCCAAGGCCAAAGGCAAGGCGAAGGCTAACATCGTCAAAGACAGGCTTCTGGACGACATGATTGAGGAGTTCTCGGCAGTGGTGCTTGAAGCAAACCTTGTTGAGAATCCCATGCAATGGTGGATAGACACGGGTGCTACTAGACACATTTATTCCAATAGGGATGCATTCTCCACTTATACACCAGTTACTAACAAGAAGATGTTCATGGGTAACAACGCTTTTTCTGACGTGCTGGGGGTAGGAAATCTAGTCCTAAAGATGATTTCTGGAAAGGAACTCACTCTGAAGGAGGTGATGCATATTCCTGAGATTAGGAGAAATTTAATTTCAGGTCATTTATCGGTTAATGCTGGTTTTAGGCTAGTATTTGAGTCCAATAAGCTTGTAATCACTAAGAATGGAACATTTGTGGGAAGAGGCTTCGTCTGTGAAGGCCTCTTCAAAGTTAACGCCATGTCTATAATACGTGCAAGCAATAATATTGAAGTTTCTTCTTACTTGCTTAAGTTATCTAATTTATGGCATCATAGATTAGGACTTGTTAACTACAAATCCATCCAAAGGTTGGTTAAGTTGGAGTTATTGCCGTCAATCGACGTAAACCCTCAACATAAGTGTGAGGTGTGCGTAGAGGCAAAACTCATAAAACTTTCTTTTCGATCCGTCGAAAGGAATACCGCTCCTCTAGAACTTATTCACACAGATATATGTTATTTGAAGTTTGCACAAACAAGGGGAGGGAAAAATTACCTTGTGACATTCATTGATGATAGCACAAGGTTACCTTTACTTGTTCAAAAGTAAAGATGAAGCCTTTGAAGCGTTCCAACGTTACAAAGCAGAAGTTGAGAACCAACTAAGCATGCGGATTAAATCCATTCATAGCGATAGAGGGGGAGAATACGTAGCGTCATTTGAGGAATATTTTGCCCAATCAGGCATTGTTCATCAAACGACGGCTCCATACTCACCTCAGTCGAACGGTGTGGCGGAACATAAGAACTGCACATTGAAGGAAATGATGAATGCCTTGCTCATCAATTCCGGTCTTCCCCAAAACATGTGGGGAGAAGCCATCCTTATCTCTAATACTATTCTTAACAGAGTCCCACATAAGGGCAAGGAAAAAACTCCATATGAATCATGGAAGGGAAAGAAACCCACCTATAAATATTTAAAGGCGTGGGGTTGTTTGGCAAAGGTCGAAGTACCCAAGTCAAAGTAGGTCAAGATTGGGCCTAAGACTGTAGATTGTATTTTCATCGGATATGCAAATAATAGTAGTGCTTATCGCTTCTTAGTGCATAAGTCAGATATTCCAGATATCCACGGAGGTACAATCTTGGAATCAATGAATGCTCAACTCTTTGAAGATACTTTTCCTAGAAAGGAAAAATACATAACCTCTCGCAAACAAAGTTATGAACAAAACTCTCAGGAACCGGGAGTCATTGACTGCACGGATCTAGATGGTTCAGATCTAGTGGACTTTGAAGTGGCTGAATATCCAGAATCCAGTGTTCCAGATTCTCGAACTTGGATACTCCAGAGATGGAACCAAGGCGAAGTAAAAGGGCCAGGAAGGATAAATCCTTCGGTACTGACTTTGTAGCTTATATGGTTTATGAGGAACCAAGGACAATTGCTGAAGCATTGTCAACTCTAGTGGCACCGCTCTGGAAAGAAGCTATTGAGAGTAAAATAGACTCCATCCTGCATAACCATACTTGGGAGTTGGTTGATCTTCCTCTGGGAAATAAACCGTTGGGTTATAAGTAGATACTCAAATGGAAGTATAAAGCAGAAGGGTATATAGATAAGTACAAGGCCAAGTTGGTAGTCAAGGGCTATCGACAGAAGGAAGGCCTTGACTATTTTGACATGTACTCCCCGGTGTCTAGGATGACGTCCATATGAGTATTCATTGCGATCGTAGCGTTGCGTGACCTTGAGATACATCAAATGGATGTCAAGGCAGCCTTCCTATATGGTGATTTGGAAGAAGAAATTTATATTGGAACAACCCGAGGGGTATGTGGTTCCACGGTAAGAGAAGAAAGTATGTCGGCTTGTTAAATCTTTATACGGACTGAAACAAGCCCCGAAGCAATGGCATGAAAAAATTGATAGTACTCTACTATCGAAGGGTTTCTCCATTAATGAGTGTGACAAATATGTCTACGTGAAAGGTAATTCTGATTCGTTCGTCATGATATGCCTGTACGTAGATGACATGTTGATCACAGGGAGCAGTCCTATCTTGATTCTAGAGACTAAGAACATGTTGAAACAATGCTTTGACATGAAGGATATGAGTATCACAGATGTCATCTTAGGGATAAAGATCTCTAAGACGTCTGACAGACTGGTCTTATCTCAATCTCACTACATCGAGAATGTGTTGAGATGTTTGACAGTTTGCCTATGAAGTCACCGATGGATAGAAAGCAAAAGCTTGATAAAAAATGCGGTGCACCCGTATGCCAGGAGAAATATGCACAGGTGATTGGGAGTTTGATGTACATAAAAAATCGCACCCGACCTGTTATTGCTTACGCAGTCAACAAGTTGGCTAGGTTTACTCGTAATCCAAGTAATGATCATTGGAAGGTGTTGAATCGGGTACTACGATACCTTAAATACATGCTAACTTACGGGTTGCATTATTCGAGATATCCAGCTGTACTAGAGGGGTACAGTGATGCAAACTGGATATCTGATATAGAGAACACTAAGTCCACCAGTGGGTACATATTTATAATTGGTGGTGGGGCTGTGTCTTGGAAATCCTCTAAGCAAACTTGCATCGCCCGATCCACAATGGAATTGGAGTTTATCGTTTTAGACAAAGCAGGAGAAGAAGCTGAGTGGCTTCATGACTTCTTAGAGGATGTTCCTTGTTGGGACAAACCCGTACCTTCTGTAATGATCCACTGCGACAGTCAGTCGGCTCTAGGAAGGGCACAGAGTTCTATGTACAACGGCAAGTCTCGTCATATTCTACGGAGACATAAGACTATTAGGCAGCTGATCACCACGAGTATAATATCCATTGATTACATAAAATTAAAGGATAACATAGCGGACCCACTGACAAAGGGCTTACCCAAAGATCAGATGTTCTGCCTGTCTAGGGGAATACGCTTAAAACCCAAGATATAAGGACCAATACGGTGGTAACCCAACCTTATTGACTGGAGATCCCAAGAATTAGGTTCAATGGGAAAACTAAGTTGTAAAGGTTTAGTTGAGCGCTTCGATGGAAGCATGAGCACTTCGGATAGTGATTTCTGTAAAGAAACACCAAATCCAAAGTCGTTCCCACGATAGAATATAAGTTCTATCTGCAGTGTGGGTAAAGGTTAAGTTTCAAAAATCTTTAATGATCCTCACCGGTTGAGGTTAGGTTTTGGGAAACTTTTACTGGTTCCTAGGACTTGTAAAGTGGGGTATAGCATGATACCTTGTAGGAGATAACCTATTTAAGTGCGAGGACATGACGCCTCAAATGAACGCACTTAAGAATCCAAGAAGTGTCCACGGCCACAACGGACAAAACATTACGAAGAACAGAGTAACGAAAGTTGTTGTGTTGGTATCGTTGACTTGGCTTACACTAAACACTGAAGGTTCAAGACATCACATTCACCGCGCAGTAAGTAAGTCCGATGGTATTCAACTATGGAAGGTTCAAAGCGGAAGCTACCTATCCAGATGCAACGTCGTGTCCGCTGAAGGATTGCTGGAAAAGGCACCATGTGAGTGCGCCAAAATCTCTTTCAAGAGGGGATTGTTGGAAATTTACTAATATGGAATTAAGTATATCCCATTATTTATGACTCAAACAATTGGGGCCCCGCACGTCGAAAACGTCGTTTCCACACACGTGTGTACACGTAGTGCCAAATATCGCAAATTTCATTAGTGAAAGAGATATTGGTACGTATGTAATACGTTTGAGACACAAAATGATGGATGGTTATTGGCCAAATGACAAAGTATTCCACATTGGTAAACGAAGGAAGAAGTGTACGAAGTGTAAGATGAAACGAGTCAAAAATCACCGCGAAGCCGTGAAGGGCCGCGATGCAACACCGTCGGAGCCGCAGTGCCGCGACGCTAATTTGGTGGCCAGTCACTGGACCCGCAGTGCCGCGACGCTAATTCACAGAGCCGTGGCGCTTCGGAGGCAGAATGCTGTGATGAAAAGTTGGAAAGTTCTAACCTTTGGGTTGATTTTGGAGCATTGAATCTCCATTACTTGGCACATGAATTCAACCATTATTTGACTTAATGTAACCCCTCAATAAGTGTCATTACATTGGCTATTAAATGCCATTAGTTGGCTAGTTGGGGGGTCATCTCCTTACACTCTAAATTGAGGCCTTTGGCTCAATTGTTGAACACTACACTTAGAAATATTTACATAATTTTCTAACATCTTCTTCTTCCTCTCTAGCAAGTTTACTACACTCAAAGTTCTTCAAGAGTAACACTTGAGTTTCCTTTGCTCAGTTGTTAAGTTGTTGTTGTATCTTGGGAGACTATTGCCCGACAATGTAAAAGGAGATATACGAGGCAATCTTGTCTTAAAGACAAAGTGCCATCACTCGACTCATTAAATCACACAAGGAATTTGTTTCATTCTTGATTTTCAGTTTTGTTGTAATCTTTAGTTTATCCTTTCTAGCAATTGTAATATTTACTTACTTCTCATTCCCTGCAATTATTGTAACCCGCAGGTTTTGTTTCGGAAAAGTTAGATATACTTCCTCTGTCTCAAATTATCTGTCGTGTTTCTCTTATACATATTACTTTAAAAAACATAAATTATGAGAGGTTTTTGATTATTTTATCCTTATTTACCACTTAATATTTATTTTTATTAAATTTTACTTTATTAAGGCATTTGTAGTTTTTAAAAACAATTGCTATTGAGAATAAAAAAAATTTAAAAAATGAATTTTACTTTAAACTTTTAAGATAATAAATAATTTGATATAATTATTTTTTAATCACAACAGTGATTTAAGGCCGTTGGAGTATCAATGAATTCCTTTAAATATGATACATAGACTAACACAAGTTCCAGTGTCTGGCCAACAGTTCTCCATGCCCACCTCTATCAAGGCTTCAGTTCTTGAGTCTTCCAACTTCTAATACAGGTTTGAACACACACTTTGACCTTCTGCCAAATAAAATCATCCTTTGTTGGCCCTAGCTGATATTTTATCACTATAATTTAAATTTTGATGGACACAATTTTTTCAACACTCATATTAGGTCAAATGCTCATTGATTCCAAATGCTCATTGATTTACTGAAATATATATAAAAAAAAATGGTCCGAAATTACATTTCAGGTGGTGATAATGATGTATTTGATCATAACACGGGTGTGTTTAACATATAGAAGATGGTAAAATTGGATCACTATTATCATTTTATGGCCATCACCATCTTGGCTTAATAGTGAGGATCAACCTCCTTCACTTGCTCATGTAAGTTTTCAAAATCTCACTCTGTTTCGTTCTGTAAGATGATATTAATCTCCCTTGAGGAGTCTTTCATGAATATCAAGGTATATATATAGTACAATATTCATCCCTTATACAATAGGAATCCTAAGCCTATACAAAAGAGGAATCCTAGTCTTACCATAATTATATTTACACAATATATGAAAATATTCTAATTATGGGTAGGGAATATATTTACACGTTTACACACCCCCTCAGTCGGAGCGGGAGGAGGCCGGACGCTGAGACCGCTCGAAGTCAAGAAATAGCGTCGGGAAGTCCTTTGGTAAATATGTATGCATACTGATAGGATGATGGAACATGTAACACTCTGACATGGCCTAACGCAACTTTCTCACGAATGAAGTGTAGGTGTATCTCAATATGCTTGGTTCGCTGATGTTGAACCAGATTATGAGAAAGATAGATGGCAGAGATGTTATCACAATACACAATAGATGCCTGACGCAAAGGACACTGAAGTTCTAACGAAGAATTTCGAGCCAACAAATCTCGGCTACTACACTTGCAACGCCTCGTACTCGGCCTCGGCCTTTGGAGCGAGATAGGGTAGCTGTCGCTTGGCGGACCAAGAAATCAGATTATCCCCTAAGAAAACACAAAAGCCGGAGGTGGAGCGTCGCGTGTCCGGACACCCTGCCCAATCTGCATTCGTATATGAAAGTAACCTGTCTGGTGCAGAGGGGTATATATGCAAACCATAATCAAGAGTGCCCTTAATGTATCGAATGATACGCTTAAGAGCAGTGAAATGAGACTCCCTGGAGGCATGCATGAATAAGCACACTTTGTTGAACAAAGCATAAGCTATGTCCGGCCCGGTGAATGTGAGATGCGAAGTGCACACCGCAAGGCTCCTATACGAGTAGGATCGACATCGGAGCACCATCCATAGCACCGAGCTTAGATTTGGAATCAACTGGAGTAGGCACCTCTTTGCGTTCGCCATCTTAGCCCCGTACACAATCTCTTCGCATACTTACGCTGACACAAGAACATATGATTGGCAGACCTGGTCACCGATATCCCCAAAAAGTAACTCGGCTTTCCCAAATCGGTCATTGCAAATTCGGACTTGAGCAAGGCAATAATCTCATTTTTCAATCCGTCGGAGGAGGCAGTAAGGACAATACCATCCACGTAAAGTAATAAGTAAGCCGTGCTACTACCTCAATGAAAAATGAAAAGTGATGTATCACTCTTGCTGCATACAAACCCAATCTGTAAGATATACCTGGCAAAGCGACCATACCACGCACGGGGGCCCGCTTCGTGCCATATAGTGACTTACGGAGACGGCACACATAGTGAGGAACTGGCTGGATGGGTGAACCCCGGTGGGCGATGCATGTAGACCGTCTCTCTCGGATCCCCATGTAAGAATGCATTCTTCACATCAAGTTGATGGATCGGCCAGTGTTTGCCCATGGCTATGCTCAAAACTGTGCGGATAGTAGCCGGTTTGACAACCGGGCTGAAGGTCTCACCACAATCAATGCCCTCCTGCCGATTTGTGCCATTAGCCACAAGACGGGCCTTATACCTCTCAAGATCCCCATTGTCTCTGAACTTGTGACGAAATAGACACATACAACGAATGACATTCACCCCCTCAGGTCTAGGTACTAGATCCCACGTGTGCTGTTTAGTTAAAGCATTGAATTCCTCATACATAGCCGCATTCCAATTAGGGTCTTGTTTGGCCAATTTTGGGTTCTTTGGAAGTGGAGAGATGGTTTGGGCGAGACAAGTTGAAATGGACTTTGGGTTTGAAGATTCCATGCTTTGAACGAGTTTCCATTGGATGGGTAGGGACAGTGGGTGGCGGAGTGGTGTCTGAGACAGGGGGTAAAGTCGGATAAGGAGAGGGTGGGGGCGAAGCCGTCGGAGGTGCCGCGGCTCCTGGATCGAGAGTCGCGGTGCTAGAAGGTTGACAGGCTTCTCTGAAGTTTGGGCGTCGCGGCTCTGACGACGACGGAACAGAGGATGTGAGTTGTTCGATTATGAGGGGAGAGATGACAGACTCGTCAAGAAATGAGTAGTCCTGTTTTTGGAATTTTGGAAGATTCGAAAACGGGAATGTGGTCTCGTCGAATGTGACGTGACGAGATCTGTGGATCTGACGAGTCAAAAAGTCATAGCATAGATAGCCCCTATGGTTCGGCGGGAATCCTAAAAAGACACATGGAGTGGACCTAGGAGCGAGCTTGTGAGGGGCGGTGGAGCTAAGGTTGGGATAGCACAGACAACCAAAAATTCGTAGATGATCATAAGAGGGGATTCTATGGTAGAGGATTTCAGTAGGGGTCATATTGTGAAGAGTGCTAGTAGGGAGAATATTTAGAGTGTATTCGACATTTTAGCAAGCATAGACCCAGAAGGGTGGAGGGAGGGAGGCATGAATCAATAGGGTGCGAATCATATTGTTAATGGTGCGGATGATTCTTTCAGCTTTACCATTTTGTGGTGAGGTGTGAGGGCAGGAGAAGCGAAAGACCATGCCATTATTGGTACAAAAACGGTGAAACATAGAGTTATTGAATTCACGATCATTATCGCACTGAAATGATTTTATGCCTTTTCCAAATTGTGTTTGAATGAACTTGCGAAACTCAAGAAATTTGACAAACACTTCCGATTTAAATTTAAGAGGGTATAACCAAACGTAGTGTGAAAAATCATCAAGCAACACAAGATAGTATTTATGACCGAGAGAACTAGTGATAGGAGATGTCCATAAATCGGCATGTATAATATCAAAAGGAGCAAATGTAACACTAGTAGATGATTTGAACGGAAGGCGAATATGTTTGCCTAAAGAGCAAGAAACACAATTTTGGGCAAGTTTCCCATTACAAGCAATGAAATTGTTGCCTCTAAGAAAATTAAAAACGGGACTCTGGATGACCAAGCCTATTATGCCGGGTTGAAGAAGAAACGGCCGCTAGAGTGACGGGAGAGCAAGATCGGCGGCGAAGGTGGAAGTGAATGGATAGAGATCCCCGTGCTATTGCATCTCGTAAGAGGTGTCCCCGTATGAAGATCTTTTACAGTAAAACCAAAAGGGTTAAAATCCACAGAGACAGAATTATTACGAGTAAATTGGCGGACAGATATGAGGTTCTTAATCATGTGTGGGGCATATATGGTGTTTTTGAGGGAGAAGGGTGGATGAGGAGGTTGTGTGTATGAGGTACCATAACCCTTAACTGGAATGCGTTGTCCACTACCAACTGTAACATATTGAGGATGCTTTACATGAAACAGTTTAGGAATAGTACCTGCAGACTGGGTGACGTGAGATGTGGCGCCTGAGTCCATGTACCAAGTATTGTCAGGTTGTTGCATAGAGAGGGTGTTGAACGTCTGACCCAACTCAGTGGGTGTCATGCCGGAGGAGGGCTGCGGGACCTGAACTTGCATGAAGTGGGCCTATTGTAGGGCTGGAGCGGGGCCTAGCAAACCGGGGTAAGAATACGGATTGTATGGTCGCGGTATCTTGGAATGGACTTGGCGTCGCGGCTCGAATCGGGGCGCGCGGCGCTATAGACGAGCTGGCCGAGGAGCCGCAGCACACGGTTGTTCGCGATCTCTCGTTCGTTCGCCGTTGACCGCGACCCTTGCCACGACCACGACCTCCTCTACCGCCGCGACCTTTTCCACCCTACCGCGCGCGGCCCCGCCGCCTGTTGGGAGTTGTCCGGTGGCGTCGATCTTGAGGTTGCGTGTCGACGCCTAACACCGCCGGGCGTGCTCATCCCGCTTAGCATGACGGGTTTCTTCGAGCAACAATTGTGAGCGAGCTTTGTTAAAACTCGTAGCGGATCTCGCTGTTGAATAATGGTGGCCAAAGTATCATATTCGCCCTTAGTAAGGCCGAAATCATTTGTAGCACCATTTTATCGTCGGTGATGAGCGTGCCGATGTTGGAGAGTTGATCCGCTAGAAGTTTAAGTCGCTTGCGGTACTCGCGGAGACATTGGAGAAGTTTTCAAGACGTGTTTTGTTCAACTGTTCTTCCAAATACACGGCACGAGTGTGCTTGTTGTCCTGAAAAATTTCCTCCAAACGATTCCACAAGTCAAGGGCTGTGGAGTCAGATTTCATGATAGTAAGGAGCAAATCCTGAGAGATACTACCATATATCCATTGTTTGACGCCGGCGTCGAGACGGTGCCAGATAGAATCATCAACCTCCGTAGGGCGCGGAATAGTGTCATCAATATTGTCAAGCACGTTATAGAGACATGCATGATTGTGAAAAAGTTCAACCCAGGGAGAATACTGGTTGTTTTCTTGATCAAGAATAATGGGAATATGGTTCTTGATGTTGGAAACAGTAAAGGGCGGGATGAAACGGGGGTGATGACTTTGTGGTGGGATTTGTGGAGGTAGAGGCGTCAGAAAGTGTGGAAGAATCAGGGATATCCATTTAGAGAAGAGAAGAAAGGAAGAACAAAACCCGAAAAACAAGAAGAAAATCCGGGAGGGCCGCGGCGTAGGAGAGGCGGCGACGACGAATTTTGTGGAAGAGAAAGGTTTTTAGGGTTTTGTTTATTTGGCTCTTGATACCATGTAAGATGATATTAATCTCCCTTGAGGAGTCTTTCATTAATATCAAGGTATATATAGAGTACAATATTCATCCCTTATACAATAGGAATCCTAAGCCTATACAAAAGAGGAATCCTAAGCCTATACAAAAGAGGAATCCTAGTCTTACCATAATTATATTTACACAATATATGAAAATATTCTAATTATGGGTAGGGAATATATTTACACGTTTACACGTTCTTCAGAAATCTATATAAAGTCAGTATTTCGAGAATCGTTTGGCCTAATTGTAACTTGTCAATAAATGAAACCATTTTCTCAATTCCCAACCGATGCCGATGGTTTTAGTACTAAAAAATCTCTATTTTCCCGATGAAAAATGTTCAATGAATATATCGGTGAATTTTTTTTAAATAGCAGTGTTTTCACACGGAAAATTTAAAAGTTTCCCGGTGTTTCAATAGGAACTTATTTCCCACCATGCAATTTCCCTAGTTCAATGGGAATGAGGTGGAAAAATCATGTTTTATTGCAAAAATTTCCCATCAAATGTCGCTAGAAAAAATCTTTATTTCTAGTAGTGTCTATTTATTTTTTAAATAATAAATTAATTCCTGGAGTTTGTGAGTAGGGAACTACTTTGTAAAATTAATTAGTGTGTTCCTTTACAGGAAATGGCAGAGTCATGATTATGTATAAGTAAACATGATGAGGCAGCAAGATCAAGCCGAGGAAGAGATGCAGGAATCTATTGGCTCTCCGTTCTTTCTAATTTGTTATTTCGCCTTTGCTTTTGCTATTATATTGCTTAAGATTTTACCATTGCTGACGCCTTTATATTATTCACATGTGTTTTTTAATCTTTTCCACAAATCTATAAATATCCTATTTTTTTTTATTTAAGAGACTCATACAATGGTATGCCGTATATAACTCCTTTTTTCTGTAGCTAGTGTGAAGTTTATCTGAATAATGTAGTCACAATGCCGGTTTTGAAGCTAGGAATAGTTGTGCACTCAGTAGTGATAGGTCTATCAATGGGAGCATCTGATAATCCATGTACAATTAGTAGCTGCTATATGCTTCCATCAACTTTTTGAAGGAATGGGTCTTGGAGGTTGCAACCTCCGGGTAATTTGATTAGAGATGATCAAGTATGACGATAATTATGTCTCAATTCCAAATAAAGTAGATTTTCTTTTTCGGTGTTCAGGCGGAATACGGTACGAAGATGAAAGCCATCCATGTGTTTTTTTTCTCATTAACAACACCATTTGGGATAGCACTGGTGAAAGAATATAATCTCTTGGTTATTTTCATTAATTGAAAGAGTATATATACAATTTACAGTTTTTCATAATAGGAAAATCATATTCCTATTCTACTCCTAAAACCTTATTCTACTTGGACAATAACTATACAATTATGGTAAGTGTACAATACAATTATGATAAGTGTACAATAATAATTACAACCAAACATTACCTAAAATAGGCCAATAAACCATGATATACACGGAATGTATACACCGTGTATATCATGGGCTTACCAGCCCAATATTATGACGTCAGCCCGTGATATACACGGTGTATATTCCGTGTTTATCACGGGTATCTATCACACCCACGCAGTCATAGCGGGCAGTCTTCGTACGCTGAGAATGTCCCTAAAATCTTCAAAAAGGACTGAGGGAAGACCCTTAGTAAAGATGTCTGCAATTTGATACCTAGAAGGGACATGACAGACACATACTTGTCCACGAGCTACCTTTTCGCGAACAAAGTGAGTATCCATCTCGATGTGTTTAGTGCGCTGGTCTTGAACCAGATTACCAGAAAGGTAAATGGCACTAATATTATCACAATAAACCAAGGTAGCTTCCTGAACAGGACAATGAAGCTCTAAAATAAGATTACGTAACCAACAGGATTCAAAGACCACATTGGCTACCCCTCGATACTCGGCCTCTACACTAGAGCGTGATAATGTAGACTGACGCTTCGCAGACCAGAAGACCAAGTTATTACCAAGAAACATACAATAGTCAGACGGGGAGCGTTTGGTATCTGGACAGTCACCCCAATCATCATCTGTATATGAGACAAGTGTAGACGTTAACGACGGATATAAATGTAAGCCATAGTCAAGTGTCCCCTGGATGTACCGAATAATGTGTTTGAGCGCATTCATGTGCTCAATCATGGGATCATGCATAAACAAGCACACATGTTGTACGACATACGTAATATCTGGTCTCGTGAAAGTAAGATACTGAAGAGCCCCTGCAAGACTGCGATAGTGGGTCGGATCCTCGTACGGTGAGCCAGCCGCAGCACCCAGCTTGGGTTTAGTATCAACGGGAGTGGAAGTAGACTTGCACGAGGACATACCTGCGCGCTCAATGATCTCAGCTGTATACTTCTGTTGTGATAAGATTAACCCACCTGTATGACGAGTGTCAGCAATCCCCACCCAAGTCTTTCATACCAAACTCAGAACTGAGCATTGTCATGATAGACTTGCGTAAAGCATGAGAAGAAGACGTCAAAATAATATCATCCACATATAATAGTATATAAGCTAGGCAAGTACCATGATGATATATAAACAATGAATTATCTGACCTGTTGTGTGAAAACCCAATAGATGACACATAGTCTGCAAATCTCTTATACCAAGCCCGTGGGGCCTGCTTAAGCTCACACAAGGACTTCTTCAATAAACAGACATGATGAGGATATTTGGGGTCTCGAAAACCCAAGGGCTGATGTATGTAAACGATCTCCTTAAGATCAACATGTAAGAAAGCATTCTTCACATCTAACTGATGAATGGGCCAAGCTTTCGAAAGAGCCAGACTGAGAACAGTGCGAATGGTAACCGGTTTGACCACCGGACTAAACGTCTCACCACAATCCATGCCAACCTGTTGAGTCTTACTATCACCTACAAGATAAGCCTTATGCCTCGCAAAAGAACCGTCAGCATTATCCTTATGAGTAAAAATCCACATAGACCGAATAATAGTAACACCAGAAGGATGGGGAATCAACTCCCACACCTTATTTCCAATAAGAGCATCATATTCGTTATTCATAGCCAATTTTCAATTCGAGTCATTGAGAGCGGACACTGGGTTACATGGTAGGGGGATTTAAGAACATTAGAATTTAGATTAAAATGTCTCTTTGGTTTAAAAATACCATGTTGACTACGAGTGACCGGTCTGTGACTCGGGGGAGAATTGGGTGGATTAAGGAAAGAACTGGCGGGGTGACGGACTAGCCAGCAAGCAGTGGGCCTGCTGGCCTAATACTAGAATAGGGAACAAGCACTAGACCGAGAACTGTCGCAGGGACAGAATTGGGCCTAGCTTATGGACCCATGATGAGGGCCCTGGGTAGATGCGATGGTACTGTAGGTCCAGCGGACAGTGGGCCCGCTGGCGGATTTTGGGTGCGAGATAAGTCCGATAGATGGTGGATAAGATATGGGGAGACATCGTCATCCAAAAAATTATACGAACTAGGCTCGGGACTACTGACCTTTGCAAAAGGAAATTGGGTTTCATTGAAAATAACATGGCGACTAATAATTATTTTATTAGATGATAAATCAAAACACTTGTAACTACGATGATTTGATGGATAACCCAAAAACACACAAGGGGTAGAACGGGCTTGAAGTTTGTTAATTGTAGTTCACGGAAATAGGGGATAACATAAGAACCCAAAGACCCTAAGATGGGAATACGAAGAATTTTTATTATAGAGGACATTAAGTTGAGATGCATTAGCCAAAACCTTGGTAGGAATTATGTTAAGAAGATAGGTAGCCATTTGTAGATCATGATGCCAAAAGGAAGGGGGTACTGAAGCATGGACCAATATAGTGCGGAAAATGTTATTAATGGTACGAATTTTTTGTTCGGCTTTCCCATTTTGTGAGGACGTATGAGGACAAGAGAAACAAAAATTGATTTTATTAGTATCACAAAAATCCCGGATCAACCCATTATCACATTGAACATTTTTTATTTCCCAGTCGAACTGAGTATGGATAAATTCTCTAACATTTAAAAAGGTGGAAAACACTTGAGATTTTTTCGCTAATGGAAAAGTCCATAAAAATTTAAAATAGTCATCCAAAATAGCATATAATAACGATGGCCCAAAGAACTGAGAACAGGAGATGTCCATAAATCACTATGAATAATATCAAATGACATTAAAGTATGAGAAGAAGAATCTTCAAACGGCAATCTAACAAGTTTTCCTAGTGAACAAGATTGACAAATTGGAGTACTACGCGTACCCGTACAAGAAATAAAATTGTGTTTATGTAAGGAAGAAACAATAGAGGACCCAGGGTGACCCAAACGTGCATGCCATAAGGAAGGAGCGAGAGCCGCAAAAGTAGATGGCAATGCTTGACTCGAGAGACCAGATGTGGGTGTGATAGGATGATAAAGATCTCCCCTACTATCACATCTCATGAGAGGAATCTCTGTCTTGAAATCCTTCACAGAAAACCCAAACGGATCAAAATCAACAGAAACCTAATTATCAGTGGTGAATTTTCGGACAGACACCAAATTTTTAATTAAGTTAGGGGCATGAAGGGAATTTTTCAAAATAAGAGGTGGATGGGGGGAGACAAATTTTTATGACCGTAACCATGAATTGGAATTGAATTGCCATGACCAACAATTATGCCACGATTGTTGCTCAAATTGGAATAAGACGAGAGAGTACCTTGATCGAACGTCATGTGGGTAGTGGCGCTGGTGTCCATGTACCAATTGAGGTCCGGTGGATTTAATCTAAGTGTGTGCATCACGACTTCAATGTCAGTTGGGGTGGGGCCCGCTGCATGGTGGACCTACGGAGGTCGAGGCCCAAGCACACTTGCTTGCTGCCCCGGCCCAGAAATTGCTCTCGAGTACCACTGTTGCTGGAAGTAATTGAGCCTGGCAGCGGCTGGAAACTGGGCCCAGTTTAGGTTGGCAGCAACTGACGGTTAATAGAGGTTGTTGGGCCTAGGCCCACTGGCCCAGTTCCACGGCCATGAGCCCTAGGGCTGTGACCAGTTGGCTTGCGGCCCACTGCCCCAAAGACCATTGTCACCCCCATTATTTCCATCTTGGTTTCATCCACGGTTTTTACCATTAGTTTTGTGATTCTTACCCTTTTTACCGCCACCATTATTGCGGTTTTGGCCAGAATTATTGGAGCCGGATGGAGAAAAGGTGGACTCAGTCACTATGACGATAGAAGGGGCCCTAGTGGCCGCTTTTTAGCCAAGCCTTCTTCTTCGAGCGTGACCATGGAACGGGTCTGATAAAACTGCGGAAGATGACTGCTCTGACGAAGAAGCGTACCAACGTACCAATGCCACTATTGGCCTCATACAGGCCTGCAACCATTTGAAGGACAAGACGATCGTTGGTAACGGGCACACCAACATTGCGAGTTGGTCCGCTAATTCTTTCAACCTTTTGCAATATGCTGAAACGTTGGGGAAATCTTCCATATTAACGTGGGAAAATTCCTGCTCAAGGGTAACAATACGAGAATTTTGATTATCTTGGAATATATCGCGCACTCTATTACAAGCATCCATCGTCGTAGCGTCTGGTTCTATAATCGTTTGCAACAGGTCTGTAGAGATAGTGGAGTAAATCCATTGAAGAACGGTAGCATTAAGGGTCGTCCATAACTTAGGATCATCCTCGGGTTTAGGCACCTCCGTATCCGCAGGAGCCGCGGGGATAATGTGATGGAGGACTTGATGCGACCGTGCGTGAACTTTGAACAGTTCACCCCACGTCGCGTATTGGACGTTTTCTATTTCAAGAATGATAGGGATGTGATTCTTGATGTTAGAAATAGTAAGGGCAGGGTGAAACATGTTCTTAGCCATCACAATCAACGTAGGATGTGACGTAGGGATTTGGAAGAAAAATTGGGAAGAGAGAAGGCATCAAAGTGCACATAAACCGATGGTAATGTCTCGGAAATCGTGTCACGAGAAGAAGGTTTGGGAGAGGAAAATGTAACCTAGACTTCTGATACCATGAAAGAATATAATCCCTTGATTATTTTCATTAATTGAAAGAGTATATATACAATTTACAGTTTTTCATAATAGGAAAATCCTATTCCTAAAACCTTATTCTACTTGGACAATAAATATATAATTATGGTAAGTGTACAATACAATTATGGTAAGTGTACAATAATAATTACAATCAAACATTACCTAAAATAGGCCAATAAACCGTGATATACACGGTATGTATACACCGTGTATATCACAGGTTTACCAGCCCAATATTACGATGTCAGCCCGTTATATACACGGTGTATATTCTATGTATATCACGGGTATCTATCAACTGGGAATAGGTTTATCGAAAGTGTATAGTGAGAATAGTCCAACATTTGTTAAATATTCATGTTTTGCCAACGATGGCGGGGGATTTGCCTTCTGGGTCGAGCTCGTCGCACGGAACTTGCCTAATGCATGTTATCTCTCCTGTGTGATTTTGCGGGCTATTGCACAGGAGCGAAGTTTACCCCGTGCGCACCTGAAGGATAGCGGTTGGGGGTTATCTTGTCATAAAAAAATAGTCCAACATCTCTAATAGTGGTGGGATTGCTAAATGCATGTTCAGCAGGTCTATTGAATTACATGGCACTTGTGGATCTTCTTGCTTCTGATTTTATGGGAACCAAATTGCAGAATAACATGAAGCTTCAATCATGGGCTTATCTTGCTATTTTATTTGGTGCTGGTGGCATGTGTGTCATGGCTATGTGGACTTAAATTGATTTTTTTTTTGGCAAAAAAGGAAAGCATTACCACGTTCTTTAAATTTTTTCCATTTCATTCTAATGTTGTTTCCATCATCAGGTGTGTAGTTATGAATAGTGAAGATAATGTACAACAATTAGTTTGATCTCTTAGTACTTTTTCCAACTGTTGAATCGTAAAATTCGTGCTACCAAAGTGAGGATTAAAGGAGAGAAGAAAAGAACAAAGATAAACATTTTCAAGACAAACAAAGAGTTAATGGTGGAAAACACACCTGAACTATCACTTTTGCGCGAGTATATTCCAACTATTATTTGTTCTCTTTTCTAATATGAACAACAAATAGTTAAGACATGTTTTAACAAATAGATGGTGATATTTCAAGTAGGAACAAGAAATAAATGTGAAACTCACAAAAAGAGATGGTTCAAGTGTGCTTTTGACTAAATCCCAAAAACAAAAGAAGAATGTTGTATGCTAAGTGTTCCTTTGTCTTGTTGATTCTCCAAGTAACCAAACAGGCCTAGAAGCACCTTCACCTGAAGGGTATAAGTACAACCTTATAAATTGTAACTGCAAATTTCTGAGACTAATAGCAAATTCTAGTGCTTCATTCATCGCCTCTCGAGCACCTACAAGTGCCTCTAATATTTAACAACATATTTGGTTTAGTATCTTGCCGTGTCTTTCTTCATCCCTTAAGAATCTGTCCTCAGCTTGTTCTAATGCTTCTGTTATTATCCTCAATTTCTGTTTTCTGCCTTTTCCTCAAGTTTGGCAAGTATAGCAAGAATGATCCTGAGAAGCCTATAATTGCAAAAGTGATGTTGCTAAAATAAATGGGATCTCTCTCAGAAAAACAATAACATACTCAGCGTCTGAGGATCGAATGTACGTGTTAAGAATCAATGTCAAGCCCAAGTCCAATAAGTCCAAGTTCATAGATAATTTGATGGTGTAATTGCATACAATTGCAAAGAGGTTTTATGGTAGTGATTAAATTTAGTTTAATTAATGTGTTTTTGTGGTAGTAATTAAATTTAGTTTAATTATGTGTGGTGTAGATTTCATTTGATTTTCTATAAATACCCAAGTCCTTAAGCCTTGTAATTCATCCAAAAGAAAAATAAAGATATTTGCTAAATAAGAAAAGCTTTGTTAATTAAGAGCTTTGTGAGTTCTTTTTACAGTGTGCTTTATTTCTTCTTGAGATAATTAGAGTTTTGTACTCTATCTATTCAATAATTGGTATCAAGAGCTAAGGTTATGAGATCTTTTGAAATTCTGACTATGCTCCGTGGTTGCGGTTTTTTAACCGATCCTCCACACCAGAAAAGATTTTTAGAGATTTTGCAAGCCTTTGTAGACCGTTTCTGTGTTGAGAGTAGTTGAGTATTTTCCAAAATTGTTAAAATCCTACCGGTATGATGGATGATCTTCAAGTAGTTAGAGGAATCAAGAAGCTCAACAATCAAAACTACAACACATGGTCAACGTTACACAACCAATGACAGAAGATGCCAATGACATCTTGCAAAAGTGAAAAATTAAAGCAGGCAAGGCGATGTTTACTTTGAAGACCACTCTAGAAGAAGAAATGTTAGAGCATATTTGGGATGTCAAAATACTGAAAAAAGCGTGAGACACGTTTACTACCTTTTTTCAAAGAAGAATGATACAAAATTGCAAATTCTCGAGAACGAGCTATTATCGATGGCGCAAGGAAATGAAGGCTCTCATCCATGGGGAGCTTCGAAGAATCGTGGTAATAGTAGAAAGTTCGATGGAGAGTGTTACAACTGTGGGAAGATGGGTCACATGGCAAAGGGAAGTCGTGTGGTGGTGACAGCTGACAACTCAAGGTTACTGATAGCTCACATCGGTAAGATGATAGTTACACCTGGATATAATTCTAACCAAGTGCCACTTCAATATGTTTATCATGTCCCATAAATGAAGAAAAAATTGCTATTTGTGGCTCAATTGACATTATTAGACCACTATGTCTTATTCAGTCCCCGAGATGTGAAAGTGTATCGTGATCTCAAAATCTCATAAAAACCGACAATGTAGGGGTAACGATTGGAGTTCGTCTACATGATATCAACAGAGGCTGCATATGTAGACAAGACAAGGAAAAATGAGACAGCAGATCTGTGGCACATGCGGTTAGGTCATGTCAACTATTCAAAGTTAAGTGTGATGATGAAAAAGTCGATGCTTAAGGGGCTTCCTCAACTTGATGTGCGAACAAACACAGTCTTTGTAGAATGCCATTATGGTAAAGAACACTAATTTCCATATGAGGAATCAAAGCTTAAAGCACAGGAACCATTAGAGTTAGTTCACTCTGACGTGTTTGGGCCCATTAAGCAATCATCAATTGGTGGTATACAGTACATGTGACATTCATTGATGACTTCTCCAGGTATGTGTGGGTTTTTTTATGAAAAGAAAATCTGACACATTCTCAAAGTTTAAAGAGTTCAGAGAGTCAGTTGGTGGAGAAGTAGAAAAGAAGATATGTTGTTTGTGCACAGACAACGGGAGAGAATATAACTCAAGTGAGTTCTCTCAATACCTAAGGGAATGCCGAATACGTCATCAGTAGACTTGTGCCAACACACCGTAATAAAATGGTGTAGCTGAGAGAAAGAACCCACATCTCACAGAAATTTATCAAAGTATGCTACATGCAAAGAACGTACCGGGAAGGTTTTGGGCTGAAGCAATGAGGACTATGGTCTTTGTGATCAACAGACTTCCTCAACCAAGGTTAGGATTTGTTTTACCCTTTGATAAACTCTGGAACATAGAACCTACAGTTAGCTACTTTCGAGTATTTGGCTGTGTATATTATGTATTTATTCCTTATCATTTACGGAGCAAGTTTGACAAGAAAGTTGTTAGATGTATCTTTGTGGGATATGATAGCCAGAGAAAGGGGTGGAAATGTTGCGATCCAACGAGTGGAAGGTGATACACTTCACGAGATGTGGTGTTTGATGAAATATATTCTTGGTGGTCCTTAGAGAATGAGGTGCTGCTAGATTCTAGAGAATTTGGAGACAAGCTACAACAGAAGATGGGGGAGCATATTGTTCTACTCCAACCAAGCTCAAATGAATCAGAAGATCCGAATGGCGATGATGTCGAGCAAAGAGTAACTCAGAATCCTTGGGAAACTGGTGTGTATCAACAACCAGATGAAGAAAGTGGGCCTAGTGAAATGGAAGAATCAACTTCACAATCTTAACTTTGAAGGTCAACAGGAACACGAAGGCCAAATCCTAAATACACCAATGCAACCATAATTGAAGAAGCAACTGCAACAGAACCTGAGACATTCGAAGAAGCATCGCAAAGTTCTAAGTGGGTGACAGCTATGAAAGAAGAGATTATTGCACTTGAGCAAAATTAGACTTGGGATTTGGTACCAAAGCCAAGAGATGTGAAACCCATATCATGTAAGTGGGTTTACAAGATAAAGCGTCGTCCAGATAGGTCAATCGAGAGGTACAAGGAATGATTGGTAGCTCGTGGTTTCTCTCAACAATAAGGATTAGACTACGATGAAATGTTTAGTCCATTGGTGAAACATACAACTGTAAGAGTCCTACTTGCACTTGCAGCCAACAAAGACTGGAATTTGTGGCAGATGGATGTTAAGAATGCTTTTCTTCATGGAGAGCTAGATTGAGATATCTACATGATTGAACCAATGGGTTTTCAAAACCAAGATCATCCAGAATATGTGTGTAATTTGCGAAAAGCACTCTACGAATTGAAACAAGCACTCAGGGCGTGGTATGGTAAGATTGCTAAATTTCTAACACAAAGTGATTATTTAGTAACACCTACAAATTCTAGCTTGTTTGTCAAAGACAATGGAGGAAAACAGCTATCGTGCTAGTATACGTGGATGATTTAATCATAACTGGTGATGATAAGTCAGAAATTCTTTGGACAAAGGATAATTTATCAGTTCGTTTCCAGATGAAGGAACTTGGACAGCTCAAGCACTTTCTTGGTCTATAGGTTGATCGCATACAAGAAAGAACATTTCTCTGTCAACAGAAATATGCCAAAGATTTGTTGAAGAGGTTCGAAATGCTCGAATGCAAGCCGACTTCAATGCTGATGGAGCCAAATGCCAAAATATGTGCACATGAAGGAAAAGATTTGGAAAATGCGATGATGTATCGATAATTGGTAGGTAGTCTGATCTACTTAACCTTGACTCGACCTGACATCTCTTATGCAGTTAGTGTGATGAGTCGGTACATGCAAATTCCAAAGAAGCCTCATTTGGAATCAATTCGACGAATACTGAGATATGTGAAAAGTACAATTGATTATGATCTTTTGTACAACAAAGGTGAAAAATACAAGTTAGTTGGTTATTGTGATGCTGACTATGCAGGAGATCAACAACTGGGTATGTGTTTAAACTTGATTCTGGTACAATTTCTTGATGTTCCATTGTATTGTGACAATCAATTGGCAGTTCGTTGGGCAAAGAATCCAATATTTCATGTTAAAACTAAGCATGTTGAAGTGCACTATAATTTTATCAGAGAAAAGGTTTTGCAAGAAGAAATTGCGATGAGACAGATTAAGTCAGATAATCAAGTTGCAGACCTGTTCACAAAAAGTTTGAGTACATGCAAGTTTGAAATGTTTTGCTATCAGCTCGGCACAATGCAAAGAACTAGAGTTGATATTGAGGGGGAGTGTTAAGAATCAATGTCAATCCCAAGTCCAATAAGTCCAAGCTCATAGATAATTTGTTGATGTAATTGCTTAAAATTGCAAAGAGGTTGTGTGGTAGTGATTAAATTTAATTTAATTAATGTGTTTGTGTGGTAGTAATTAAATTTAGTTTAATTATGTGTGGTGTAGATTTCATTTGGTTTTCTATAAATACCCAAGTCCTTAAGCCTTGTAATTCATCCAAAAGAAAAACAAAGCTATTTGCTAAATAAGAAAAGCTTTGTTAATTAAGAGTTTTGTGAGTTCTCTTTAGAGTGATTTATTTTCTTCTTGAGATAATTAGAGTTTTGTACTCTATCTATTCAACAGTACGTATATCTTGTCCCTATCTTTGTGGAATAGAGAAACTGTTTTTGATATACCATACCTTAATGGAACAGAGAGATTGTTTTCGATAAATCCTCAGCTCGAAAGAAGTGTAATCAAAATATGATTAAAAAAATAATGGCAACAAATTACAAGATAAACAAAGCAGGAGTCTCTCTTAGAAAAGATTTACAATTGCAAATAGTGTTAAGGGAAAGGAAGTCACTATATGTGAAGCCAACTTTGTGAACTTCCCTGCTCACGAGAGACGAGGTATATATTGCCACTAATCAGCACCTCAATGCTTGTTGTCAATCGGTGTCAAGATATTTTCAACTTCTAATGGCTTATACAATCACTTGACTATTAAAAATGTTAAAAATAAAATCACTTTTTTATACATATTTTGCAACAGAAAATATATTCAATATTTGAAAATAATGTAACGAATTGAAATCACTTTTTAATTTTGTAATAGAAAAACCGATTTATTATTGTTATATCTCACAAAATATATATACCCTTTCTGGAGGCAACTCAGGAAGACTATCAGGGAAGATAATAGGAAAATCACACAATGTAAGTATGTTCTTAAGACTTTGGACTTTCCAAATATATATCAACTGTATGAGCAAGATAGACATTACAACCTTGATGTATCATCTTCCTTGCCAAGACCGTAGAAATAATATTAGATGTCAACAATATTTATCCTTGAACAATTATGTGGGAGTATTTAGAAGTTTTAAAAGACACATGCTTCAAGCCATAATCAACTAATGAATAGTGCCTATGGAGCTAGTCCATACAACCTATAACATCACAATGTTAGAAGGGCATTTCAATCAAGTCTGCAGGGAAGATTATATTTTGAATCATGATAGGACAAATCCGATAAACCCGATTAACAATAACGTGATGGCCCAAAGAAATTTTGACAAGCACATTAAAGCCAACTCTTATAGATTTCACATTTTCAGGAAAAATAAGTAATTAGCAAACATAGAAATGTATAAAATTAGGATCAAATAGAATAGACTATCACATTGCATTATGGATATATACATGATGTATATGCACAATAAATAAAACAAAGAATGGAGTAAACAAGTAAGGCATTAAATGATATCATAGAAGCAATTTTTAAGAAGACAAGTGTACTAAGAAGTTATCCCAAAAGCCCACAATCGTGGTAGTGATGTGGCAGTATTGTGGGGTCATTGTTGCAATCGCGGTAGTGACGCGGCCACGGAGGAATCCCATCACAACACATGAATTGTACTCTAGGAACGACAAATGCAATGCAATATCTTTGTCCAGGATGATCTGCATCTGTGGTCAAGCTACCACGATAGTTAGTCAGTATGACCAACACCACGATAATGAAGCAAGCCCATTCCACCTTCTTCACGATCACGCCTCTTTGACTATGACTATAGTGATGCATCAAATTGCAGAAAAATTTACAACTTCAAAACATGGTCCAGTGGTGCCGACACTCACCTGAGCTCTTTGGGTCCCAGCCCAAATCATCTCAATAAATTCCAAATGATAATATTGACTTATATGAAGATTTAAAATATTGTTTTTGGTGAGTTGTCACGAAAACATCTTTAGCATCCGGATCATTGATGTATTATATTGTCATTATAAAAACTCCTTTAAATTACTGTGGTTTATATATTTGCATTCAGGGAGACTTTTACGACATTTCATTCGGATTTAATGATATGGGTTATTATGATATGAGTCAAAGTTTATGTTCATTATAATACGTTATTGATAATGTATGCTTTGCATTATTTTGATAATTTGACAAACATGTAAGAAGGGACTAGTTCTATTAAAGATAGACCAGTTCCGTCAATGCAAGTCAACTCTACAGTTGTAAAGCTGCTGACATAGTGGCAGTGTCGCAGCTCTGCTGCAGAGCTACTGCGGGCATGCCATTAGTCCAAGGTTTAAGGTTTGTCACTTCATCACATGCATCATATATATACATCACGTTGAGGAGTGAAAACATAACCTTGCACAAATTAAAATTGCTTTTACTTTTGCTCACAAGCCGTCGAGTTCATCAGAGTTTCAGATCAGACCAAGGCTACAACAAATTGAAGGCTCAGTTCTCTAACAAGTGAAGATGTCTAAGTCCTAGATTTGTTGAGTCTTTATTTTTTTGTTCTTAAAGTAAACCTAGTGTTCTTGTAAGAAGCATGTTGTAGATTATTTGATTTTCTACACTTTTGAGTTGTTTGTTTTAACTAGAGCTAGTCCAGGTATGTATTTGCAATAGAGTTATTGTAGAGAGTTTGCAATAGAGTTATGGATTAAGAATTTAATTCCTAGGTTGGAAGAGGTTATAATCTAAATGTTGCTCAGTTATAGTGGAGGTTGAGTAAATCCTACTGTGGTGGATCATGATTTTTAATCCCTCGAACAAGGAGTTTTTCACGTAAATATCTTGTGTCATTTACCTTTTGTCTTTACTCAATAGAACATATAGAGAACATGGTTCTCTACTATATTTAGTGGACTCGTATATTACATCAGTTGGTATCAGAGCAGGTTGTTTCTAAAATGTTAACATCTAGAAAGGATCTTTCTAATGGTTGCTCCACCAAATCTAAAGGAAGGTCAATCTACCATATGACCACCAAGATTCAATGCAAAATATTATGGATGGTGGAAGACTGGAATGCATAACTTTATTATGGCTAAGGATTCTGAGTTGTAGGACATCATCTGTGATGGTCCTTATGTTCTTATGAACACATATTATCTAATCTTACCACTCCAAAATCAAGGAAGGAATACAATGATGCTGACAGAAAGTCTATTGAAAAGAACTTCAAGGATAAGAAGATCTTTGTTTGTGGTATCGAACCAGATGAGTACAATCGTATGCCATTTTGTCAAAGTGCAAAGGATATATGGAAGCTCTCCAAACTACTCATGAGGGGGCTAGTTAAGTGAAGCAATCCAAAATAGACATACTTACCACAAAATATGAACTCTTCAAGATGAAGGATGGTGAGTCTATTCAGGATATGCACACCAGGTTCACATTCAAAATAAATAAACTTTATTCTCTTGGTGAAGTCATCAAGACCAACAAACTAGTTCGTAAACTGCTTAGTGTTTTGCCTACCTCCTGAAAAATCAAAGTAAATACTATCTCTGAAGCCAAGGATCTGCAAAAAGTGTCTATCAGTGAGCTCATTAGAAATCTCAAAACTTATGAGTTAAAAAGGCAAAATGATGATGAAAGAAAAGATCCTAGTCCTCAAGGAAACTAAGTGTGACTCAAGAAGTGATAAGTCAGACATAGCTTATCTCACCCAGAGATTTCAAAATATGGTCAGGAAGAATGGTAGGTTCCCAAGGAAAGGAAGCACGAGCAAGAACCCCCGAGGAAATGATTGTTGTCCTAAGTGATGAAAGCTTGGACATTTTATCAAGAAATGTCCTCTTCACAAGCAGGACAATTACAAGAATAACTCTGAGAAAACTGTAAAGAGTAATCAAGTTCTTGAGAAATTCAAAAGAAGAAATGCAACTGACAACGTGGTGAAGCAAGCTCTGGCTGCTTGGGGAGACTCATCTAGTCAATCTGAAGATGCAGGTGATCAAGAAGAGATATCCATAATGACAATTGATGATGTATCTTCAACACATGAGTCAATTTTTGCACTCATGGATAGATCAAATGCTGATGATGACGAAGAGGTAAACTTTCTTGATGTTAAAAAAACTTGAAAAATTACTCTCAAAAAAGTTATTGTCACTAGCAAACGTATTAATTTATGCTTATATAGTCTCCTAAAAGAGAAGGATTCTCTAACTGAAGAATGTGGTGAAACAGATCAATAGAAAGTTAATCTAGCTGATAAGGTCATAAAATTAAGGAGGTGTCTAAGAAAACATCACTGTTAAAAAGTCAATTTAAAAAATAGATGGACACTCATTCTAAAGGAAAGAATGTAGGCAGTGATTTTCAATTTGAGCTTGAGAGAGAGCTCAAAAAGGTCAAAATGGATCTTACCACTAAACTTAAAAAGAATAGGCAGTGTCAAGAAAATCTGAAAAGGGTGAATAATGATCTTGACAAGTCACTGTGCTGGACATGATCCTCAGAAATGACTGCATCAATGTATAAGAACAGCACAAGCGGTGGGGAAGGTCTTGGATTTCAAAAGGCAAACTTTTTCTACAATCCACATAGTAATTATGTTAGCAGTCACGTTAATCGGTTGTGTACTTACTATGGTCAGACTAGCCATTTTAAAAATGCATGCAAAGCTAAGATTTAAGATGTTACGAAAATATGAAACTTGTCGAAAAATATTTTAAAATGAAGGACCTGGTCCCCAAAAAAAACTTAGTTTACCTGCTTAGACTAGAAGAAGTCTCATCCATCCATTCTACCATCCCAAGGGACCCAAACTGATTTGGGTTCCTAAATCTAATCAGTGATTTTGTTGCAGGCTGGAGAGAGAGAAAGTATCCAAAAATAGTATATGGACAATGGTTTCTCGAAGTATATGATTGGAAAAATGAAGGAAAAAACTCAAGGCCTTTCAAGGAGGGAGTGTGTCTTTTGGAAATGGCAAGAAATGATACATTCTTGGCGTGGGAAAATATGAGAAGAAACTCTCTCATGCAATTGAAAATGTGTACTATGTGGATGGATTAAAGTACAACTTGCTAAGTGTTTCACAAATCTATGACAATGGAAATGAAATTAACTTCGCAGCATGCACTTTCACAAACATAAAATATGGGGAAGTAGTTTAGTAGTAAAAAGATTCAAGAACATCTATGTGGATTATTTTGAGTCTCTAAATGAGAATGATCTAACATGTCTAAGTGCCCTAGAGGATACTACTGAACTATGAAATAAATGACTTGTACATGCAAGTTTTTTTTCAACAAGCTGGTGGCAAAGGACCTGATTCATGGATTACCAAAAACCAAGTTCTCATATCACAAGGTGTGTGATGCATGTGTAAAAGGGAAGCAAGCCAGATTCTCCTTTAAACCAAAGAAAGATATAAGCACCTCTAGGCCATTTGATCTTCTTTATATGGATCAGTGTGGACCAATGAGGATGCCAAGTAGAGGAGGAAAAAGTATATCTTTGTCTTTGTTGATGACTATTTCAAATTCACATGAACACTATTTCTAAAATCCAAAGATGAAACATTTCATGTGTTTGTGGCGTTTGTGAAATAAATTCAAGTCAAATGGGGAACTAGATGTGAGTATCAAGTCTGATCATGGAATTGAATTTGATAATGCAAAGTTTGATGAATTTTGTGGTGAAAATGACATGAGCCACAACTTCTCTACACTAAGAACACCTCAACAAAATGGTGTGGTGGAAAGGGAAAACAAAACTATTGAAGATATAGCTAGAACCATGCTTATAGACAGTGATATATCTAAGAGTTTATGGGCTGAAGATGTCAACATTGTCTGGCATATGATAAACAGGTTCATGATCAGGTCCTTGCGGGAGAAAACTTCCTATGAACTATTAAATGGAAGGAAGCCCAAGATGACTATGATCCTTCGGATGTAAATGTTTTATTCTCAACAATAGTAGGGAGGTTCTAGGAAAATTTGATGCTAGAAGTGATGAGGGCATCTTTCTTGGATACTCATCTCACAGCAAGGCATATATAGTGTTTAACAAAAGAATATGATGTGTTGAAAAGAGTGTGCATGTTATTTTGATGAGTTGAATGTGCTTGGTGAAAAAGAAGCAATATGATGAAGCTGAAGACTGAGAGTTCTCTAAGGTTCCTGATGAGGCCATTAAAATCTCAAATGGAAAGACATATTTGATGGGTCAGATAAAGGAAGACAACGATAAACGATCCCCAGGAAGCACATAACAACTTGGTGCCTCCATCATCTCCCATGAAGTTGAACGACAAGTCACCGAAGTTGTATCAAGTACTCCTAGGTCTGGCCAAATCAATAATGAAAATTTGGCAAATATTGAGGAAAATGTCAGAGTACAACTGGGGAACCTAGCTCATCGACTTCTCAAGGCAGTGATCAAGCTGGGATACAAATGTCAAACTAGAAACACAAGGGATCTCACCCTTTGCAAAATGTGATTAATTCTCTAGAGTCTTGTATTCAAACCGGGTCCAAGGCGAGAAACATGTTTGACTGCTATGCATTCCTGTCTCAAATGAAGCCTAAAAACATCAAAGAAGTCTTGAAGGATGTTGATTGGATCGCAATATGCAAGAAGAACTTCATTAGTTTCAAAGGAATAAAGTATGACACATGGTACAAAGGCCCTCTAACAGAACCATCATAGTTGCTAGATGGGTATTTCGCAACACGTTTGATGAATTTGGTAGCACTACCAGAAATAAAACAAGGCTGGTGGTTCAGGAATACAATCAATAAGAAGGAATTGATTATGATGAGAACTTTGCTCTAATTTCTAGAATGGAGGCAATAAAAATACTCATTGCCTTTCCTTCTCGCACGGAATTTAGATTGTTCCAGATGGATGTAAAAGGCGCCTTTTAAATGATTATTTGAAGGAAGAGGTCTTTGTCAAGAACCTTCGGGATTTGATGATCATGAGCACTTTGAGCATGTTTACAAGCTTTGTAAGGCATTGTATGGGTTGAAGCAAGCTCCTAGAGACTGGTATGAGAGATTGTCAAAATTTCTCCTAAAATGGATTCAAAAGGGGGGGAATTGACAACACTCATTTTTTGAAAAAAAAAAAGGAATGAACTTGTTGATCGTCTAAGTATATGTTGATGATATCATTTTCGGTGCCACAAATGACTCTCTGTGTGAGGAGTTTGCAAAGCTCATGGGAAGTGTGTTTGAAATGAGCATGATGGGTGAGCTGAACTTCTTTCTCGGGTTACAAGTCAAACAAGCTTCAAAAGGGACCATGATAAGTCAACAGAAGTAAATCAACGAGTTGTTGAAGAGGTTTAAAATAGAGAAAGCTAAGGTCATAGATACTCCTATTGCTACTGCAACTCGACTAGTTACAGATGAACCTGGTTCTCCCGTAAATGAAACCATGTACAAGGGTATCATTGGATCTCTGCTCTATCTTACAGCAAACAAACTTGACATTATGTATAGTGTTGGTCTGTATGCTAGATTTCAATCTTATCCAAATGAATCCATCTCAAGGCTGCTAAGAGAATTTTGAGATATCTCAAAGAAACTACTCACATAGTCCTCTTCTATCCTACAGGTGATAATTTTGATCTGGTTGGCTATGTTGGTTACTTGGTGGATAGAAAGAGCACTTCTGGTATGGCTCACTTTCTTGGTTCGTGTCTTATCTCTTGGGGAACAAAAAACAAAATCATATGGCTTTTTCCACTATTGAGGCTCAGTATGTAGCAACTGCCTCTTGTTGTGCTCAGTTGCTCTGGATCAAGCAACAACTTGAGGATTTTGGCGTTGTTACTGAATGTGTGCCATTAATGTGCGACAATACTAGTGCACTCAACATGACAAAAAATTTTGTGCAACACAAGAGGACAAAGCACATTGATGTAAGGCACTATTTTTTAAGGGACAATGTTGAAAAAGGGTTGATCTGCATGAAGTTCTATAAAACAGAGGACCATGTAGCTGATATGTTCACGAAGCCACTGAGTAAAGAGCATTTTGAAAAGAATCGTCTTGAGCTGGGGCTGATCAAATTGAATTAATCATCTCCCTGCACGATTTCGCCATGGTAGGATATAATCAGATGACATGTATACGATTGGAAATATGATTATGGCAATGTCTAACTCAGCTTCATACTATTAAAGGTATACACACATGGCAATCTTAAAACTATGTAAGGATAAGCAATGTTACACTCTACAAAGATGTTGCCCTGTTTTCTTAAAACTTTTGAGTAACCTGGTTCCTTAACTGAGGTAAATATTTTTATTTGTACGTGTTTTTTAACTTGCTAGTATGCCATGTCATTATAACTTCTCCCACCCTAAAATTCCATCGTGTTTTCCTATCCTCACGCGTCATATCCTTTTTTCTACTTTACCAAATCATTTATTTCTCCTAATCCAAAATCTACTCATCTCCTCTGCAACCGTCGCAATTCCAGTTCCTCCACTAACACTCTAATCTTTAAACATCTCTCCTACTTATCTTCACTTCCAAACCTTACCATGTCTTAACCTGAACCTACCTCACAATCCGAACCTACTTCAGTATCCCGTCATTTTTCTCCAGTCATTGCAACAACTTCCAAACATAATCTCACCTCCTCACTATCTAAATATATACTTTTCACTGACCCTCACACACTTACTTCCCTCTTGATACCTTCTACACCAGCTTCTCTACATATACGCAAAAGCCCAACTCCTCAGAAGTTTGTCACAGAAGTTGAAACATCTGCCCTTAAAGAAGTCGGTACTCTAAATGTCAGTAGTGACTCTATGTCAATGTTCGGCATATTTGGCGACACAGTGGAGATTGAAGAAAAGGACAAAGAATTTGAGAACTCCAGTCAGAAATTGGTTGTCGAAAGTGAAAATACAGTTGGATTTGAAGTTAGTGAAGCTTTGATTGTTCAACAAGATTTGATAGAAATGTTTTAGAGAAACAGGTCCCCAACACAGAAATGGAAAGGGATGAAGGAACGGCTACAGAACCATGTAACTCTGCTCCTCTAGTAAACACTGAGATCATTGCATCATACAAGGGACTTTTTGAGTCCTCTGTCGAACACATGTTTGAGGGAAACCTTCCTGAATAGGACAAAGGGAGGTCAAGCATTCTAGAGAGTCGGGATGAGATTGTGGGGAGTTTTCTTGATGTGCTCTAATTATTAAAATATGGAGGATCAAGTGAGGGACCAGGTGCTCCCACCCGAGGAAAATTTGTCCCCTGTAAGAACGACTTCAACGGGGGATGGGACATCTGGTTCTCATCAAGTTACAACTATTACTATGCCTATAGGGGGATTCCTACCAATACATCACTGGTATGCATCACTCCCACAACCGATGTGGATGATGATCAGATGCCCCCTGCATTTAGTGTTTAAAAGAAAAGTTAGGTCATTTTCTAGGAGTAGAGAGAGTGTGCAGGCAGATTTTGTGAAAGGGTTGCTCACTAGAGGCAACATTAAAGCCCAAATAGACTTCGCTTTAAAAGAGAACAAATAAAAGATTGTTAAAAGGAAAAGTTTAATGAGTAGGTTGGTTAATGAGGAGGAAGTCTCACCCACTAAAGTAGTGGAGCTTGATAGTGGTGAGAATGTACTCGAAGTGGAGGAAACTCCATTTGTGAAGAAAAGTTCTAGGAAAGCATTCATGAGAAAAGAAAAAGATGTTGAGTTTGGGAAACCTGGTACTGACGATTGGGATCAATGAACAAGAAGGAAAGTCTTCATCATTCAAGGAAGAGAAAGTTGGTGGATGATGAGGAAACTGAATTTTCATCTAAGAAACAAAAGGGTGAGTTGATCGAGGCTGAAAGGAAAGATATACTTATGTCTCAATAGGTCTTGAAAGGACGAGTCTTTGACTCTGATCTTGCAACTCAACTAGGAATGAGAGAAGTGGTTAAAATGGTTAAAGACCAAGCGTGGAGTCTTTTATTTCAGCCCTCAGTAGCATTGTTGGTTAAAACTGAAGTTACTGAGTTCTATGGCTCATTGTTGGTCACAAATGGGGTGCAACACTACTTGCTAGTGTAGATGGCACTGACTTCACTCTGGATGAAGAAATACTTGGGAGGATTTTGGAGGTCCCAGCTTAAAGGGTGTCTATTGTATCTAAAAGATCCGCCTCTAAAGAATTCATGAAAATAATAGACAAATAGGGGGAACCTGAAGGGGGAATGGGTCTTTAAGAAATAGTTGAAGCCGGAATTTTAACTTTTGTTTGAATTGGTTAACAAGGTATTGTTACCCAGCTCTAAGAGAAGGTCAATGGCTACTGTTCCTGATGGAATATTTGGCCTCCTTTACTTCAGTCAACTTGCATGCTCTGATGTTAGAACATATGGTAAAAATTGTGTCTGTTAAATATGGGAAACATGTGTTAGGTTATAGTTTTTTCCTCACTAAGGTATTTCAAAATTTTGGGATAAAGGCTCACAAGGAAACAATGGGCACCAAGAAGAAAGTGTTTACCATGAACACTTTTAAGGAGCGTGAGTGTGTGCCTAGAAACGGAGGAGTTGGGAGCACTTCGATGATCTCCAATCTGATCGAGGCCCGGGAAAGAGCAACTGCGAAGGTCACCAAGTTGACTATGCTTCTCGCTTAAAGGAATTCTGAGATTGTTATATTAAAAGTTGTAATTCAGCAGAAGTCACATCATTAGAAATGACCAAGTGCCTCAGAGGCCATGAAGAATGAAATTGCTCAGCTTCAGGCTGAAGTCACCAATCTAAGGACACAAGTGAAGAACCTGACTGCTGCGCTCCTGGCCAGACTATGAGCAGTCTCCATTCTAGCCTCCCCATTTCAGTTCCCTTATGCCTTTCTCCCTACTCATTTCACTCCTTATCTCATTTCACTATTTGGGGTTGTAATGGACATTGGCACTACTTGTTTGTTTTTAATTTTGTTAGTACTTATGGATATACTCTATTTTTTCAAAATGCATTAAATTGGCAATTTTCTTTACATTGTCCAACACTGGTTATTCCCGCTAGTTTTATTTCTGCTCATGTTGGTGTTGCCCTAGTGGTCATGAGTTAACATTGTCTACATGAATTATCTCCATGTTACTGCTTTATTCTTATTTGTGATGCCAAAAGGGGGAAGTGTCATTAAGGTATCATTAAGGGAGAAGGAAGTTTTTGTTGATGGAATCTGGATCGTAGGGGTATTTTGTTAGTGGAGTCTGGGTCGCAGGGGGACTTTGAATTTAGAGTTTATCATCGTCAAAAAGGGAGAAATTGATAATGTATGCGTTGAATCATTTTAATGATTTGACAAACATGTAAGAAGGGGACTAATTCCATTAGAAAGATGGATCAATTCCGTTGATGCAAGTCAACTCTACAGTTGTAAAGCTGCTAACACAATGGTAGTGTCACAACACTGTTACAGAGTTGTTGCGGGCATGCCATTGGTCCGAGGTTTAAGTTTGTCACTTCTTCACAAGTGTCATATAAATACATCATGTTGAGAAGTGAAAACCTAATCTTGCACAAATTATAATTGCTTTTGCTTTTGCTCATAAGTCATCGAGTTCATCAGAGTTTCAAATCAGACCAAGGCTACAACAAATTGAAGGACCAGTTCTCGAACAAGTGAAGATATCTAAGTCCTAGGTTTGTTGAGTTTTGTTGTTCTTAAACTGGTAAACCTACTTTTCTTGTAAGAAGCATGTTGTATGTTATTTGATTTCCTCAACTTTTGAGCTGTTTGTTTTTACTAGAGCTAGTCAAGGTGTGTCTTTGCAATATAGTTATTGTAGAGAGTTTGCAATAGAGTTATTGTAAGGGGTGGGATTAAGAGTTTAATTCCTATGTTGCAAGAGATTGTAATCTAAATGTTGTTAAGTTATAGTGGAGGTTGAGTAAATCATATTGTGTTGGGTCATGGTTTTTGATCTCTTGAGCAAGGAGTTTTCCACGTAAATATCTTGTGTCATTTACCTTATATCTTTACTCAACAGATCAGATAGAGCACCTGGTTTTCTACTCTATTTGATGGACTCGTATATTACATCAGTTATCTTTAAATATCATGATGTGTGCAGAATTTATATATGAATGACTAGAAATATTTAGAGGGTTTACTCGACGGAAGTTTATGGAATCGCTGCTTATGTGCCTTTAAGAATTTGCAGAGTGACTGCCGATGTAATGATTCTTTACCCCATTAGTATGATATAATAACATGTTATAGTAGGTTACTTATCATTTACTTTATTCTAAGTTATCAATCGATGCTAAATAAATATTGTTACATAGTTATCTTTTAATTGACCTGATTATATAAATATTTTTATACCATCATACATAAAGCTTAAACTCTTTTTGAATTTGAAATAATATAAAAAAACTAATGGAAATGAAATAGTGTATTGAAAATAATGTAGATCGGAAAAAAAAGTACTCGCATATGATGTTTGTACCAAACCAAGAAACCTAATCTTAAAGATTCACAAGTTAAAGTAAGAATACTTATCTTTTAACCATAATTAAGCGATAAAGACATTGATTAGCATGTCTTGCATTTTTAAGTTGATACAAACGTCATGTGCAAGTAAATCCAAATGCAGATCATATCATGTTGAATTTAATCTGCGAGGAGCATAATCGATTTGATCTAAATTCAAAAGTGTTGGAAATTAGCCTTTGGCGGGAGTTGCGACCGACCAACTTTAACGGCTTAAACACTAGTGTTACGCATGTTAGAGAATCCGGTTCTTCACACGTGCATGATCTACTAAGTACGTAGATAACCGTAGGGCCAAGAATCGTCAAATTTCATTGAGAAATGAAAGAGATATTGGTTCACGAAGTGAGGTGTTTGAAGCATGGAAAAGTGTGGTTGGGTTCAATTCTCCCTCATCGGTAGAGGAAGAAAGAATTGTTGTGTATATAAGACTCGAAATTGGTTTGGGATTTGGGACCCCAAGGGGTATCCTATGTGTTTAAAGGAGGGAGGACCTAGATGTGCTTCGGTTCGAGGAAAGCCCACACGCGCGCCGCCGCCGCCCGCCTGTCCGGTCCGGGTTCACGGGTTCTGTGGGTCTTCTGATATTATCTTTTTGGGCGAGAGAACTTCTTCAACATCCTTGTAATTTTCAGTTTTCTAGTTGAATTGTAATTCCAATTCTTACATTAGCAGTTACTTGTAATTTCCATTTTCTGCATCCTTTGATAAACCAACAAAAAGGACATTATTATTGGTCAAAATCTGAATATTAATGCAATTAAATTTGTTGTTCGGGACTGAAGCTTTGATTTATTTTTTAAAACTTTTTCTTTTTGGGCTATTAATTGATTGTGAAATAACCATAACTGAAAATACAATGTTTTGTCTATGTTTGAAAGAAATGTCACTATAATCTAAAGCTGGCCAGTGGGCCGGGACAGCCCGACCCCGACCCGAGCCCGTCCCGAGCCCGCACCGGTCCCGCCCCGACCCCGCAAAAAAAAAAAAAAAAAATTACGGGGGCGGGACTCGAACTCGGGACGGGACGAGGTCTCGTCCCGCGAGACCCGAGCCCGCCCCAGGCCCGCGAGACCCGAGCCCGCCCGAGCCCGCCCCGACCCCGCCCCGAGCCCGCCCCGACCCCGCCCTTTGCAAAAATGACCGTTGCACCAACGGCCATTTTAGATTATGGCCGTTGGCCAACGGCCATTTTAGCCCCCCCCCCCTTCCCCCAACCCCCTACCCCTTAATATTTATTTTTAACCCATAAGTTATTATATTTACACTTTAACCCAATTTTTCAACTATAAATAACTCATTTTCTCTTCATCTTTCTCACAAATCTTCCTACAATCTCTCTAATTTCTCAATATATCTCTCTACAATTCTACATTGTTTGCTAAATATTCAATTTTATTTATTCATTTGGGAATTGGTAGTGAAGTTAGCAACTAGCTTGAGGATCTTCCATCGAGCAAAGTTTCAATTTTCAACCTCTCGATTACACGTCGACGTTACGTCGCGTTTGGTACATTCGTTCCTTCATTAAATTATTATTGTCTGTTTATTTAGTTTAGATCACTTAATTTTATTGTCTTTAATTATTTATTTATTATCATAATTAAAATGGAAGGATTAAAAGGTATGTTTAAGGGTAAAGGTAAGGGTGCTTCTTCTAGTAGGGGCAAACTGGGCAAGGGTACTTCTTCTAGTCATCTTATTCCTACACAAGATGATTTTGTTGATACTCAACATTTTCCTACAATACCATTAGATTTAGACCAGGAGCTATTTTTCGGAACTCAAGAAGACTTTAATTTAGACGATGATCTAGATGATATACCCACTAATGTTGATGACAACACACCCACTAGTGCACCTTCAATCGAAATACCTCCTATTCCCCCTAGTATGAGACGAGGTCCAAAAAACGACCATTAAAATCAGATGCATGGACATTTTTTGATAGGGACGTAGAGAATCAAGTAGCCATATGTAAAATTTGTAAAAATGTTTTAAAATTTAAAATCGGAAAAGGTCACGGTGGGACGGGGGTTTAATTAGACACGTAGTAAGTGCTCATCCAGCCTAGGTATGCCCAATACCAAAGCTTCAAAACCGGGTGCGCAAACGCCCGCTCCATCGAGGACAAGGTTCACATACTAATATTGTCCCGGACCAAGTAGAAGGTCAAATTAACCCTATGACGGGGGGGATTGTAGGCCCTAAATACAATAAACATAGAGATAGGGAAGCAATATCAAAATTAGTTCTTTGTGGAGGGTTTGCCTTTTTCATTTCCTTCATCTCCCGGTTTTATTCATTACATTAGAGATATATATAATCCTCGCTTTTAACGGTTTTCCTAGATCAATCGTTAAGAGAGATGTATTTAAATTCGCGCATGAATATCAACAATATTTACGTTTTTCATTATATCATTTTAATGGCAAAGTATCCATCACGTCGATATAGGTCGTAGTACTAACGGCCATGATTATTTAATCGTAACTTGTCATTGGATAGATTATAAATGGTCTATGCAAAAACGTATTTTAGCGTATAGATATATAGATGATAGGCACACCGGTACTTTTATTGCAGAAAATATTTATCAAGTGTGCGATTATTACGGAATTACCGATAAAATTATGACTATTACATTAGATAACGCTTCTAGTAACAATTACGCAATTACAATTTTAAAAAATAGTTTAACTCCGTCTTTTCCGGACCATTTTCATATAAAATGCGCGTGCCATATATATAACTTAATTGTAAAGGATGGTCTATCACTTTTTGAAGACATTCTTAGTAAAATACAATTTGCTATAAACTTTATTTTTAAAAGTAATAAAGTACAACGTAGAAAAGAATATAAAAAAATTTGTCATGATTGTGGACTACCTTTTAGAAAAATTCCACAAGAAGTATCCACTAGGTGGAATTCTTTATACGAGCAACTACTTGTTGCTTATGACTATAAATTACCTATAACTTTATTTTTTAACTCTCATAATAAAAAGCCAAATTTGATATGATTTTAGATAGTGATTGGGAAAAAATTTCCGAACTTATTGTATTTTTAGAGAAATTTTTTCAAGCAACAAAAGAATTTTTCGGTATATATTATCCTACTATTTCAACTATGTTATTTTATATAACTCTAATATTTTTATTACTTAGTGAATATATGGAAAAACCAAAGCTTATAAGGCAGCTATTAAAAAAATGTTTGTCAAAATAAAAAAATATTTTATTCCTATTCCCTCTATTTATATTATTGGTTCTGTATTAAATCCTACTATTAAAATAGACGGTACTAAATCACTAATTGAAACTATTTACGATTGTATAGAAGTACTACCACCTCCAAGTCCCAAAAATCTAAATCACCCACCACCTATTGAACAAACTAAAGAAGAAGTATTGTCTAGCGTAGAACACCAATGCAAAAATATATATAGATTTTATCAACAAGAAAATGCTAGTAACTTACCAGCTTCCATACCATCTTCTTCATCTTCAATACAACCTCACAAAGACATGCTGTTTCTGCGGCTAGTATTGAAAGACTCAGAAATAGAATGTGCGGTCGTACCTCTACTACTAACCAAATTAGCGAGTTGGATATTTTTGTTTTGCAGGGTTCGTACCGTATCAAGAAGTTATCAATAAAGATGGACATGAAGACTTGTGAAATATCGGAGGGGGAATGATAAGACCTTTCCGACACTTTCAATGATGGCTCGAGATGTTTTGAACATTCAAGCGTCGTCAATCGCGTCGAAAGCGCTTTTTTCGCAGCAGATATCAAATAGGAGACCACAGACACTCATTAGCCGGAGATGACTTGGAAATTGCAGTATTATTCAGAGATTGGATACGAGCGGAGCGGAGAAGGTGCGGTCAACCGGAGATCAACGAAGAAGATGATGAAAACTACAACGAAATCTTAACCGAAGGTAGTGGAAGCGACGTGGATCAATTTGACCAACAAATACCAATTCCAACCGAAGAACCACATGAAATCATCAAGCAATTAGAACAGGTTTTTTTGAGAATGTAATTTTTTTAATTGTAATTTTATTATGTAATTTGTAACTTTTGGACAACACCACAAAGTTGCAATTTAGATTTTAGACAATTGTATTTGTATTACAAAAAAATCATATGTCTATTAAATAATATAAGAGGCACAAAAACAGCCTTGGGATGTTTTTATTACACTATCTTGTTTTGTTTATTGAGTTTTTTTTATACATATGTTATTTAAAAAAAAAAAAAAAAAAAAACCCGCCGTATCCCGACCCGAGCCTTCTCCGCTCCGCTCGTATCCAATCTCTGAATAATACTGCAATTTCCAAGTCGTCTCCGGCTAATGAGTGTCCGTGGTCTCCTATTTGATATCTCGCTCGCAGTAAAAAGCGCTTTCGTACGCAGTTGACGACGCTTGAATGTTCAAAACATCTCGAGCCATCATTGAAAGTGTCGGAAAGGTCTTATCATTCCCCCTCCGTATTTCAAGCAAGTCTTCATGTCCATCTTTATTGATAACTTCTTGATACGGCATTTAACCCCGCAAAACAAAAATATCCAACTCGCTAATTTGGTTAGTAGTAGAGGTACGACCGCACATTCTATTTTCGAGTCTTTCAATACTAGCGCGTAAACAAGATGTCTTTTGTGAGGTTGTATTGAAGATGAAGAAGATGGTATGGAAGTCGGTAAGTTACTAGCATTTTCTTGTTGATAAAATCTATATATATTTTTGCATTGGTGTTCTACGCTAGACAATACTTCTTCTTTAGTTTGTTCAATAGGTGGTGGGTGATTTAGATTTTTGGGACTTGGAGGTGGTAGTACTTCTATACAATCGTAAATAGTTTCAATTAGTGATTTAGTACCGTCTATTTTAATAGTAGGATTTAATACAGAACCAATAATATAAATAGAGGGAATAGGAATAAAATATTTTTTTATTTTGACAAACATTTTTTTAATAGTCGCCTTATAAGTCGGTTTTTCCATATATTCACTAAGTAATAAAAATATTAGAGTTATATAAAATAACATAGTTGAAATAGTATGATAATATATACCGGAAAATTCTTTTGTTGCTTGAAAAAATTTCTCTAAAAATACAATAAGTTCGGAAATTTTTTCCCAATCACTATCTAAAATCATATCATTTGGCTTTTTATTATGAGAGTTAAAAAATAAAGTTATAGGTAATTTATAGTCATAAGCAACAAGTAGTTGCTCGTATAAAGAATTCCACCTAGTGGATACTTCTTGTGGAATTTTTCTAAAAGGTAGTCCACAATCATGACAAATTTTTTTATATTCTTTTCTACGTTGTACTTTATTACTTTTAAAAATAAAGTTTATAGCAAATTGTATTTTACTAAGAATGTCTTCAAAAAGTGATAGACCATCCTTTACAATTAAGTTATATATATGGCACGCGCATTTTATATGAAAATGGTCCGGAAAAGACGGAGTTAAACTATTTTTTAAAATTGTAATTGCGTAATTGTTACTAGAAGCGTTATCTAATGTAATAGTCATAATTTTATCGGTAATTCCGTAATAATCGCACACTTGATAAATATTTTTCGCAATAAAAGTACCAAAGTGTGCCTATCATCTATATATCTATACGCTAAAATACGTTTTTGCATAGACCATTTATAATCTATCCAATGACAAGTTACGTTTAAATAATCATGGCCGTTAGTACTACGACCTATATCGACGTGATGGATACTTTGCCATTAAAATGATATAATGAAAAACGTAAATATTGTTGATATTCATGCGCGAATTTAAATACATCTCTCTTAACAGTTGATCTAGGAAAACCGTTAAAAGCAGGATTATATATATCTCTAATGTAATGAATAAACCGGGAGATGAACGAAATGAAAAAGGCAAACCCTCCACAAGAACTAATTTTGATATTGCTTCCCTATCTCTATGTTTATTGTATTTAGGGCCTACAATCCCCCCCGTCATAGGGTTAATTTGACCTTGTACTTGGTCCGGGACAATATTAGTATGTGAACCTTGTCCCGATGGAGCGGGCGTTTGCGCACCCGGTTTTGAAGCCTGGTATTGGGCATACCTAGCTGGATGAGCACTTACTACGTGTCTAATTAAACCCCCGTCCCACCGTGACCTTTTCCAGTTTTAAATTTTAAAACATTTTTACAAATTTTACATATGGCTACTTGATTCTCTACGTCCCTATCAAAAAATGTCCATGCATCGATTTTAATGGTCGTTTTCTTGGACCTCGTCTCATACTAGGGGGAATAGGAGGTATTTCGGTTGAAGGTGCACTAGTGAGTGTGTTGTCATCAACATTAGTGGGTATATCATCTAGATCATCGTCTAAATTAAAGTCTTCTTGAGTTCCGTAAAATAGCTCCTGGTCTAAATCTAATGGTATTGTAGGAAAATGTTGAGTATCAACAAAATCATCCCGTGTAGGAATAAGATGACTAGAAGAAGTACCCTTGCCCCGGTTGCCCCTACTAGAAGAAGCACCCTTACCTTTACCCTTAAACATACCTTTTAATCCTTCCATTTTAATTATGATAATAAATAAATAATTAAAGACAATAAAATTAAGTGATCTAAACTAAATAAACAGACAATAATAATTTAATGAAGGAACGAATGTACCAAACGCCGACGTAACGTCGACGTGTAATCGAGAGGTTGAAAATTGAAACTTTGCTCGATGGAAGATCCTCAAGCTAGTTGCCAACTTCACTACCAATTCCCAAATGAATAAATAAAATTGAATATTTAGCAAACAATGTAGAATTGTAGAGAGATATATTGAGAAATTAGAGAGATTGTAGGAAGATTTGTGAGAAAGATGAAGAGAAAATGAGTTATTTATAGTTGAAAAATTGGGTTAAAGTGTAAATATAATAACTTATGGGTTAAAAATAAATATTAAGGGGTAGGGGGGGGGGGGGGGGGGGGGCTAAAATGGCCGTTGGCCAACGGCCATAATCTAAAATGGCCGTTGGTGCAACGGTCATTTTTGCAAAGGGCGGGGTCGGGGCGGGCTCGGGGCGGGCTCGGGTCTCGCGGGCCTGGGGCGGGCTCGGGTCTCGCGGGACGAGACCTCGTCCCGTCCCGAGTTCGAGTCCCGCCCCCGTAATTTATTTTTATTTTTTTTTGGCGGGGTCGGGGCGGGACCGGGGCGGGCTCGGGACGGGCTCGGGTCGGGGTCGGGCTGTCCCGGCCCACTGGCCAGCTTTACTAGTATAATCAAGCCAAAAACAAAAATGTCCAGTCTAAAAGTAAACATTGAAAGTCAACAAAAGAGACCGTACACAAAATCAATCAGTATCCCGTAAGAGAATAATTCAAATTTAGTCAATTTATATCCGATAAGAGAATAGTTCATATTTGAATCATTCAAATTACAATTCTACATATATTTCCTCCTTTATATTTGGATGATAAATAATATTCTTTTTATAAGTCACTTGACTCAAGCTTATAATAAAGTGAGTCATGTTTTTCAGCTCTTACTCAAATTCGTTTATTTCGTATATAATTCGAAAGTTAGGTCAACCTTTCATAATATTTCTCTTCTTCAACATATTCGTCTCTTGATTGTGATAAGCTTGATTTATTATTATTCTTACAGCTCAAATCGTGGTTAGAGTATTAATTTTGTAAGATATGGGTGTTGGGAATCAAATTAGAAAGGTAATCTATCACTGTTGTACAAGCTTAAAAAAGTGAGATTGAATTTTGAATTTGACTTTTGCGAGAAATTTTCCGATATACGAAATAGGGGATTCAACTAAGTTAATTCTTAGAAAATGTCGAATCAATTTGGAGAGAGTATTCTTTGCACTTGTTGAGAATGTCTACAGAATTTGAAGTCATTTGGTGAAGATTTGATTGTGTTTGAATAAAAATTGCAACTGAAAATCATAGAATTATTTTATCTCTATCTAGCATCGTGTTATACATTTTTATATATTATTATACAACATTGATACATATTTATACAATTATATATTTTATACAAGATAAATACATTGGTGATATCAGTGTATAAATACTATATAATAATGTATAATGATATATGAACACTTTTGCAGAATAAAAATATAACTAAAGTTAAGGGGTAACTGAAAATATGATTATATATATTCTTAAAAATTGCTTTCTTAATTTATTTATTATCATGAATCAAGGCGGTATTCGGTCGTTGATATTATTAGTTGGCATTATTAAGTCAGAGTATGCATTTAAAGCAGCATAATGCACAAACATGTTGTTATATAACTAGAAAGACTTGCAATTAAGCTTGACTTTTAAGTAGATTGTAATCTTCTCACAATCTTCATTGTTTATGTCAAACATTTTGTTGAGAGGTTTGATCGGTCAACATATTGTTCTATCTAATAAAAAACTCTTCTCATTCTAAGCAATTTTGAATCATAAAAATATTCTAAAATCATCTTGGAAGATTATATGAACTATTGGCCTTTCAGTTAGGCTTTATTTATTCTTATTAAGAATTAAGATATCTGAATTTAAATGCATCTTTAAATATTAAAATATTACACTTAGATCTGACCATTGAATAATCAAGATCATTTTTTTTAAGATCTTTTCTTTTTTAAAATGATATTTTAAGATCTGAATGATGTCTATGTACACTCCTCAGCCCACCCTATAGTGCTTTTTTAGAATGCATAAAATTTTATTGGCTAATATTTCTTTTGGTTACTTACTAAATACAAAAAAAATTAGTACTTATTTTCTAATAAAATATTTTTTCACGAGAAATATTTTCACTAAAAATATTGTCCTACCTATCAAACACACCCTCTGAAGTTGTTAGGTGTTTTTCAACACCTAAATCTTCTTTGAAATAAACAAAACTCTGTATTTCTAATATATAATTCATGAACGGATTTGTGAATCTCTAAATTGGATACAAAAATAAGGACCCCCATTTAGATGGGATACTTTCTCTACAGATCATCAATCTCATGAAGAGGCATTTTTTAATGTGTAAGGATTTCAAAATTAAGGATTAAAATTTCAAAGGTCATTAATTGTGTGGAGCAGTTACATTAAAGAGGGGAGACCAAAGGTAGCCTTCAATCAACTTGGAAAATATCCAAAATAGGAGGAAGAACATGACAAAACCAAAGACAAGGTCAAGTTTGAAGGCCATACAATTATACAAACTAAAAAAAAAACTTCGTTTTTTCAGGTGATTTAGTATAGTTGACTTTGCTCTACCTTCTAGGCATAATTATAAAACTTTGAAAGTATTTTCCTCAATGTATTCATCCTTAAAGGAAATAATATATACACTATATACATTTAAGGTAGAAGAGTAAATCATGCCTAATCTTCATAATCAATCCATAATAATCTTCTACATAATTAACATAATATTCCCAATTAACATTTTACTACCTACCATATATAAAATGATACTACATTAATACATAATAATAATATGATTTACACAATATTCTAACACCCCCCGCAGTCGAAGCTGGAGGGCGGTGAATGCTGAGACTGTCCCTAAAATCTTCAAATAATATCAGCGGAAGTCCTTTTGTGAAGATATCTACGATTTGATGACGTGTTGGGACATGTAGCACTCGCACTTGTCCGCGAGCCACCTTATCGCGTACAAAATGAATATTTAACTCAATATGTTTAGTGCGTTGATGGTGGATGGGATTCCATGAGAGATAGATTGCACTAACATTATCACAATATACTGTTGTTACTGTCGGAATTGGGCAATGAACTTCAAGTAACAGGTTCTGAATCCAACACGAGTCAGATACAACATTGGCCACAGCACGATATTCTGCTTTAGCACTTGAGTGTGATACTGTGGCCTGCCTTTTTGAGGACCATGAGATTAAATTATCACCAAGGAAGACGCAATACCTGGAAGTGGATCGTCTTGTGTCCGGACATCCTTCCCAGTCTGCATCAGTGTAAGTGACAAGTTTGGAAACAGAGGACGGGTATAGATGTAATCCATACTACAGAGTGCCCTGAATATATCGCACGATGCGTTTCAGAGCATGCATATGTTCCTCCATTGGATTATGCATGAACAGACACACTTGTTGCACTGCATAGGTAATATTTGGCCTGGTGAATGTGAGATACTGTAAAGCTCCTGCTAGGCTGCGGTATAACGTTGGATCAGCAAAGGGTTTGCTAGAGATGGCACTCAATTTAGACTTTGTGTCGACCGGAGTTGGCGAAGGTTTGCAGAAAGACATTCCATCTCGTTCCACGATTTCTGATGCATACTTCATCTGGGAGAGAAATAATCCACGTGTACGTCGTGTCACAACAATTCCTAGAAAGTAGTGTAGTGGCCCAAGATCTTTCATAGCAAATTCAGAACTAAGTTGTGACATGATACTCTTGCGAAGAGAGTCTGAAGATGCCGTTAGGATAATATTATCCACATATAGAAGAAGATAAGCATTATGATTACCCTGACGATAAATAAACAGGGAATTATCTGAACGGCTGTGCGAAAAACTCATGTGTGACAAAAAATCTGCAAACCACTTATACCAAGCCCTGGGGGCCTACTTGAGGTCATATAATGATTTGTTGAGCAAACACACATGGTTGGGATAATTAGGATCTATGTATCCTAACGGTTGGTGCATGTATACAGTTTCATTGAGGTGTCTATGTAGAAAGGCGTTTTTGACATCCAATTGATGAAGTGGCCATCATTTTGAGAGAGACGGGCTGAGAATTGTTCTGATAGTTACTGATTTGACCACTGGACTGAATGTCTCCCCGCAATCTACACCAACCTGTTGTGTCTTCCCATCACCTACAAGACGGGCTTTATGCCGCTCAAAAGTTCCATCAGATTTTTCTTTATGGATGAAAATCCAGATAGATCGAATTATATTAACATTAGATGGATGAGGTACTAAATCCCATGTCCTATTTGTAATTAGAGCATGATATTCATCATCCATGGCCATTTTCCAATTCGGGTCTTTTAGAGAAGACACTGGATTACAAGGCAAAGGTGATTTCGAGACCTGGGTGTGAAGACTATATTTGGTATTGGGTTTGACAATTCCATGTTGACTACGGGTGACCGGACGATTTGTTTGGCGAGTGGACTGGACGCCACTGACCGAGGGGTGAGAAACCGAGGGTCCAGTGGGATGTATTGTTGAGGCTGGAATTGGGCCTGTAGTGGTAGACTGGCCCAAGCTGCTGGACTGGATAGATTGTGCGGCAGTGGGATTAGGCCTCGGAACCGAAGGCCCAAGCTGCTGCATTGAAATGTCAATCAGTTGGGCCATCGATCTTTGGTCTAATTGGCCTGAATTATGGTTTCCAACACTAGCAATAGGTACCGAGCTATGAAAAAAATGTGTTAGATACGAAAGCTTATCATCATCCAAAAAATCATAGGTATGAGTCCCTGTGGCATGTATCTTAGCAAATGGAAAAATTGTTTCATCAAAAATTACACGACGGCTTATAAATATTCTGTTGGAAGAAATGTAACATTGGTAACATTTTCAGGTGATTTAGTATAGTTGACTTTGCTCTACCTTCTAGGCATAATTATAAGACTTTGAAAGTATTTTCCTCAATGTATTCATCCTTAAAGGGAACAATATATACACCATATACATTTAAGGTAGAAGAGTAAATCATGCCTAATCTTCCTAATCAATCCCTAATAATCTTCTACCTAATTAACATAATATTCCTAATTAACATTTTACTACATACCATATATAAAATGATACTACATTAATACATAATAATAATAATATGATTTACACAATATTCTAACAATAATATTAGAGCTAGTCATTCATCCTTTATCTGTTTCACTTAATCAATAAGGGTTGTGGTGAAATGAATAAGATTACTTCATGTCTCTCGAACGAGCCCTGAATATTAAAAAATCCTATTAGAGAATACTTCCTCGTTAAATGAGCCTTATGCGATACAAATTTAAATTAATCGGGCCCCAATGCAGGAATCGAGCACCATGTGGAAAATCAATAAATCTACCTCAAATGGCCAGCACCAACTACTGTTAAATCGTTACAGGATTTCTAGGCCTACCTGAATACTACATACGGTTTTTCCAAAGATTTGGAGTCATATGTAAACCATTGACTGATTATTTCAAAGAAAAATATTTTCAAATGGTCACTTGCAATGAACAATTGAAATGAGCCTTAATCAAAGCTCATGTTCTGACTTTACCTGATGCTACCAAGACTTCCATTGTAGAGACTAATGCAAGTGGTTATAGCATAAGTGTTGTTCTTTTGCATGAAGAGCATTCTATAGCCTTCATTAGTAATGATTTATCCCTAGACTCGCAACAGTACTATTAGTATATGACAGAATCATTGGATATACCTCAGGAAGTGAGAAAATGGTCTCACTACTTACTTGATTCAAGCCGTGGAAATAGCCTCGGGTAGAAATACAGAATAAGGCTGCGTATAATAGATCCCTGTGGTCCGACTCTTTCCCGGACACCGCGCATAGCGAGAGCCTAATGCATCGGGATACCCTTGATTACACTATTGAATACAAAAAAGGAGTAGAGATCAAGGTGGTTGATGCACTTTCACGAGTAACTGAAGTTGAACTCACGTCGTTGGTAATCTCCACCACCAATACTAATCTTTTCGAAGCTATAACAAATATTGGACCTCAATTATGGAATAAAAGGTACTCACGGAGTAATTGCACGCAAATCCAGCAGCTCACAAATAGTTTACTTGGTATCACAACCAATAGGAAAATTAATGGTTGGTAAACTTACATTAATTGAGGATACATATCATTGCATTATGGTATTCTATAGTACAAGGTCATTCAAGAGTTGGAGCTATCCTAAGTAGACTCTTAACACTATTTTATTGAAAGGGTATAAAATATGATGGGAAGACATCTATATATAATATAAAACTAGGAATAGATAATCATATGTGACACCTTTCTATGGCCAATGATTCTATTTATCAATAAGTAAGCTTGTTTATATCTCCTCAATAAAGGTGAAAGATCACTCCTAAAAGCAAGCTTTCTCTTATATACGATACCCTATCACAAAATTGTATTTGCCTTCCGTGCCTACTTCACCGCAGCTACCATGATCATAGTTGTCCCCACTGGAATCAAAATCTTTAGTTGGATCGATACCAAGGGGGGGGGGGTTCGATACAATACAAAACACCCATGTTATTTGTTGTAGGGTTCATCTTTTTGTGAGACCTGAAGGGCTCGGCGCGCACAATCCTATCCTATCCTATCTGAGTCCGAGTTTACCCCTTGCACTTCGGACAGCCGTCTGTAGCATCATAAGGATGACTCCCTTTCGAGGTACAAAAAGAGTATAGTGGAAGATATTTCTCGATTCTATCTCTATCTTTCGACATCTCATCTCTTTTTCTCATTTTTTGACTTTTTATATCATTTTAAATTAATTTATTTTAATTTACAAAGTCAATTCCATAACTCACATCCCTTCATCTTCATAACTTCTACTCTTAATTACTATTAGTAATTAATTTCATAATTCATAATTTAATATACAAGTTATGACACCTAATTAAAATCACACCAACATGGTATTCTCATTCCAATAAATGGAGACTATTGTAGAATGGATGAGGAGAACAAAAGCACAATATGTAGAACTAAGGAGGAGATCGAAAGCACAAAATAAAGAAAATGTTGATGGAGAAGGAACGGTTCCCATGTCAGCAAGGTACTCAAATATTTATTTTAGCAAGTGAGTGAGTATCTTGGTACTTTTATTATATGAATATCTTTTAGAATGTTTAATTTTTACACCCTTTAAATTATTATGTTATAGAACTTCTATTGTTGATCTTCTTTTTCAGTTTGTTCGTGACACAAAATTATTGAGAATGATCATCATACCATTTAGTTTAGTCTAGAATTTTTATATTTATACTCCTTAATATATGAAAATTAAACTATAGAGAGTTTGTCGCTTAGATAATTTTGATTGGCAAGCTAAATAATTCTAGGAAAATTTACTACCATCTATATCCATATATATTATGAAGCTAGGCAAAGGAGAGTGCCATGACACTTTTCTTTGGCCAAAAAACACAATTGTCTTTTTTCTCCTTTTTTTTTTCTTCATATTATCTATTTTCTTATTGTTGGCATGAACGTCCTAATTATTTTTATAAGAATAAGTGATGTTTCTGGGAAGATGATATGGCACCATTTATTGATCAGGATTTTGATTTTTCCTTTTCCTTTTCCTTACATTTTACACTTCTATCTTCAAAATTCTCAATTTAGGTGCTCCACAAAAAAAATCATGTTTGTCTCTTGCGCCAAGCCTCCGCTTCTTCATCGAAAATGATATTTAATATAAGGTATGTTGCTATTTTTGTTCTCCTTCATGCTCTTTATAATACTCTTTAGTTTATTGATAAATTTCTAGAAAATTACTGATCTATGAACTCTTTTTTTAATATTTACGAAAAATAGCTATGGTAATAGATCTTTTCCCCTCTCTGGCCAAGAACAATTATTTTTTCCTTTATTTTTTTGGGCATTTTTTCTATCCCCCCCCCCCTCCATATATATGTGTGGTATGTTAAAAAAAACTCAAAAGTCACTTCTTAACTCTCTTAATTATAATTAATTGCGTTATGTTTAAAAAATATTGAATGAGGAAGACATTTAGGAAAATGAATTATCAGAAGGTTCTCTTTGTTTTCTAACTCTTTGTTTTCTTGCATTTCGTTCATATTTAATTCTATATGAGAAGAAGGTGAACACAAAATTGCATAAAAACAACTACAAATTATTTGAAATTGGATTCTACATGACAATTGACAAACATGAAGAAAGAAGATCATGTTCCTCATCTTTTAAATGTGTTTCATGCATTATTCATCTCTGCAAGTTTAGAAGTTTAGCTAAAAAGAAAGTCATTTTTTACAATAGCTATATTGTATTATATAGAACTTCGTGTGGTAGCATAATCATTTAGGTGCTCCAATGTTTTAATTTTAATTACATATAATTGAGAGTCAATACTAAGCTTAACATAATTTGTTTGTGTGTAATTAAAGAGAATACTACTTAGATTTCAGAAATATAAGAGGGTTACCGCTTTTAACTATTTTATCTCATCTTTTTATAAAGTTGTATTTTCCTTCTTGACTTGGCACAACCAACCTAAGATAGGCTACTTGGGATAGGTTGCGTGACATATTCCAAGATAATCGAAATTCCAGAGCTGTTAAACTTGAGCAGGAATTTTCCCATGTTCATATGGAAAATTTTCCAAACGTTTCAGCGTATTGCAAAAGGTTGAAAGAATTGACGGACCAACTCTGCAACGTTGGTGCACCTGTTAGATACGATCGTCTTGTTCTCCAGATGGTTGTTGGCCTCTCCGAGGCCTATAGTGGCGTTGGTACTTTCCTTCATCAAAGTAGTCCTCACCCGAAGTTCTATCAAGCCCGCTCCATGCTTACTTTGGAAGAAGCCGGCCTGGCTAAAAAGGTGGCTACTAGTGCTAGTCCTGTGGTCATGATGATATCCTCCTCTCATTATCAGAATTTTGGTGATAATTCATACCCAAACCGGTCTCAAGGGGGCGGCAAAAATAGTCAAAAAAAATAATGACAAAAATCGCAGCGGTTCTGACAGTGGTAACGATGGACGAAACAGTGACGGTGGGCCCCATCCCGGCTACAGTGGACCACCGACCCACTGGTCCAAACCTTGGGCTCCTTGGCCGTGGGCTTGAGCTAGTGGGCAACGGCCCACATTCTTCCAGCGTTCCAGCCACTGGCCAGTGGGCTTCACAACAGCCCTATCGGCCCAATGCCAACTGGGCCAGTGGCTCCCGACACGGTACTGGACCACGGCAGCATGCAAGTATTCTTGGGCCACGGCCTCTACAAGCCCATCACGCAGCGGGCCCCATCCCGACCGATATTAAAGCGGTGATGCACACACTTGGAATTAATCCCTCAGACCCAAATTGGTACATGGACACCGACACCACTACTAGAGATGGCAATAGATCTTGGACCCGGTCCGGATCCGGTGGATCCATATCCATTTTATAGGATATGGATCTTCAAAGTTTGGACCCGACGGATCTGGATCGGACCCGGATTCATTTCTAACGGATAGGATCTGGATCTTGTATTTAAGATCTGTATCCGGTCCAGATCCGATTCGTGGATCCGTTTTTTATATCCATAACCTAGAATGTAATTTGATAAGTATTTTCTTAATTTTTTTTCATAATTTATGTATTGGGTAAAGGGTTGAACCAGGATAAGGCACAAGTCACACAACCATGTAATTTGTCTTTGAAGTTTCATTTCTTTTACCTATATGCTCTCTGCATTTTCTCATATTTTTATTTCTATAAAAAGAAAAAAATATCACTCTTCTTTAAATTTCCCTTTCTTGAATCTGCTAGCCGTAAGCTTTAAGTATCTTTCTCTCATTTGTTTGATCAGAAAAAAAAACTTGGATTTTTGATATATGACTGACATTGTTTTATGTTGTTTAATGAAGTCAATCAGTAGAACTACAAGTGGAGCATCAGTAAAGCCTCCAAAAATTAGCTCAAAATTGCAACCTGTTCAGCATCACTAATGAAGTCAATCGTCTTTATTTTCTTGTGATGCTAAAACTTTGTTCAGTATTTTGGAATAATGGTGTCATGTTTGTGTAGGTTGATTGAATGAACTCAATCATTTTTTTCAATCAGATTGCGTTTCATTTTGTCATAAAAGTTTCAACATGTGGGAATATTATTCAAGCTAAAAAAATTTACATGTAGATCCAGATCCGATTCGTGGACCCGGTGGATCTGATGGATCCGGATTTGGATTTGATTTTTATGGACCCGACGGATCTGGATCTGGATCCAGGTATGAAAAATGGATCTGGATCTAGTAGGATCCGGTCCAGATCCGATCCGTTGCCATCCCTAGCCACTACTCACATGACGTCTGACCCAGGTACTCTCTCGTCTTATTCCAATTTGAGCAACAATCATGGTATAATTATTGGTAATGGTAATTCAATTCCGATTCGTGGTTACGGTCATAAAACTTTGTCTCCCCCCATCCACCCCTTATTTTGAAAAATACCCTTTATGCCCCTAAATTGATTAAAAAATTGGTGTATGTCCGTAAATTCACCAATGATAATTCTGTGTCTGTTGAGGTGTGATAGTAGGGGAGATCTTTATCCTATCATGCCATGTTTCGGTCTCTCGAGTCCAGCCTTGCCATTAACTTTTGCAGCCCTTGCTCCTTTCTTGTGGCATGCTCGTCTAGGTCATCCGGGGTCGTCTATTTTGTCTTCCTTACATAAAAAGAATTTTATTTCTTGTAAGGGTACGCATAGTACTCCGAATTGTCAATCTTGTGCTTTAGGAAAAATTATTAGATTGCCTTTTGTAGACCCTAATTCTCATACTTTAATGTCATTCGATATTATTCATAGTGATTTATGGACATCTCCTGTTCTGAGTTCTTTGGGTCATCGTTATTATGTTCTATTTTTGGATGATTATTCTAATTTTTTATGAACTTTTCCAATAGCGAAAATTTTTTAAGTTTTTTCCACTTTCCTAAAATTTAGAGCATTCATTAGAACACAATTCGAATGGAAAATAAAAAATATTCAATGTGATAATTGCAAGAAATATGATAATGGGGTGTTTCGAGAATTTTGTGCTAATAATGGGATCAATTTTCATTTTTCTTGTCCTCATACGTCTTCACAAAATGGGACAGCCGAATGCAAAATTTGTACCATTAATAACATTTTCCGCACTTTATTGATTCATGCTTCCGTACCCCCCTCTTTTTGTCATCATGCTCTATAAATAGCTACATATCTTCCTACCAAAGGTTTGGCATATTTGTCCCTCTTCAAATTTTATATAATAAGACTCATTTGTATTCACATCTTAGGGTCTTTGGGTGCTTATGTTATCCGTTGTTTTCGTCCACCACAATTAACAAACTTTAGGACCGTTCTACCCTTTGTGTGTTTTTGGGTTATCCGTCTAATCATCGTGGTTACAAATGTTTTAATTTATCGTCTAATAAAATCATCATTAGTCCCTATGTTTTTATTTATGAAACCCAATTTCCATTTGCTAACGTGAGTAGTCCTATGCCCTATAATGTTTTGGACGACACCATCTCCCCATAGATTATCCATCATTTTTTGGACTTGTCCCGCACCCAAAATCCACCAACGGTCCCACTGCCCGTTGGTCCTACTGCATCGTCACTGCCCACTGTTTCCAGTGAATTAACTGGATCGGATTCCGCCCCAGTATCCATAATTGGGCCAGTTACCCAGCCCAATATGGAACCGGGCCGCCCTCGGCCTTCGTGCATCGTTCCAATTTCCAATTTTAGGCCAGCAGGCCCATTGCCTACTGGCCAATCCGTCCCGTGTCCAGAAATTTCCCAAAATCCACCAATTTCTTCCTCGAGGCATAAGACCGGTCACTCGTAGTCAACGGGGTATTGTTAAACCAAAATGACATTTTAATTTAAATTCTAATGTTCTTAAATCACCCTTACCCCGTAATCCTGTGTCTGCTTTAAATGACCCGAATTGGAAAATTGCTATGACCGACTAATATAATGCTCTTATTGATAATAAGATGTGGGAGTTGGTGCCCCATCCATCTGATGTTAATATTATTCGGTCTATGTGGATTTTTGCTCATAAGGACAATTCTGACGGTTCTTTTGCGAGGCATACGACTCGTCATGTAGGTGATGGTAAGACTCAGCAGGTTGGTGTGGATTGTGGTGAGACGTTTAGCCTGGTGGTCAAGCCGGCTACCATTCACATTGTTCTTAGCTTGTCTCTTTCGAAAGCATGGCCCATTCATCAGTTAGATGTGAAGAATACTTTCTTACATAGTGATCTCAAGGAGACACTTTATATGCATCAGCCCTTGGGGTTTAGGGATCCCACATATCCTCATCATGTCTGTTTGTTAAGGAAGTCCTTGTATGGGCTTAAGTAGTCTCCACAGGCTTGGTATAAGAGGTTTGCAGACTGTGTTTCGACTATTGGATTCTCTCACAACCGGTATGATAATTTATTGTTCATATATCGTCGTGGTTCTTCCTTGGCTTATAAACTATTGTATGTGGATGATATTATCTTGACTGCCTCTTCTGATGCATTACGTCAGTCTATCATGACCATGCTCAGTTCTGAGTTTGCTATGAAAGACTTGGGGCCCTTGAGTTACTTTTTGGGGATTGCTGTCACTCGTCATCCAGGTGGGTTATTTTTATCCCAGAGGAAGTATGCAGCTGAGATCATTGAGAGGACTGGGATGTCATCATATAAGTCTACTTCCACTACGATTGATACTAAACCCAAGTTGGGTGTTGCGGCTGGCTCACCTTATGAGGATCCGACTCGCTATCGCAGTCTTGTAGGGAACCTTCAGTCTCTTACGTTCACGAGACCAGATGTTACTTATGTCGTACAACAAGTGTGTTTGTTTATGCATGATCCTAGGGTAGAGCACATGAATGCACTCAAACGCATTATTCGATACATCCAGAGGACACTTGACTATGGCTTACATTTATATCCTTCGGCGACGTCTACACTCATCTCGTATACATATGCTGATTGGGGTGGCTGTTCAGACACCAGATGGTCTACGTCTGGCTATTGTATGTTTCTTGGTAATAACTTGGTCTATTGGTCTGCAAAGCGTCAGTCGGCTTTGTCCCGCTCCAGAGTAGAGGTCGAGTATCGAGTATCGAGGGGTAGCCAATGTGGTCTCTGAATCATTTTGGTTACGTAATCTTCTTTTAGAGCTTCATTGTCCTATTCATAAAACTACATTGGTTTATTGTGATAATGTTAGTGTCATCTACCTTTCTGGTAATTCGGTTCAGCACCAGCGTACTAAATATATCGAGATGGACATTCACTTTGTTCGTGAAAAGGTAGCTCGTGGACAAGTACGCGTCTGTCATGTCCCTTCCAGGTATCAAATTGCAGACATCTTTACAAAGGGTATTCCCTCGGTCCTTTTTGAAGATTTTAGGGATAGTCTCAGCGTACGATGACCGCCCGCTATGACTGTGGGGGTGTGTTAAATATAGCATATTACCGTGTAGTATATACCGTGATATACACTTACCTTAATTAAGTGTATATCACGGTTTTAGGCATCAATTATAGTGTAAATATTTTGTATTAATTAGCATTGTACACTTACCATAATTATAGGATTCGTGTACTACTAGAATAGAGTTTTGGGTTTAGAATAGGAATAGGTTTTCTATTATGGAGAATTGTAAATTGTATTTATACTCTTTCATTAATGAAAATAATCAAGGGATTATTTCTTTCATTTACTAAGATACCGTGCGAACCACGATCAAATTCACTAGTTTGTGCAGAAATGTGATGCTTGCGAAAGAAACAATTTTGACTTGACTACTTATCCTGGCTTGTTCCAGCCACTACTAATTTCAGATGTAGCTTGGCCCCTACCCTAATCAGTATAGATTTCATTTATGGTTTTCCCAAGTCAAATGGATATGAGGAAAATTTAGTATTGGAGGACAGATTAAGCAAGTATGCTCACTTCATACCTCTTAAACATCCTTATTCTATTCAGGTTGCGGCTAAAATAGTTATGGATCGATGTTATAGTCAGATTACATGGCCTGCCTAACATTATTACAAGTGATAGGGATGCAGTGCTTTTTGAGTTCCTTTTGGTAGAAATTATCTGTTTTACAAAGAGTATAGTTGGATACTTCTTCAACCTATCAACCTCCACCTGATGAATAGACTGAGATAATGAACATATGCCTAGAAATATATTTGAGATTCTTTGTATTGAGTATGCTATTAATTGGTATTCTTGTTTGCCCATGACAGAATATTGGTACTATACAATACATCATTTTGCTATACAAATTACTCCCTATGAGGCTTTCCATGGAAGACCTCCACCTATGCACTTACCTAATCTACCATGATGTGGAATTAAGTTTATCCCATTATTTATGACTCGAACAATTGGGCCCCGCACGTCGGAAATATCGTTTCCACACACGTGCAATCTTAGTGTCAAGTATCGTAAATTTAATTACTAAAAGAGATATTGGTATGTAAGTGAAATGTTTGAGACATAGAATGATGGATGGTTATTTGCTAAATGACAAGTGTTCCACGTTGGTAAACGAATGAAGGATTGCGCGAGGTGTATGATGGAACGGGTCGGAAAAGGGCCGCGGAGCCGAGAAGGGCGGCGGTGCCGAAGCGCCGCGGCGCTAATTGTTGCAGTGTCGCGGTGCTTCCCAGGCAGTGTTTGCTCGACGGAATCCCAAAGGTTTGGTTGTTGAAGGGACTTCAATGGCATTGACCTCCCAATAATGGACATTACTTGGACCATTATGTTGTTGCATTACTTGGGGGTTAAATGTCATCCATTACATGGCAATTGATTGCCATTGTGGGGCACTTGAAGAGGCCATCTTGCACACCTATAAATTGAAGCATTGGCTCAATTCTATAGATGAACATGAGAACATATATGAACATATGAACAGAAAAATAAGTTCACAACACCACAAAGAAATCAGATTTTCCTGATAGCAATCCTTCTCTTAGCAATCTTCATTATTCGTGTTCTTCGCTGAGATCATTTGTGTAGGCTTTGCACACTTGATAGTTTGATGTTTCATCTTGGAAGACTATTGTCCACACTTCCGTAAAGCCTATATACGGGGACAATCTTGTCTTAAAGACAGATAGCCATCTCTCGACTCAGCCGGTGGTGTTGTGGTTTATCTAATTGGTTGCTAAGTGTTTCAGGTGTTAACTTCACACACGAAGGACTCTAACCGTTCGTATTCTCAGCGGATCTACAAGCCACAAGTGTAGCAGTTCATGTTCTTGTATTTCTGAATACAAGTTTTATATTTGAAGTTTCAGTCAAGGAAAAGATATTGACAACTTGTTGTTGCCCTAATTGTTGATTATCCTTTCGATCACTATAATAGTTATTTACTATTTCCGTTGTTGCTTTACAGATTCCAATAATTTTAAGACAAGATTGTATTAGTGACTCGAAAGATGTTGGTCGACAAGTGTGTGACCAAATCTGGTTATGGTTCTCTCTTTGACTGTCACGACCCGACCCGACGGGCCGCGACTAATCGCCCTAATGACGTCATTATCCTGACATGTCACACATAATTCAACTAACACCTAATGAGTCTGAAATCCGGCAGCATAACGTTGCAATAACAACATATGCTGGGTAGGCAAGCCAACAAGGCTGCCTTTACCCCCGAATGTACCTGCCTCCTGAGGAGTCACAACAAGCCAACACAATACAACAGGCAAGCCAACAAGGCTGCCACTAGATAATATCATATATACACGAGGACACCCCAACACAGAGTACAATAGCATGACTGACCAAAACAGAGTTATAACCCTTACATAAGTATAACCCACAACTGTCTACAGGCCTCTATAAGAAGGACAACGACATATAACGGGACAGGGCCCCGTCGTGCCCCTAAATATACATAAATCAAAATGATAGGGTTCTGTACAAAAATGGTAAAGCTCTAGATCAAAGGAGCTTTCCAAACAGCTGCGCAGGAACCTAAATCGGAGGGTCACCAAACTGAGCACATGTACCCGCGGGCATGAACGCAGCCCCCCGAAGAAAGGGGGTCAGTACGAAATAATGTACTGAGTATGTAAACATGAAATACTGCAAATGAGATCATAAGTAGCCAATGGATAACAAGAGGTCAGTTTAAAAATCAGGATCCAAATCTAACTGTGCCATAAACAATAAAAGTTAGTTGTGCCTTATAAAAATGAGAGTCAAGTCAAGAAAACATGATCCATATACATATATATACATGTAACGTAACCCGGCCCACTAATGCGGGACTCGGTGGAATCATATCATAACCCGGCCCATGTTGGGACTCGGTGAAGTCATATCATAACCCGACCCATATTGGGACTCGGTGAAGTCATATCATAACTCGGCCCATACTGGGACTCGATAAAGTCATATCTCATCTATGGATCCATCCTACGTAACCCGACCCTCTAGTGAGGGAGTCGGTGAACAATGCAAGGCTGTGCACGAACATAACCCGGCCCATATTGGGACTCGGTGAAGTGAAGTAATAACACTTAGCACGAGTAGATTTCATGAGTAACCATATGCAATCAAAATTTTCATTTGACTCCCAATAAAAATCATTATAATAATGTCATAATAAACTCTTTACTGAAAAATCATATGCACTTCTCATAACTAACATCTTTAGAAATTAAACTGTATAAGAATCATGTACTTCCGCCGTACCTTCATTATATAAAAATCATTCCAAAGAAAGAAGGAATAGTTCACATACCTCTTAGACGAACTAATCAACTCAATATTAGAGTACGTTTCGTTTTAGAACTTCAACCTATAATAATGGTAATACGTTCGTCAATTCTATGATCATTGGCATACTTTATATCGAATAATGACTTCCTATTCTATAAAAATTCGGGCAGCACTTCCCTTGGTTATACATGTTTCCACAACTTCCAAACGAGGCTAATAACATCAATAGCCAAGCACCAATTAAGGGCACAACCAAAACAGCAACAAAGGGGATTTACACACCCACTTCTCATGTAAATTTAGCCTCTTAATCCACATTAAAACAGCCCACAAAAACAGTCCATGTTCCAACAACAACGAGGGTAGAATGTGAAGCCTTTCTACACCTTTCTACACCCTTATTCATTTAGGACTTACATTAGCAATTACCACACTTAAACATGCATAATGGTAACTAAATTTTCAGCATTATAACACCACAAAACAGTCCCTAAAATAGTCCATATCCATCTCAACATGTCCAACGATTTCATGCAAGTTCTTGGCCACAACATGTCATAATTCCATAACTCTTCTCTTAACTCCTAAAATCCAATTCCATATTTCAATACTTCCATATAACTAATTTTAAAATTTAATATCATTGTTTCCTTTCAATTTCATCATGCAATTAGTGATAATAATAACAACAATAACCAACGAATCCAACAATCACCAAAATCTGTCCCAAATTGGCAACTAGCCCAAAATTGTCACATGCATTGTTTAAATTCCAAATTTTTCTTAACACAAATTCATATCCTTAATTCTAACAATATGCATTCCAATTAGATTATAGAAAGAAGAATTTTATACCTCAAATTTCGTCCAAAACAGTCCGCACAGTTTGCTCACTGCCCGGGTCCGAAAATTCCCACTGTTTTCGTATTTCTTTCCCTTTTTTGTTCACTTCTTCAACTCCAATTGACATGAAAGTGTTATACAATGTTAAGCCATCATCCCTACACGTTTTTCTTCCAAAATTTCATTCCAAAAATCTCAAAATTCCTGGGCCATTCTCGGCCAGCAGTGGTTGTTTTTGCCACTGTTTTTTGTGTTGTTTTGGCTTCTAATTTTTTATGAAAATGTAGTCTAAGAAGAGGAGATAAAAACCTTAAATTTGGTTATGTGTGGGGGGTTTCTCGGCTGGCTTGGAGGAGAGAAGAGAGGAGAGTTTTTGGTTAAGTTAGAATGAAGATGAAGAGGTGAGTGTAGGTTATAAAAAATCTGAATTTTCTTATTACACTTTGCCCCCCCCCCCCAAGTTCTTCAATTAAAAAAAATCTCAAACCCACTTCTTTTAATTTTCCGAGAATTTCATAAGCCTCGTATCCTCTTGTATTCTAATTTCCGATATTTGAATCAAATTTCCTTAATCTTACGAGGTGTAACATTCTTCCCCCCCTTAGAAACATTCGTCCTTGAATGTTCATAATAAGTCTTATGCTAGAAAATTTTCGACAGAGTCTCCTTTATAATTATGTCTATCCACCTGAAGTCATAGGGAACATGTAAGGATATTTCTTCTTCATTTCATCTTCTGCCTCCCAAGTCATTTCCTCCCTATTGTTGTTTCGCCACAATACCTTGACGGAAGCCACATCCTTCATCCGTAATCTCCTGTAATAATCCACCAGGCTTCTGATGCTCAACCTTAACCTGCTGACAATTCGGGCACTGGGCAACAAACTCTGCTATGTCTCTTTTCATGCCATCCCACTAATACAAGCATCTAAGGTCATGGTACATCTTCGTCGACCCTGGATGAATGGAATAACAGAAATTGTGTGCCTCTCTCATAACCTGCTGTCGTATCCCTGCAACATCAGGTACACATAACCTGCCCTCATACCTCAGCACATCATCAGGTGTAACCTCAAATAAAGTCTTTCCCTTTCGGAGAGCTGCATCTCTATACCGGGCCAGAACAGGATCCTCATACTGACGTTTCTTTACCTCTTCCACGATAGAGGACTCAGCAACATCCCGAATAAGAACCCCGCTATCTCCCGAATCCGCCAACCGGACTCCAAGACTAGCTAGCTTGTGTATCTCACGAACCATCTCCCTTCTATCTGACTGCACATTCATCAAGCTACCCATGGATCTACGGCTAAGAGCATCTGCCACAACATTGGCTTTCCCTGGGTGGTACAAGATATCAACATCATAGTCCTTTAGCAACTCTAACCACCGCCTCTGCCGTAGGTTCAACTCCTTCTGCTTAAAGATAAATTGGAGACTCTTGTGATCCGTATAAATATCAACATGAATCCCATACAAATAATGTCTCCAAATCTTCAGGGCATGAATCACCGCTGCTAGCTCCAAATCATGAGTGAGATAATTCTTTTCATGCTCTCTGAGCTGTCGGGAGGCATAAGCTATAACTTTGCCATGCTGCATCAACACACAACCTAGCCCAATGCCTGAAGCATCACAATAGATGACATAACCATCCGGTCCCTCGGGAAGAGTCAGAACTAGAGTCGTAGTCATCTTATCCTTCAACAACTGGAAACTGTGCTCACAAGCATCCGTCCACTGAAACTTAGCTGCCTTCTGGGTTATCCTAGTCAAAGGCACTGAGATCGAGGTAAACTTCTCCACAAACCTTCTGTAATACCCTGCTAGCCCCAGAAAACTGCGTACCTCAGTAGGTGTCGTAGGTCTGGGCCAAGTCTTCACCACCTCAATCTTCTGTGTATCCACCCGAATACCATCAGCCCCGATAATATGCCCCAAGAATGCCACCAAAGTCAACCAGAACTCACACTTGGAAAACTTGGCATACAACTGTTGGTGCTGGAGGACCCTAAGTACCGTCCTCAAATGGTTTGCATGCTCCTACTATGAACGGAAATAAACCAGGATATCATCAATAAATACAATGACGAACATGTCTAAGAATGGCCTGAATACCCGGTTCATCAAATCCATAAACACTGCTGGAGTATTGGTCAGCCCAAAAGACATCACCCTAAACTCATAATGTCCATATCGGGTTCTGAATGTTGTCTTTGGAATATCTGCCTCCCTTACCCGCACCTGATGATAACCTGACTGCAAGTCTATCTTCGAGAAGCACTTAGCACCCTACAACTGGTCAAATAAATCAGCAATCCTGGGAAGGGGGTACCTTGATGGTTACCTTGTTCAGCTTCCTATAATCAATACACATCCGCAGCGATCCATCTTTCTTTCTCACAAATAACACTGGTGCTCCCCATGGAGATGTACTCGGCCTAATAAAGCCTTTCTCCAACAAGTCTCTCAGCTGCTCTTTCAACTCCTTCAGCTCTGCAGGTGCCACTCTATAAGGAGGAATGGATATAGGTTGGGTACCTGGAAATACATCTACACTGAAATCTATCTCCCGCTCTGGAGGGAGACTTGGAAGATCATCTGGGAATACATTCGAAAACTCACTAACTACCGGAATTGACTGAAGAGCCGGTACCTCCGCTTCTGTATCATGCACCCGAACCAAATGATAAATACAACCTTTTTTGACCATCTTCCTTGCCTTGAGGTATGAAATAAACTTACCCCTCGGCGATGCTGCATTCCCTTTCCATTCTATAACTGGCTCGTCTGGAAACTGAAATCGAACCAACTTCTCCCTACAATCAATGTTGGCAAAACAAGAAGCCAACCAATCCATACCCATAATGACATCAAAATCGGTCATATCCAACTCTATCAAATCTGCTAAGGTATGACGGCTAGATATCACCACCGAATAATTTTTATACACACACTCGGCTATAACCGAATCTCCTACCGGTGTAGCTACCTCAAATGGTTCTATCGGCTCAGGTTCTATCCCTATTCTATTAGCAACAAAAGGGGATATGTAGGACAAGGTGGAACCTGGATCTATCAAAGCATATACATCACAGAAAAAGACCGATAGTATACCTATAACAACATCTGGTGACACCTCGTGATCACGTCTACTGGCCAAAGCATATATACGGTTCGAAGGACCACCGGAACTAGAAACTCTGCCGCGACCTCTACCACGGCCTGCTGGCATCTAAATACCCAGGGCGGTCGAACCTCCTGCCCGTGGACTGTAGAGGAGCACTCTGTGCTGGCTGAGATGAATATCTGACCTGCTGTTGGAACTGTCTCCCTTGAGACTCACCGGAATAAGCTGCCGACCTAGCCCTCTTATGCTGGTCCCTGTCATGACCTCTATCTGGCTGTCGCCCTCTATGTCGGTCCTCAACCCCCTGTGCGTATGCCTGGATACGAGCAATATCCATACCCGACTGAAGAGCCACCACCATACAACCATCTATCAGATAATGGTCCAGCCCCATCACAAAGTGATGCACCCTGTCTGCCATATCTGCTACAATAGTGGGTGCGTATCTGGCCAATGAATCAAACTCCAAGCTATACTCACGAATGGTCCTGCCACTCTGCCTCAACTGTAAGAATCTGTCCACTCTAGCTCTCCTCATCTCTGGAGGTGAGAAGTGACCAAGGAAGGCCTCTGTAAACTCCTCCCATGTAGCTGGAGGAACATCATCTCCCCTGGACAACTCCCAAGACTCATACCAGTTTGTAGCTATATCCTGCATCCTATACGAAGACAACTCTACAGACTCAGTCTCCGAAGCCCTGATTACCCTCAAGGTACGCTGCATCTGTCGGATAAACTCCTGCGGGTCATCCTCGGGCCTTGACCCAAAAAACTCTGGTGGACTACAACTCAAGAAATCACGGACCCTCAAACTATCTACTCTGGGGCCAACTCCTGGTCCCTGTCTATAAGTCTGCCCTGCCACTAACCTAGTCAGCAGCTGCACCGCATCTCTCATGGCTCTGTCCTCTGCCCCCGGCTGAGGAGCTGGAGGCTCAGGTGCTGGGGTTTCGGAAACTGGTGATGTTGCCCCCTGAATTGGAGCCTCTGGTTGTGGCGACGAAGCAGAGCTTGTCGACTGGGGCACAGTCTCCAGCATAGACTGAGTACGGGACCTAGTAACTCTCTGAATCCGACTAGTATCTCCCACTGTAGGCTTGCCCTTCTGGGCTGCTATCGCCTTCTTCGGAGGCATAGTTGTAAACATAGTAAGTCGTCAGAAAGGGATTATCCTAATAACATAGCTCTATTGCACGATCTAACAGATGAAAGAATAGAAACCAATCCTAAATGCCCTGCAGCCTCCTGCGTATAAGTATGGTGCACAACATACACATACGCAAGACTCTACTAGACACAGTCTGTAGACATTCCGAGGACTAACCTGGCTCTGATACCACTTTTGTCACGACCCGACCCGACGGGCCGCGACTAACTGCCCTAATGACGTCATTATCCTGACCTGTCACACATAATCCAACTAACACCTAATGAGTCTGAAATCCAGCAGCATAACGCTGCAATAACAACATATAATGGGTAGGCAAGCCAACAAGGCTGCCTTTACCCCCGAATGTACCTGCCTCCTGAGGAGTCACAACTAGCCAACACAATACAATAGGCAAGCCGAACAAGATGCCACTAGATAATATCATATATACACGGGGACACCCCAACACAGAGTACCATAGAATGACTGACCAAAATAGAGTTATAACCCTTACATAAGTACAACCCACAACTGTCTACAAGCCTCTATAAGAAGTACAATGACATATGATGGGACAGGGCCCCGTCGTGCCCCTAAATATACATAAATCAAAATGATAGGGTTCTGTACAAAAATAGTAAAGCTCTGGATCAAATGAGCTTTCCAAACAGCTGCGCAGGAACCTAAACCGAAGGGTCACCAAACTGAGCACCTGCACCGGCGAGCATGAACGCAGCCCCCCGAGGAAAGGGGGTCAGTACGAAATAATGTACTGAGTATGTAAACATGAAATACTGCAAATGAGATCATAAGTAGCCAATGGATAACAAGAGGTCAGTTTAAAAATCAGGATCCAAATCTAACTGTGCCATAAACAATAAAAGTCAGTTGTGCCTTATAAAAATGAGAGTCCAGTCAAGAAAACATGAATGTCTGTCCATATACATATATATATACCTGTAACGTAACCCGGCCCACTAATGCGGGACTCGGTGGAATCATATCATAACCCGGCCCATGTTGGGACTCGGTGAAGTCATATCATAACCCGACCCATATTGGGACTCGGTGAAGTCATATCATAACCCGGCCCATACTGGGACTCGGTAAAGTCATATCTCATCTATGGATCCATCTTACGTAACCCTGCCCTCTAGTGAGGGACTTGGTGAACAATGCAAGGTTGTGCACGAACATAACCCGGCCCATATTGGGAGTCGGTGAAGTGAAGTAATAACACTTAGCACGAGTACATTTCATGAGTAACCATATGCAATCAAAATTTTCATTTGACTCCCAATAAAATCATTATAATAATGTCATAATAAACTCTTTAGTGAAAAATCATATGCACTTCTCATAACTAACATCTTTAGAAATTAAACTGTATAAGAATCATGTACGTCTGTCGTACCTTCATTAAATAAAAATCATGCCAAAGAAAGAAGGAATAGTTCACATACCTCTTAGACGAACTAATCAACTCAATATTAGAGTACGTCTCATTTTAGAACTTCAACCTATAATAATGGTAATACGTTCGTCAATTCTATGATCATTGGCATACTTTATATCGAATAATGACTTCCTATTCTATAAAAATTCGGGTAGCACTTCCCTTGGTTATACATGTTTCCACAACTTCCAAACGAGGCTAATAACATCAATAGCCAAGCACCAATTAAGAGCACAACCAAAACAGCAACAAAGGGGATTTACACACCCACTTCTCATGTAAATGTAGCCTCTTAATCCACATTAAAACAGCCCACAAAAACAGTCCATGTTCCAACAACAACGAGGGTAGAATGTGAAGCCTTTCTACACCTTTCTACACCCTTATTCCTTTAGGACTTACATTAGCAATTACCACACTTAAACATGCATAATGGTAACTAAATTTTCAGCATTATAACACCACAAAACAGTCCCTAAAACAGTCCATATCCATCTCAACATGTCCAACGATTTCATGCAAGTTCTTGGCCACAACATGTCATAATTCCATAACTCTTCTCTTAACTCCTAAAATCCAATTCCATATTTCAATACTTCCATATAACTAATTTTAAACTTTAATATCAATGTTTCCTTTCAATTTCATCATGCAATTAGTGATAATAATAACAACAATAACCAACAAATCCAACAATCACCAAAATCTGTCCCAAATTGGCAACTACCCCAAAATTGTCACATGCATTGTTTAAATTCCAAATTTTCCTTAACACAAATTCATATCCTTAATTCTAACAATATGCATTCCAATTAGATTATAGAAAGAAGAATTTTATACCTCAAATTTCGTCCAAAACAGTCTGCACAGTTTGCTCACTGCCCGGGTCCGAAAATCCCCACTGTTTTCGTATTTCTTTCCCTTTTTTGTTCACTTCTTCAACTCCAATTGACATGCAAGTGTTATATAATGTTAAGCCATCATCCCTACACGTTTTTCTTCCAAAATTTCATCCCAAAAATCTCAAAATTCCTGGGCCATTCTCGGCCAGCAGTGGTTGTTTTGGCTTCTAATTTTTGGTGAAAAATGTAGTCTAAGAAGAGGAGATAAAAACCTTAAATTTGGTTGTGGGTGGGGGGTTTCTCGGCTGGCTTGGAGGGGAGAAGAGAGGAGATGAGAGTTTTTGATTAAGTTAGAATGAAGATGAAGAGGTGAGTGTAGGTTATAAAAAAATCTGAATTTTCTTATTACACTTTGCCCCCCCCCCAAGTTCTTCAATTAAAAAAATCTCAAACCCACTTCTTTTAATTTCCGAAAATTTCATAAGCCTCGTATCCTCTTGTATACGAATTTCCGGTATTTGAATCCTATTTCCTTAATCTTACGAGGTGTAACATTGACGAAGTTACAAGTTTTTTTCTGTCAAAGAAGGGATCTCTGAATATGATGTTGAGCTTCAAGATACTGCTGATAGTCATGCTAGTATGGCTAAAGATCAAGGACGAGTTGGTGTCACCGCTCCCGAGGGTGGTGGAAACAAGCGTCCACGAAAGGCTGAGGATGTCAATTGGGACAAGAGGAGAAGGCTGAAGATGATGTTCTATCATGTAGCAAAAGGCCAATATCGGTCCCAGACAAAGGATCTGAATTATGGTAAGGAGGATGTGGACACTCAGTTTAACTGAAGTGGGCCAGAATCCAAAAGGTCTAAGTTAATCCTTCCTTATCAATAATATGTTTAGTTAAATATCTAAATAAAAGTGTGTAAAAGAAAGGTTGGGAATATGAAAGTATTTACATTAAAACTTATATTCCCTACACTCTAAAATCAGATATTGAATCTCCTTCCTTCTCGGTTAAAGATTGGAATATTATAAACAAAACTTAAAAGATCCGTTCTTCTGGGTGTAATTATTAAAAGTGTGTAAAGTATGTTCGCACATACGAAGGAGAGAGATCCACTAACTATGCGAAAACTGTTACCACTCTTAAGTAAGCGCCAAGAATTGTCTAGGCACCAATCTCAAGGGAAGAAGACTAAAAGATAATGACTTATCTTAAGACGTTGAACCTGTCACACTATCTGACAGAAGATCATTCATTTGATAGAATGATATTGGACACTCAGTCGTACAAAGCCTACAGGCGACTGGATGGGCCAGGACTTATTTGATAAGGATGATACTGGACACTCAGTCGTACAAAGCCTACGGGCGACTGAAGTGGGACCAGAATTCATGTGACAGAAAAGTAATGGACACCTAGTGAGATGGGTAAGAGTTTTGCAGGTCTTAAATGATCTGAAGGCCCAAAGAAAGGCAGAAAAGTAATTGGACACTCAGTCTGCCAAAGCAAATGGAGTGGGCCAGAGTATCCAGATCACATATGATCCGGTTACACCTAAACCACGGTCAAGAGGTTGTTCATGTGAAGCAACACCACCTCTGAAGTAGAAGGAGTTAGAGAGGTTGTCCAGAATATGACTTCAGGGAATGGGATCACTCTAAAAGGAGGTGATACATGTCCCAAACTTGGTTCAACGACGATGTTGGTCAAGCTGGTTTGAGACTAGTTCAACATGTCTGTAATAACTAAGAATAGTACAGTATGTCTGTAGCTAAATGAATGATATATTTGTAATCCGTGCATCTATGCCATCATAGATTAAGACACGTTAAATAGAAAGTCATTCAAAAGCTAAAAAAGTTGAGATTGTTGCCTTCTGTCGACATAAACCCTCAAAATGAATATGAGGTAGGAGAAGAGGCAAAATCACTTTACCAAGTTCCGTCAAAGGAATAGCGAAAGAAGCACCGCTCTTCTAGAACTTAGTCACACCTACATGGGTGATTTGAAGTTTGTACTAAATAGAGGGGGGGACAAGTACTTTGTGACCTTCATTGATAATGGTACAAAGTATTGCATCCTTTGTTTGTTAAAAAACAAAGGATGAAGTTGTTGAAGAGGATAAGCGCTACAAAGTAGATGTTGAAAATCACCTAAGCCTACGGATTGAGGAATTCGTAGTGATAGAGGGGGAGAATGTGAAGCATTGTTTATTAAACGGTTGCTCATTACTCACCTCGGTCTAACGGTGTTAGCCAAGCGCATAGCCTTACGCCCAAAATATGTGGGGCAATGCGATCCTTACCGCTATTGCGATTCTCAATAGAGCTATGCATAAGGATAAGGATAACTCTCCGTGTGAAACTTGGAAATGATCTCACATACAAATATTGTAATGTGGGGTGGCTTGATAGAGGTTTGAATACCGAAACAAGTCTAGTTGGACCTAAGACTGTAAATTACATATCCATTGATCTGCAAATAACAGTAGTGCTTATCGCCTCTTAATGTCAAAGAATGCTGAATTCTTTGAAGATAACTTTCCTTGAGAAGGAAAAAGAAGTAATTGCTCGAGGTTAACAAGAACCCGCGAGGACCTGACTGTTTGGAACTAGACATTCCATATCTACAGGACTCGAAAGTTTTTGATTATCCGAAACTTAATGTTCCAGATCTACAGAACTCAGAGATTCTAGATGTTGAACGGAGATGGAGTAAAGAGGGGACAAAGACTTGTTCCAGGCCTTCTAGCTTGTATGGTTGAGAATGAACGATGGACAATTAACAAATAATTGTCATCTCCAGAAGCACTGTTTTGGAAAGAAGCTATAAAGAGTGAAATAGATTCCATCATATAGAACCATACTTGTGTAGTGGTTGATCTTCCTCCGGGAAAAGAATATTTGGGTTGTGAAGGTGGATACTCAAAAGTGAGTACCAAGTAGATGGATCTACTAACGAGTATAAGGCCTCGTCTACTTGTACATGTGCTCCCCTGTGAATAGCTTAACATCCAGGGTCATTGTAGTCTTGCGTGGCATGGATGTTAAAACAACCTTCCTAATTGGAGAGTTGGAAGGGGAGGATCAGAGTTGGTTTGCTGGACTGTTGGACTTCTTCCTGAACTTTCATTGTGGTCCCTGAAATGTTTACATTTTGGTCCGGAAAGTTTCAGACAAAACAGAAACAATGAATCTGACAACAGAAACATTGACTCTGAAGTTAGAAAGCCAACAGTTGGAAAAACCAACAGTCTGAAAGTGGAAGTCATATTGAAATAAAAGTCTCGATATGAAATATGTGGGTATCACAGATGACATCATAGGAATTGAGATTCTAAGACATCTAACAGACTGGTCTAACTCTAAACTCAGTTGTGAGATAGTTGACATTCTCGTTAAAGCCACCAATGGATATGAATCATAGAACTGATTGGAATCATGGTGCACCAATATACAAGGAGCGATATGTGCGGGTCACATGTAGTTCAATGTACTGTACATACTACAACTGAGCTGGTATCGGCCTACAAAGCAGATCAGTTGAACTAAGGTTCACTCGTAATTCTGGAAATGATCGATAGAAGGTGTTAAGTCGGATATGACGATATCTATAATATTCACTTATCTACGGATTATGGTATTCTGGATGTCAAGCAGTTCTAGGAGAACACAATGATGCAAACTGGACATCAGATATGAAGAACACCAAAGCCACAAGTAAATGTGTATGGTGGGTCTTGGAAAATCCTCTAAGCAACTTGCATCGGCTGATTCATGATGGAATCAGAGGTTATCTCTTTATACAAAGTATGAAAGAAGTTGAGTAACTTCACGACTCCTTAGAGGACATCTCTTATTGGGAGAAACCCGTACCTTCAACAGTTATACACTGTGGCTAGCCGGTCGGCTTCAGGAAGGGCACGGATGATGGCGTCTGGACATATCTGTCAGATTTGTCGGAGACATGAGACCGTATGGCAGTTGATCATCACGGGTGCCACTTCCTTGATTACTAATCAAAGGATATAGCGGACCCTTTAACTAAAGGACTACCCGAAGATCAAGAGTTCTGGCTGTCTAAGGGAATGGGCTTAAAAACCCAACCAATATGAACCTTTGCAGTGGTAACCTAACCATACTGACTAGAGATCCCAAGAATTTGGTTCAATGGGAAAACTAAGCTGGAAAAGGTTCAGTGGAAGCAAGAACACTTCGGATTATGATTTCTGTTTAAGAAACATGAATCCAAAGTCGTTCCCGCGATAGACATTAAAGTGCTACCTGCATGATGGGTAAAGGTTAAGCTTCCAAACCTTTAACGATCCTAAAACGGTTGAGATAAAGGTTGGGGAAACTTTTAATGATTCCTAACACTTGTGAAGTGGGGTATAGTAGAATACCTTGTAGGAGATCACCTATTTAAGTGCGAGGACAGGACGCCTCAAATGAACGCACTGAAGAACAAAGTGTGTCCACGGCCACAACGGACAGAACAAAAGAAGAAACGAATAATGAGGAGGAATTTTGTTGGTACCGTTGTCTTGGCATACATTAAACACTGACGGTTTAAGACATCACATTCACCGCGCAGTAAGTAAGTCCGATGGTATTCAACTAGGGAAGGTTCAAAGCGGAAGCTACCTCTCCTGATGCAATATCTTTTTGCTGAAAGATTGCTGAAAGTATGCACCTTGTGTGTGCGCCAAATGCCTTTCAAGAGGGGATTGTTGGAAATTTACTAATGTGGAATTAAGTTTATCACGTTATTTATGACTCGAACAATTGGGCCCCGTACGTCGAAAATATCGTTTTCACACACGTGCAATCTTAGTGCCAACTATTGTAAATTTCGTGAATAAAAGAGATATTGGTACGTAAGTGAAATGTTTGAGACATAGAATTATGGATGGTTATTTGCTAAATGATAAGTGTTCCACGTTGGTAAACGAACGAAGGATTGTGCGAGGTGTAAGATGGAACGGGTCGCGGCGCCTCCCAGACTGGACCGCGGCGCTGGAGCGCCGTGGCACCCCGTAGCAGTGTCACGGCGCGTGACTGGCAGTAAGTTTTGTCAGCTCTCTGGAGACGCGGCACTGCGATGCTAATTGCTGCAACGCCGCGACGCTTCCCAGACAGTGTTTGCTCGATGGAATCCCAAAGGTTTGGCTGTTGAGGGGGCTTCAATGGCATTGAAACCACCCAATAATGGCCATTACTTGGACCATTATGTTGCTGCATTACTTGGGGGTTAAATGTCATCCATTACATTGCAATTGATTGCCATTGTGGGGCACTTGAAGAGGCCATCTTTCACACCTATAAATTGAAGCCTTGGCTCAATTCTATAGATGAAATAAGAACATATATGAACATATGAATAGAAAAACAAGTTCACAACACCACAAAGAAATCAAATTTTCCTGATAGCAATCCTTCTCTTAGCAATCTTCATTATTCGTGTTCTTCGCTGAGATCATTTGTGTAGGCTTTGCATACTTGATAGTTTGTTATTTCATCTTGGGAGACTATTGTCCACACTTCCGTACAACCTATATACAGGGACAATCTTGTCTTAAAGACAGAGATCCATCTCTCGACTCAGTCGGTGGTGTTGTGGTTTATCTTATTGGTTGCTAAGTGTTTCAGGTATTAACTTAACCGACGAAGGACTCTAACCGTTCGTACTCTTAGCGGATCTACAAGCCACAAGTGTAACAGTTCATGTTTTTGTATTTCTGAATACAAGTTCTATATTTGAAGTTTCATTCAAGGAAAAGATATTGACAACTTGTTGTTGTCCTAATTGGTGTTTATCATTTCGATCACTATAACCGTTATTTATTATTCCTATTCCCTTTTTGGATGTAAAGCAACAAGAACTAGCTTCAGTTAAGGCAGATAACACATTACTTAATAGGGAATTGAAGTTGTAGATACTTAAACACCATTTGTTGAGATATCAATTGAGAATGAAACAACAGTCTAATTATCATAAGAGCGACGAAATTTTGAAATGGGAGATTGAGTCTATTTTAAAGTTCAACCTTACAAGCAAGTGACCATGTCAAGACAACTTTTTTCACAAGCTAGCTTCAAAGTATTATGAACCATTTTAAATTATCAGGAGGGTCGATCCAGTTGCATATACATTCTTATTTCCCCGCCTTTATTAAAATACATCCTATAGTTCATGTGTACTTACTAAAAAATAATATGAGGTTCCTGCTCAAATCTCATATTCACCTGTCACTGATATTGCTAGCCTTCATTGTCCAAATCACAAGTCTATTTTTGTAGAGAAGAATGGTGAAGAAATGAAATAAGATTATAGCACAAGTCTTAATTAAATAGAATGGGCTACTTGAGAATTCTTCAATGCACTAAGAACCAGATTTGCACACTTTGATTCTTGTGGTCAATGACGTAGTAGGGAGTATTGATACATATTGTTGGAAATTTACTAATGTGGAATTAAGTTTATCCCATTATTTATTACTCGAACAATTGGGGCCTCGCACGTCGGAAATGTCATTTCCACACACGTGCAATCTTAGTGTCAAGTATCATAAATTTCATTAATGAAAGAGATATTGGTACGTAAGTGAAATGTTTGAGACATAAAATGATAGACGATTATTGGCTAAATAACAAGTGTTCCACATTGGTAAACGAAGGAAGGATTGGGCGAAGTGTAACATGGTACGGGTCGGATAAAGGGTTGCGGAGCCGAGAAGGGTCGCGACGCCTCCCGGACTGGGTCGCAGCACCGCGGCGCTAATTGTCCTTTTGGCATTCTGGAGTCGCGGCGTCGCGACGCTAATGCTGCTGCGCCGCAGCGCTTCCCAGGCAGTGTTTGCTCGACGAAATCCCAAAGGTTTGGCTGTTGAGGTGGTTTCAATGGCATTAAATCCACCCAATAATGGCCATTACTTGGACCATTATGTTGATGCATTACTTGGGGGTTAAATGTCATCCATTACATTACAATTGAATGTCATTATGGGGCATTTGAAAGGCCATCTTGCACACCTATAAATTGTGGCCTTTGGCTCAATTCTATAGATGAACAAAAAGGAACAAGTGAACATACTTACAAGTTAACAACACCACAAAGAGCTGAGTTTTCATGATAAGTAAGCCTTCTCTTAGCAATCTTCATTATTCGTGTTCTTCGCAGGGATCATTTGTGTAGGATTTGCACATTTGATAGTTTGTTGTTTTATCTTGGGAGACTATTATCCATATTTTCGTAAAGCCTATACACGAGGGCAATCTTGTCTTAAAGACAGAGAGTCATCTATCGACTCAGCCGGTGGTGTTGTGATTAGCTAATTGGTTGCTAAGTATTTCAGGTGTGAACTTGAATCTCAAAGGACTCTAACCGTTCGAATTCTCAGCGGTTCTACAAGCTACAAGTGTAGCAGTTCATGTTCTTGTATTTCTGAATATAAGATCCAGATTTGAAGTTCCAATTCAAGATCAAGAGATTGACAACTTGTTGTAATATTTATTGTTTATCCTTTCGATCACTATAATAGTTATTTACTATTCTCGTACGTGCTTTACATATCCAACAATCTTAAGACAAGATATGTATTATAGTATTCGAAAGATGTTGGTTGACAAGTGTGTGACCAAATCTGGCTATATTTGTAGTTTTCTGGTTGAAGACAGTTCTATTAACAGTTCAAACATTGTCTCTGTCAACAACTGTGCTTTCAAATCTGGTTCTAGTTTTGGCTCTCTTTTTTATGACAGTTACAAATCTGTTTCCGTCAAAGGTGGGATCTCTGGATCTGATGCTGAGCTTCAAGATACTGCTGATAGTCATGCTAGTAAGGCTAAAGATCGAGGACGAGTTGTTGTCACTGCTCCTAAGGGTGGTGGAAATAAGCGCCCACAGGAGGCTGAGGATGTCAACTGAGACAAGAGGAGAAGGCTGAAGATGATATTCTATCATGTAACAAAAGGCCTATATCTGTCCCAGACAAAGGATCCGAATTATGGTAAATAAGATATGGACACTCAGTCTAACTGAAGTGGGCTAGAATCCAAAAGGTCTAAGTTAATTATCCTTCCTTATCTATAATGTGTTTAGTTAATATCTGAATAAAAATGTGTAAAGCAAGGCTGGGAATATGAAAGTGTTTTCATTATAAACTCATATTCCCTACACTCTAAAATCAGTTATTGAATCTTCTTCATTCCTGTAGAAAGATTGGACTATTGTAAACAAAACTTAAAAGATTCGTTATTTTGAGTGTAATTATTAAAAGTGTGTAAAGTATGTTCACACATATGAAGGATAGAGATCCACTGACTGTGCGAAAACTGTTACCACTTTTAAGCAAGCGCCAGGAATTGTCTGGGCACCAATCTCAAGGGAAGAAGACTAAAAGATAATAGCTTATCTTAAGACGTTGAACCTGTCACACTATCTGACAGAAGATCCTTCATTTGATAAGATGATATTGGACACTCAGTCGTACAAAGCCTACGGGCGACTGGAGTGGGCCAGAATTTCCAGGTCTTAAAAGATCTGAAGGCTAAAAGAAAGGTAGAAAAGTAATGGACACCAAGTAAGGTGGGCCAGAGTTTCCATGTCTTAAATGATCTGAAGGCCAAAAGAAAGGCAGAAAAAAATTTGGACACTCAGTCTGCCAAAGGAACTGGAGTGGGCCAGAGTATCCAGATCACATATGATCCGATTACGCCCTAACCACGGGCAAGAGGTTGTTCATGTGAAGCAATTCCACCTCTAAAGTAGAAGGGGTTGGAGAGGTTGTCCTCAATATGACTTCAGGGAATGAGATCACTCTAAAATGAGATGATACATGTCCCAAACTTGGTTTAAGGGATGATATTGGTTAAGCTGGTTTGAGACTAGTCCAACAGGTCTGTAATAACTAAGAATGGTACAGTATGTCTGTAGCTAAATTAATGATATATTTGTAATCCGTGCATCAATGCCATAATAGATTAAGACACGTTAAAATAGAAAGTCATTCAAAAGCTAATGAAGTTGAGATTGTTGTGTTTCCATTCCGTTTAAGGATTAGCGAAAGAATCACCGCTCCTCTAGAACTTAGTCACACCTACATGGGTGAATTAAAGTTTGTATAAAATAGAGGGGGGAGACAAGTTCCGTCAAAGGAATAGCGAAAGAAGCACCGCTCATATAGAACTTAGTCACACCTACATGGGTGATTTAAAGTTTGTACAAAATAGAGGGGGGAGATAAGTACTTTGTGACCTTCATTGATGATGGTACAACGTATTGCATCCTTTGTTTGTTGAAAAGCAAAGATGAAACTGTTGAAGTGGATAAGCGCTACAAAGCAGAAGTTGAAAGTCAACTAAGCCTATGAATTGAGGAATTCATAATGATAGAGGGAGAGAATGTGAAGCATCGTTCATCAAACGATTGCTTATTACTCACCTCAGTCTAACGGTTTTAGCCAAGCCCAAAGCCATACGCCCAAAATATGTGGGGCAAGGCGATCCTTACCGCTAATGCGATTCTCAATAGAACTCCGCAAAAGGATAAGGATACCCCTCTATATGAAACATGGAAATGATCCCGCATACAAATGTTGTGATGTGGGGTGGCTTGGTAGAGGTTGGACTATCAAAATAGGTCAAGTTGGACCTAAGACAGTAGATTGCATATCCACTGGATCTGCAAATAATAGTAGTGCTTATCGCCTCTTGGTGTCAAAGAATGCTGAATTCTTTGAGGATAACTTTTCTTGAGAAGGAAAAAGAAGTAATTGCTCGAGGTTAACAAGAACTCGCGAGTGCCTGATTGTCCGGAACCAGACGTTCCATAGCTACAGGACTCGGAAGTTGCTAACTATCCAAAACTTAATGTTATAGATCTACAAAACTCAGAGATTCTAGATGTTGAACCGAGACGGAGCAAAAAGGGGACAAAGACTTGTTCCAGGCCTTCTAGCTTGTATGGTTGAGAACGAACCATGGACAATTAACAAATAATTGTCATCTCCATAAGCGCTGATTTGGAAAGGAGCTATAGAGAGATAAATAGATTCCATCATATAGAACCATACTTGTGTAATGGTTGACCTTCCTTCAAGAAAAGAACCTTAGGGTTGTAAAAATGGATACTCAAAAGTGAGTACAAAGTAGATGGATCTACTGACGAGTATAAGGCCTCGTCTACTTGTACATGTGCTCCTTTGTGAATATTTAACATCCAGGGCCATTGCAGTCTTGCGTAACATGGATGTTGAAACAACCTCCCTAACCGGAGAGTTGGAAGGGGAGGATCAAAGTTGGTTTGTTGGACTGTTTGGGCTTCTTCCTGAACTTTCATTTTGGACCCTGAAATGTTTACATTTTGGTCTTGGAAGTTTCAGATAAAACAGAAATAATGAATTTGACAACAGAAACATTGACTCTGAAGTTAGAAAGACAATAGTTGAAAAACCAACAATCTGGAAGTGGAAGTCATATTGAAATAAAAGTCTCGTTATGAAAGATATGGGTATCACAGATGACATCTTAGGAATTGAGATTTCTAAGACATCTAACAGACTGGTCTAAATCCAAACTCATTTGTGAGGTACTTGATAGTCTCGTTGAAGTCACCAATGGATACGAATCATATAATTGATTGGAATCATGGTCCACCCGTATACGAGGAGCGATATGCGCAAGTCACATGTAGTTCAATGTATTTTACACACTACAACCGACCTGGTATCGACCTACAAAGTAGATCAGTTGAACTAAGGTTCACTCGTGATTCTAAAAACTGATTCGGACATGAAAAACACCAATGCCACAAGTAAATGTGTATGGTGGGTCTTGAAAAATCCTCTAAGCAAACTTGCATCGGCCGATTCATGATAGAATCGGAGTTTATCGCTTTAAACAAAGCATGAAAGAAGTTGAGTAACTACACGACTCCTTAGAGGACGTCCCCTATTGGGAGAAACCCGTGCCTTCAATAGTTATACACTATGGCTAGCTGGTCGACTTCAGAAAGGGCACGGATGACGGCGTCTAGACATATCTGTCGGAGTCATAAGACCGTATGACATTTGATCATCACGGGTGTCACTTTCTTGATTACTAATCAAAGGATATAGCGGACCCTTTAACTAAAGGATTATCCAAAGATCAAGAGTTTTGCCTGTCTATAGAAATGGGTTTAAAACCCAAACAATACGAACCTTTGCGGTGGTAACCCAACCATACTGACTGGAGATCCCAAGAATTTGGTTCAATGGGAAAACTAAGCTGCAAAATGTTCAGTTGAGCGCTTTAGTGGAAGCAAGAGCACTTCGGATTATGATTTATGTAAAGAAACGTAAATCCAAAGCCGTTCCCGCGATAGACATTAAACTGCTCCATGCATGGTGGGTAAAGGTTAAGCTTCCAAACCTTTAACGATCCTCAAACGGTTGCGGTTAAGGTTGGGGAAACTTTTAATGATTCCTAACACTTGTGAAGTGGGGTATAGCAGGATACCTTGTAGGAGATCACCTATTTAAGTGCGAGGATAGGCCGCCTCAAATGAACGCACTTAAGAATCCAAGTGTGTCCACGGCCACAACGAACAGAATAATTAAAAGAAACGAATAAAGGGGAGGTATTGTGTTGGTACCGTTGTCTTGGCTTACATTAAACACTGACGGTTCAAGACATCACGTTCATCGCACAGTAAGTAAGTTCGATAGTATTCAACTAGGAAATGTTCAAAGTGGAAGCAACCTCTCCTGATGCAATATCTTTTCGCTGAACGATTGCTGAAAGTAGGCACCTTGTGTGTGCGCCAAAATCTCTTTCAAGAGGGGATTGTTGGAAATTTACTAATGTGGAATTAAGTTTATCCCATTATTTATGACTCGAGCAATTGGGGACCCGCACATCGGAAATGTCGTTTCCACACACGTGCAATCTTAGTGTCAAGTATCGTAAATTTCGTTAATGAAAGAGATATTGGTACGTAAGTGAAATGTTTGAGACATAGAATGATGGACGGTTATTGGCTAAATAACAAGTGTTCCACATTGGTAAACGAATGAAGGATTGTGCGAAGTGTAAGATGGTACGGGTCGGAAAAGGGCCGAGAAGGGTCGCGGCGCCCCCTTGCAGCACCGCGGCGCCTCCCGGACTGGGCCGCAACGCCACCTTACAGCGCCACCTTGCAGCGCCGCGGCGCTAATTAGCCTTTTGGCATTCTGGAGCCGCGGCGTCGCGATGCTAATGCTGCAGCGCCGCGGCGCTTCCCAGGCAGTGTTTATTCGACGGAATCCCAAAGGTTTGGATGTTGAGGTTGTTTCAATGGCATTGAATCCACCCAATAATGGCCATTACTTGGACCATTATGTTGTTGCATTACTTGCGGGTTAAATGCCATCCATTACATGGCAATTGAATGTCATTATGGGGCATTTGAAAGGTCATCTTGCACACCTATAAATTGAGGCCTTTGGCTCAATTCTATAGATGAACAAAAAGGAACAAGTGAACATACTTACAAGTTAACAACACCAAAAAGAGATCAGTTTTCCTGATAAACAATCATTCTCTTAGCAATCTTCATTATTCGTGTTCTTCGCTGAGACCATTTGTGTAGGCTTTGCACATTTGATAGTTTGTTGTTTTATCTTAAAGACAGAGAGTCATCTCTCGACTCAGCCGGTGGTGTTGTGATTATCTAATTGGTTGCTAATTGTTTCAGATGTGAACTTGAATCTCAAAGGACTCTAACTGTTCGGATTCTCAGCGGTTCTACAAGCCACAAGTGTAGCAGTTCATGTTCTTGTATTTCTGAATACAATATCCAGATTTGAAGTTCCAATTCAAGATCAAGAGATTAACAACTTGTTGTTGTAATATTTATTGTTTATCCTTTCGATCACTGTAATAGTTATTTACTATTTTCGTACGTGCTTTACATATCCAACAATACACAAATTAGAGCTAGAGTTGTTCAAAGTGGAAATGAAGCCAATTTGAAGTTAGTTATAATTAATTAATTCTGTCGAAATAGTTCTAAATTATGTAACAAATTTGTACTCAAGTGTAATTCCCTCTCATTTACTATAAATCACCCGATTGTACAAATTTCAATTATCAATGAAAGCTATTGCAATTTTTCTCCTCAATTCTTTCTATTCATCTTCTTCTTTTTCTTTCTATTATTTTATCGTTTTCTCAAACTCTAACTGCTCAATCCTTGAACTAACAAAAGTTATATACTTCTAGCCGTAGTATATACGGAAGTGTTAAAACTCATTGAATTAAAAAGTTTAGTCAAGGTGAGAGAGCTCAATTTTGCTAATTAAAACTAAAAGTGAAAAAAAAGTGTAAATTCCCAATTAGTTGGATTAGGACTAGTATTTCTATGAGTAAAGGGATGTTGACCAAGCATGTGATTTAACGCTAACACAAAACAATGTAAAAATCTACTATCTCCTTGACTTCCCACGCGGCTACATTGGTCCCACCATCTTTGCTTCTTCTTACCCAATTTCCTTCCTTAACCCCAACCCCAACCCCCCCCCCCCTCTATCTCTCTCTCTCTATATATATATATGTCTGGTCAATTAATTCATCAACTAATCTGCTTCCTCATTTCAATTAACCCATTGAACCAGTAGAGAGAGCTGTTTGGTGAATTCTCGATTTTCATGTCTATGAAACAGAGTCCTATGTCTCCAAGCAAACACAGCTCTAATGTAAGCATTTAATTCCACTTCAATTTTGTTGAGTTTTTATTTATTCGTTGAATTTAGCTTAATTGTTGAGTAAATGGTAAAATGTGAATTGGAATTACTATTTTGATCATTTTAGTTTTTTTTTTTTGTTTCGATTGTGTAATTTTGGCTTATCTATAAGTATCTGGGGAATTGAAATTACTAATGCACCGGGGAATTAATAATGAGACTTGAATATTTTGAAGTCAAGGGCATATACAACTGATTTTGCAGTTGTATCTTGTATGTGATTGAGATAGTTGAATTATTGATTTACCAAATAGCCATAATTGTATCAATGGCCTTTTGGGACAGTTGAGCCGAGGGTCTTTCGGAAACAACCTCTCTACCTCCCAAGGTAGGGGTAAGGTCTGCGTATAAACTACCCTCCCCAGACTCCACTTGTGGGATTACACTCGATATGTTGTTGTTGTTGTTGGCCTTTTGGGAAGTAGCCCCACCAAACATGCTGAGTAGCTCGGTGTTGATAATTTGGGGCTGAGAGTAGTTTATATTTTTCTTAAATTTGAATGGCTAAAGTGGACATTTTCAAGAAATATCATTGTTGCACCAAGCATTTTGATGATCAATTGAACTATTGGGTCCTCCTAATTGCTTTATTTTTTATTTGGTTTTACAATCTGGTGTCTGTACCCGCATTGGGCCCGACTAAATCCGGATTCGCGTTGGGAAGTCCCACATTGGGGGACAAACCTCTCCCTAAGGAAAGTGACTCCGTACTCAGGGGACTCGAATCTGAGACCTTTGGTTAAGGATGAAGGAGTACTTGCCACTCCACCACAACCCTTGTTGGTCTCCTAATTGCTTTAGCTAGTACAATACTAAGTACGGATTACCAGATTTTCTATTGGAAGTATATGGAGTTTGCTACGGTGTAAATCGCCTCCGGATTCCTTTTTTCACTTCAAAAGAACCTAAAACTTTGTTTTTCCCTATCAAGTTAGAGATATACAATATTCATATTAATTGTATACAGATTTTCAAAGGGATTTTTGATGGTAATGGCTTATCTATCCATTGTCTTAAGACTATTGGTTGAATGCTCTAGTATCAAAGTAAAACTGTAGTAATCCTATTTTTTCATAGGCAAGTCCGTTCTCATTAGCTCTTGCATTTTCTCTCTTTACTCCGCTTATTGAGATATTATCTCAGCTCCAGATTTAGGTTTTAGTATGTTGGCCACTTCAAACTCCTCAAGAATTAAGCTCGTTGAGCCCCTCAAGAAAAAGAATATCATTAGTAGATGTGTCGACCCTAAAACTGGGTTACTTGTGCAGAAGAGTAGAAGAGATATATAGTAGTTTTTATTATAGTTCTCAAATGGTTTGTAATGGTTGTGTGCAACTCCATTTACTATTTTTATAGTTTTGGGTTAGGTTCAAATCCTTTCACTCTAATAATTCGTATAGCTAGTTGATGAAGTTTCCCTGGTATCTTGATAGATGTTTCTATATTGCATTAACTGACCATACGTCTCAAACTTTTTATCATCTCATGGTTTTCAATTCATGATCAATAAATTAGGAGAAAAATCCACTCTTTTTTCAGTTTTTGTTTTCCTGAAATGAAGATATTTCTGTTGAATGCATCTAATTTTCAGATAATGTTTTGTGGAACTTCAGTATGAATAATGAATAGTAGTACGAGATACAGGGAAGAAAAAAGACACGAGATAAATCATGCGATCTTAACCAGAATACCAACATCACTTATGAAATGTTGCATGAGTACTGTTGTATACAGAGCATGCTGAAGCTCTTTCAGGCCTATTGCATTTCACAAAAAACAATAATCTAAATTGATGTCTTTGGCTCTCTAACATCCTGCAATAATTCTGGCCACTTCTAAATAGGGAAATGCTAGTGTTTTGCCACTGGAGAATTGCTTTAGCGATTCACTCTCTATGTTGAATTCTGAGAAGGCTGTAGAAGAACTTATTCAACAGCCTCTTCTTCACGGGATTGATGATCATCTGATTGAGTTTTCCGAGGCTTTGAGAAGTATGATCTGCTTTACAATGATTAGTTATTTGGCAATGTTTGGAATTTGCTGCACTCTATGATACAGATATTTTACTCTTCAATTTATTAGCTGTCGCAAAGGCGCTAAGACAAGCTGCTGAAGGCAAGGCTTCTGCACAAGCTGAGGCTTCTGAATGGAAGCGGAAATATGAATTGGAGAAGTCACGTAATCTGCAGTTAGAGAAAAGAGGTACTCCCCAAAGAGGATTGTCTGTTACTCCTTCCGTCCCTTATTAGTTATCACATTTCCCTTTTGCATGCTTCTTAAGAAATCATAAATGAAAAATATTTTTTACTACTTTACCCTTATCTCTCTCCAATAAATTGTACTCTATTTAAGAACAAGGCTAAGCTAATTTTATTGGTATTTGAACAATCATTTATCAACCAATAATAAATCACTACTTTGAACTCTTCAAATTTAATTTCTATGCTATGTAATAAATTGGTTATTTTCAAGAACACTTAATATTAAGGGTAAAATGGGACAAAAATAATTAATTTCATCTTGATTTTGTAAAATGACTAGCATTTTGGGATGAATATTTTTAGTAACCTTGACAAGTAATATGGGACGGAGCGAGTACTATTAAGCAAACTGCTTTGCAGCAGTTGCCTACAGCTGAAATTTATTCATGTTTTGTGCACTATTTCCTTCTCTACTCAGTTCCCTCGTCTGAGATCGCAATTCCTGTTCTGCATGAGTACCAGATCCATTTATATTTCTGTCTGCATTTTGATGCCGCTTTTCCATTCTCTGGCTTGTTTTCAAACAAACTGTTTCTTTTGTCCCTCTAACTAGAGGATGACAAGCAATGGTTCTATACAGGTTATTAATAGCAAAAGAGGCATAAATTGTATTTTAATTAGTCCATTTTCAGAAATAAGATGAGTAGCATCATAAGGTATAGTCAGAGGCGGAGCCAGGATTTTAGGTTTGTGGGTTCAGATTTTAAGATAGGACAACCACCTCAAGCTAATATATAATAATCATCAAACTAACAAACGAATACCGGTATTCAATATATATTTAAAAAGCATCGAACCACTTAAACACTTTATAAATATAAATGTTAACGTGATTCTTACGTGTTCTAATTAGGAGTATCAATTTTATATTTTGTTTTTTTAAAATAAAAGAAACTGTTAAAGTTTTAAAAAGAATGCACATATATGCAGCTTTATCTTGTCTTAGCAAAAAAACAAAAGGAAACTGCTTAAACTAGGTTTTGAACCCACGAACTCGTGACGCCAGGACTATCCTACGCACTCCCTTTCCGCTGAACCAACTCTTTGGTTTTGTATGTGGGTTCGCACCTAATATTTATATCTGTTTACTAAAATTTCTAATGTAAATACCGGGTCTACGCAAAAGCTATTGGGTTCGTCTGAACCCCCACCTTACATTGTAGCTCCGTCCCTGGGTATAGTTCACACGCCTCAATTCATAAGCATAATAATTCCTCAATAGTTTTTAAGGAATTGAACTTGTCATTCCAACTTTTACAACCAGTCTACTTTATTTATTTAATTAATTTAATGTCAAAATTTTCCATATCCTAGCTGCCTCATATTTTCTCATTCTTAGACTTTTTGCCTTCTGATTTATCCAATTTGTTTGTTTAACTAGTCTATGTATTTCCATGACATGTACCTAAAATCACATAAGTCAGAAAATTCAGTGTAAATCTTCATTTTTCCAAAAAAAAAATTGAAGTATGTATATGTGACTGTGTATGTATATATAAGAGAGAGAGAGAGCAAATAACAAAATCTTATCAATGCAACAATGATATCAAAATCTTCCTAGTGTTAGGAAACACCGATTACTAAAATGCTTGCTTAGACGTTCTAGCCGAATCCTGTATTTTTTGTGAAAATGGAAGATTACAAGTACTTATGGACGGGTTGGGAGCGTCTCTAGGAGAGTCACAGAGGATCAAAAGAGATTAATTGAAGAATGAAAGGGTAATTTGGTCATCTAATTAGTTACAACATTAGTCATCTAATTTCTGTCTCAGAAAAAAAAGTAGCTACAACATTGAAGCAAAGCGTGGTCGTAGAAAGTCAAAAATCAGTCTTGTAGTCTACACAATCACGGGTTCAAGCCGTGGAAACAGCCTCTTGCAGAAATGCAAGGTAATGCTGCGTACAATAGACCCTTTTGGTCCGCCCCTTCCCCGGACCCCGCGTATAGCGGGAGCTTAGTGCACTGGGCTGCCCTTTTTAGTCTACACAGTCGGAAAAAATGTGGAAAACTCTGTGGTTAAAGTATCGTTCCTCATTTTATTGTTCTTGAAGCACTACACACTTGCTATCAAATCATAAGTTTGTTAGAAAAAGCCTTGCTATATGGTAAAATAAGTTGGCTTCCACTGTAGCAATGCCATCAGAGAAGCATTTGGATGAGAATGGGCGAGTAGCACACTTGACAAACAAACCTGTACTATCAGATGCTGTGGAGAAATCCGACAGGTGTTGTGGGGAGCATGGAATTTGCTCTCATCAAGTTCTTCGTGATGGAGAACATGATCATGATGCCAGTGTTGTTCCAAACAAGATGAGCAGAAAGGTAGATGCATGTAGACCTATTCTGTTTCCACTATAACTGTCCTTGTTGCTCAATTTTTGTCTGCTGTGAATTAGTTAGTGTGAAATATGTTTGCTTTGTCTTCACTAGTTTTTAGATATACATTTCATGTTGTAAATGATTTAAATGATATAGGTGTCCTCCAGTTGTTACAGACTCCCAGCAGTACTCAAGTTATACAAAGTACTTGACTTTATCCCCCACAAAAAAAAAGTTGGTGTGAATATACTTCTCCAAGCACTGTGAAAATATCCTGCCACATTTGACAGCTATTGCTTACTGTGAGGCTGTTATTGTTGCAAGATATTATCATGTTGATGAATTATTGTGCTTTAATTAGCATGAACTTCAGCATGTTATCATATACTGATAAAGTGACAAGATCTTTCCTTCCTGTGTCCTATTTCTTATCTTCTAGTTTTTTTATGGTTTATTCTTGGAATACTGCCTATTAATAATTCCTTTTATGAAACAGGCATCATTCAAGTTGTCATGGTGTTGCAAAGGAGACAAAAGTGATCAGAAAAAACATGATATTGTCTCTTTTGAAAAGGGAAACATAACAACTGCAGAACGCAGTAGTAAACAGGTGTGTCCTCTATTTGACCTTCAAACTCCTCTTTGTTTAGCTTATTTACCTGCGCTAGTCACTGCTTACTTTTTCAGAATGCGCTATTATGACTTATTCGCTTTTGATATTAGCCTTTTCATACTACTTTACATTTGTTTTGACCCTGTCTGACCGTTTCTCCTACTTTGCTCTTGCTTTTGCTTCTGCTTATGCTTTGTCTTGAGCCGAGGGTCTCTCGGAAACAACCTCTCTACCTACCAAGGTAGAGGTAAGGTCTACGTACACTCTACCCTTCCCAGACCTCACGTTGTGGGATTTCACTGTGTATGTTTTTGTTGTAAACTCCTCTCTTCTCAGATTGATTTTCCCATTCATGTCTACTTTTACAGTTTTCTTTCCGTGTTTGCCCATGAGAACAGAACTTCAAATCAATACCTTAGGTTTCTTCTTGCTGTTTCTTTTAAATTTAATTTCCGCTAAACAAGCAGAAATGTGAGGTAAGACTGTGTACAATAGACCCTTGTGGTCCGGCCCTTCCCCGGACCCCGCGCATAGCGGGAGCTTAGTGCACCGGGCTGCCCTTTTAAGCTTATCTAAAGAAAAAAACACTTTATCTGAACAGGGAATATTTTTTTTTCTCTCTTTTTCAGATTTCTTTGAAGTGGGAATCTCCCCCACAAACAGTGCTTATATTGACAAAGCCAAATTCGACTGCTGTTAGAATGCTTTGTTCAGAATTGGTCAGGTAGAATATTAGAGTATAACCTTACTCTTTTTATCTGCTTTTGGTATTCCTAAGTAAAATTTACTAGAACTCAATGGTAATGCATGTTTTTACGCATAACATTTGTAAGGGTTCTCTCGGCAGATAGAACTGGTGAAATGATTTCTTAATTGATTGAATTTTATATTACAACACAAATCATATGTTAGATGGACAATAACATAAATAGATCTTTAACAGCTAAAGCTTTCAAGCAGAAGGTAACTAGTTACATCAGTTAACATGGCCACAGGTTTCGAGTTTGAGTTTCCTCATCATTCATCACCCGACATTCCAATAGTTTTATATGCTCGGCCACACAAAATGTAAACAATAAATGTCATCCTCTCTCGGGTAACTTATGCTTTTAAATAGGCTGTAGCTAGATAATTAGACAATACACATCTGGGTTTAGGCTCTTTCCTTCCATTCTTGTGTTCACTGTCCTTTCTGTTTTGGGAACTCCTAAAGTGGTCTCCTCATTCCAATCAATTAGTCAGCCAACTGTATATGAATCCAAAGTAGTAGGGTTGGTTATATGAATCATTTATATCATTACCCTGATTGGACCCATGTCATTCCAATACTAATTGTTTTCCCGATTTAAGGTAAATTAAGGTTTCTCACAGTGATATCCTCATTTCCAAAAAAAAAAACCTTTTCTGATTTTACTATCTACTGCGAAAGACGATTTAAATCTTTCTTTGGTAAGGCTGATTTTACACAACTAAGTAGGAAATTTAGGGTATGCTTTGCAGAATAGCCATGCTTTTAGGTGGACCCCTTTCTTAAGTATGCGTCCCCCAGGGAAGGGTTTTTCTTATGCTTGTGCTGGGCATGGTGATGTCAGATGTGGGATGCAAGTGAATTAAAAAGAGGAAATCTTTACTTCCATATGGGAAAGCCTCGAAGCATATCTAAATGGTTTTGTATTTCCTTGATTTATTAATAATCTTACAAGCTAATTCTAGGTTTCAGTGATATGTTTCAAGAATCAAGGATAATTTTGTAATTTTTCTTGGTACCTGGTGGACTAGTCGAGGTGTGCGCTAGTTGTCCCGGATACCACTGTTATTAAACAAACAACAACATACCCAGTGAAATCCCACAACGTGGGGTCTGGGGAGGATAGAGTGTACGCCGACCTTACCTCTACCTTGGTAAGTAGAGAGGCTGTTTTCGAAAGACCCTCGGCTCAAGAAAAAGCATAAGCACAAGCAAAAGAAAGAGAAACGGTCAGACCCGGACAAGAAATTTAAAGCAGTATGAAAATGAGAGTACTAAAAGCGAACATGCTAGGATAAAGCATTCTTGAAAAAAGAAGCAGTGCTTACCGCAGGTAAATAAGAGAAACAAAGTAGGTAGTTGAGCATACAACAGCAGAAACCAAAGGACGGGGGACTATAAAACAATATTGCGCCTACTAGTATGATAGGCTAGGCAGGGCTACAATCATAACACTACACTACCAGTATGTAAGCATAAGTAGGACTACGCTCAACTACATACTACCCTAATTCGTGTCCTCCACAACCCCCTATCTAAGATCATGTCCTCAATAAGTTGCACCTATGTCATATCCCGTCTAATCACCTCTTTCCAATACTTTTTCGGCCTACCTCTACCCCTCCTTAATCCATTCATAGCCAACCTCTCACACCTCCGTACTGAGGCGTTTGTGCCTCTCCTCCGCACATGCCCGAACCATCTCAACCTCGCTTTCCGCATCTTATCCTCCACCGAGGCCACTCCCACTCTGTCCCGGATATCATCATTTCTAATTCTATCCCTCCTTGTATGCTCACACATCCATCTCAACATCTTCATCTCCGCAACTTTCATCTTTTGGATGTGCGAAGTCTTGACTGGCTAACACTCCGCCCCATACAACATAGTCGGTCTAACCACCACCCTATAGAACTTGCCTTTAAGTTTTGGTGGCACCTTTTTATCGCATACGACTCCAGATGCAAGCCTCCATTTCATCTACCTGCACCAATACGTCACACATACAATGTGTGACTGTTATTAAACAAAATAACAAAAAAAATGGAAATTTGTTTTTTGCAGTAACTCCCTTAAGAATTTCAGTAATATATCTTTAGGCACGTCATAACATCACTAATATATATATATAGGGTCCTTTTTGTCTTAAACATTAAGTTCTTGAGTTGCCAATGATTCACTAGAAATTCTAGTAGGATGTAATGGTTTCAATCTGAAACAAAAGTAGAACTCCTAGTAGAAAAGGGCTGTGTGCAGCTTATAAATGACCTGTGTATCCTTTCAATGGAATGGTGGAAAATTACCGGGTGCTTTATGCAACCTTTTACAAAGGAGGTTAACGAACTCTTGGCTGATGGAATTTCTCTTCTTGTTCTCTCCTAAATCATAGTTATAATTGATGTTACCATTTATCAGACCTCAAACAGCATCGTGTTTACTTCTTTTTGCGCTTCGTTATGCCTCAATCCATTATAACCACAGAGCCATTTTAGTATTCTACTGCCCAATAGTTGGTTAGGGACCCCCTCTCTTGCCACAACTTCTTTTGTTTCTGCAAATATCAGGAAGTCTCTACGATGATTTGGCTTCTTGAGATCCCTCATGTCAAACCATGAGACTCAGTGTCAGAAAAATATGGTGTCATTGACAATATCAGCCATTGAGGAATGTCTGAAGTCTCTAGGTCATGATGGACGTCGACTAAAGGTGTTATCACTTATCTCCCATTATTTCTTTTTGATAAAGTGTATGATCATTGCGTTGTTGGGATTCCCTCCTCACTTTCTAGTTCTCATAATGTCATTGTCTGACCTTAGCTACATAGATAAAGTTGAAAATATGGAAAAGAGCCATAAAGTTTCAAAGATTGGTGTGAAGTTTGGACACTTTATGCATTTCATTCCTTCCTGTATCATCTACATTATTTGGAATTACCTGACAATTAGAAGCAGACTCAATTGGCAAGTATTGAACTTTTGAAAGCCAAAAAAGAACATTATGTAGTGACTATATACACTTGCATAGTCAGAGAATATCTGATTTATACTGGATGGAGGGAGCGTGTTAATGTAGTCACAAGGAACAGTGCGCTGACCCAACTTTCTGCTAGTTAAGTCTTAAGAACCCCTAAAGTAGTTGCTTGAACTGATCAAAATGATCATATTCCTTTCTGGACGCAGTTTACTCTTCTAGCTACTGCATTACATTCTTCCCGTTGTCACCTTAGAACAGTGATGTCTTGTACTCATCTTCAACTGTGAGCATCATTTTCCTGCAAGTACCCGGTGAACATTCGGTGAAACGATCACGTGAATTGTCTCAATCAATAACTACATCTTAATTCCTAAATTAGTTAGGTCAGCTATGTGAATCTTCTGTATCCATTCCACTCTATCCAGGTCCATGTCACTTCAATACTAAATAAGAATTGTATTGTCTAATATCAGATTCTTCCGGTGTTGAGCCAGAACTGCCTGACCAGCTCATTTACAAAGCAATCAAAATGGGGAGTAGAATATTTAGTTACTCTTTGTAGTATGTATGCTTACATTGGTATGCATATTATCTTTGGTCCTGGTCGATTAAAAGTTAATTGTTTCTTTTCCTTTTGATTTCTTTTTTCAATTATTTAATTGCTTACATACGTTTGAATTTATTAAAGGCTTATTTATCTCTTTTATTCTCCAGATGGCTAAAGGAGCAGAAAAGCTTAAACATTTTCGTTGAACCACGGGTGCGCACTGAACTTCTAACAGAGTCATCATATTACCAGTTTGTACAAACTTGGGAAAATGGTGAGTGGTAAAACTTTTTCATTTCTATGAAGTAAGCCTAAAAGTATATATAACTCTTCAATTCTTCACTTTAACGTTCTGTTGTGTTTCCAAATCTGGGATTATGGGTTCATTATAGTTTGAACTCAGTTTAGGCTTTTCATGTATGGGTAACTTCGTGGGAGGAAATTTTTAACTGATGACCTGGTCCTTTTTGATAAACAACTTAAAACTAGTGTCCAATTGAATGCTTTGTTATCCTACTGTACCATTGTGCTGTTCTACATTTGTTCGCCATTTTTAATAAGAAGCAACCATTTTCTGGTAAATCGGTTCTTGTATTTGTAAGTTTGCAAATGTTAACTGCAATAACAAGTGAAGGTTCGAGCATTATTTCTATATAACTATTCCATACAAATGTTGCATTTTTAGAAATATATGTGTCAACCTGTTTGGCTGAAGTACTATTCTTGTGATGGTTGATCCATATCATCTCTATTTCATACTTAGCCAGAGATAGTCAAATTCTAGTTATATCTTGCCCTGACATTTAAAGCTCAACCTATATTAGTTGATATTACCGGTGTTTGAGGAAGAATGCTACAACTTCTATCTTTACCTTTTGTAACAATTGATTTGATGTTCTTCTGTGTGTTATGGTTGGACCTCGATGCATATGATCCTAAAGTAGGAATTACAGAAAACTTGGTTTTACCTTAAAATGTGAGCTATTAAGAGAATTCTTCTTTCCCTTTCAACCAACTTCAAGTACAAATGAGCAAATGTAATATCTAGAGGTGTTGTAGATGAGACTTAAAATAGTAACATGTTTTTGTCTTATCTGTTATCAGTATGAACAAAAAAATGTTAATTCCTAAAGCAACTTCTTGTTTGTCACAGACAAGGAAATTCTGTTTCTCCACAGAAAGGTTGATCTTGTTGTAACTCTTGGCGGGGATGGAACCGTCCTTTGGGTATGTATCTAGTCTTGTATTTTTCCAATTAGAAGTTTATTTTCTACCATGTGGTCTGATCAATGCTTCATGGAGGGAGAGTGTTTAATAATTGCAACATGTTTTATATTGCAGGCAGCGTCGATGTTCAAAGGTCCAGTTCCTCCTGTTGTCCCATTTTCTTTAGGTTCTCTTGGCTTCATGACCCCATTTTGTATCCTTATTTCCATTTAAAAGCTTTTTCTTCATACTTGTGGTATACTAAGGGTGTGTTTGGTATGAAAGAAAACGTTTTCCATGGAAAATGTTTTCCTAGAAAATGTTCTCTTGGAAAACAAGCGGTTTGTTACTTATTTTTTAGTGTTTGGTACATAAGCAGAAATATCTTATCCCAAGAGTATTAATATGTAATCTACCAAAACACTATGGGGGTGGAATGGGGTGGGGAGTAGGGCCTCGGGGGTGGGATGGTCAAGGGGTGGAGTTGGGGGTGTTGGGTGGGTGGGAGGAGACAATGAACTTGGAACGTCACATTTTCTTTTTGATAGGGAACTTGGATTGTCACTTATGGAACTTGTTTTCCCTACTTCCATTAAGGAAGTCATGTTTCTCACTTTTGATGAACTTGTTTTCCTAAGGAAAATATTTTTGACTAACCAAACATGGAAAAATTGGAAAATATTTTCTGAATACCAAACACAGCTACAATTTGGCTACTCTAATTACTTCATTACCTGGAAATAGAGAAATGAAACAGAACTCTTTCTATCAATATAAACCTGTCTATAAAACATACAACACAGATTACAGTAGCTTGGCATTGGCATGATTATTACTCTTCTCTGGTTAGCTTTAACGTTTCCAGATAGTGAGCATTACAAGGAATATCTTGATTCAATTCTTCGTGGTCCCATAAGCATCACACTGAGGCATCGTCTCCAGTGTCACGTGATTAGAGATTCAGCTAAAAGTGATCTGGATAGTGAAGAGCCCATACTTGTTCTCAACGAAGTCACAATTGACCGTGGGATTTCATCATTTCTGACAAATCTAGAATGCTATTGCGATAATTCTTTTGTTACCTGCGTACAAGGGGATGGCTTAATTTTATCGACAACATCTGGAAGCACTGCATATTCTCTTGCAGCTGGAGGGTCAATGGTCCATCCTCAGGTAAATCCTCTCATACTCATCTCAAGTTTCCGTACTTTTATCTCAGGTTGGCATGACTTGGTTTAATGAGCTACTGCTGGTTAGTATTAATTATGGATGTTAAGTTATTGCGGGTCTGACAGTTAATATACTGCAACTTAAGACGTCACGACAAATTACAGCATTTCTACTTTGTATTCTTTGTTAACTTGCAGATTTAGCTATTTGTAGTAAATGCCAAATTATGCTTTATCGTTGAATGTTTGAAGCTCTTGGAATGAGTGAAAGCCTTTCGAAAACTTAATTAGCCATAAAATCTGTTTGTGGTTAGTGCTTAAGAATTAGCCAGATTACTAGAAACTGGAAGACTAAGAAGCAAAGGTCACAGGTTTAACCATTTCTGTGTCCTCATTTTAGAGTGTCCCAGAAAATTTTCATTCAAAAGCAATTTACCTCAAATGTGCAAGTTCTTTATTTCCCACCCGTAAAGGCAAGTCTTGAGTGTTTCCACAAAACTATAGTAACAATTCTTCTAGGAAAAAAAAGAATTCATTTAATGCAAGGTCAAATTAATGGGGGCGGTAACTGATGGATGAGTTTTTGAACAATGTTGAAGAACTCCATTCTACTTCTCCTATTGATGTTTCTGTTAGTAATCTATTGCTAGTGGCATAACCTCGATTTATGTGGCTTTCTTCTGTTTTCCACAATAAACTTCTAAGCGATTCCAAACTATTTTAGTAAACATTAAGCATCTCATTGAAGAAAAATGTCTTTGGCTAGCTCAAAATCTTCATTTAAAATTGAAGTTTTTGATATGAGTGTTGGGAGGTATTTATACCTGTCCATGGGTCGGGTTGGCCGGGGACCAAGGCCAACCCGACCCAGTTAGATCCATCCCGGGCCAGTAGGGGAAGGGGGCTTCGGCCAGGCTAGGTTCATTTTGTTGGAACCGTCTCGGCCCAGTTTTAAGCCCATAATGTTCTTTTATGTGGCTGTTTATTATTATTTTGGAATATTGTACACATTATGGAACCGTTTTGACCTTTACACGTGTCCAAGAAGTAGAAAAAATATAATGCTCGTATGTTCCAATACCAAAACAAAGGAGGAAGAAAGAAAAGATTATTTTGTAAATGTGACTTTTGAGAGTAGAGAAGGGTAAAATAAATGGATGGTGAAGAATTAGTTCATGTGATTCAGTTACGAAGAATGAACATAAACTAAGTTATCTGATTCGATTTCAAGAATTCTTAAAAGACTTCAATGTTAGCAAATCCTTTTTTTTTTTGTAGTTTAAGCATCTTAATTTGATGGTGTACTGAGTGTGTTATGATAAAAGCTGAAATTTTATTGTATTTAAATAAGAAAAGGCACTAAATCATTGAAGCTTTGATGAAAAGAAGATCAAGGACTTGATTTTTGTTTCTTCAAAATGTCTATATTGTTTATAGTATAATGTTAACAATTCATGTAATTGTCTTAGCCTAAAAAAGTTTTTTCAAAATTAAATAATTAATCTATTTGCATCTCAAAAGCTAGAAGAATATAAATATATACATATATATATATATATATATATATATATATATATATGTGTGTGTGTGTGTGTGTGTATATATACACACACACGATAGGGACTCATGTTGTTCTTTCTATCCTCGTGCTTTCTTGCTCTTATGGAGTTGTATTCCCTATGTTATGCAATTATCTTCCTGGCTTGACAGTAGTCAAGGGAAAAACACTTGAGCTTTTTCGTCTTTCCTCGTTTCTGGAGAGCACACAATAATGGCTCATAACTGGAAAACATAACAACAATATCTCCTAGCTGCAAAATAATGGCTCCCAACTGAAAATTTCTCCCGATCACTCTCTAACATAAAACCATTTTCCCTTTCGCAAAAAGTAAACTTGGACTTCTTTCCTAAGAGAGTATGCTAAGCACTTCTTCACCTTTCAACCTTCGAGGAATGGTCGGATCTGTGATCCTAATCATATAGTTGCAATCTTCTCCTCCCTCTATTGGATTGGGGCACTGGTAGGCTCATCTCTATGATTTGAAGACTCAATCCCTTCCTTCTAGCCTTCCATGTTCTTTGGTATTAATGTCCTTTATTAAATTTTGATTTTAAGCCATTTATTGCATTGAGTCATCCCAATAGAAGCCTAGAAGCGTCAAGCACTACGGATTTAGATTCTAATCTCCTGCAAAAACCTTTCTTAATTTATTACATTATGTGGATAATTGGTAATTGTATTCTAAACAAGTCAAGCTTTTAGCTGTAAGATTTTTCTCTAACTTCTCAATAATGGGTTTTGTCCTCTCAAAAAAAAGGGTCTCTCTTTAATTGTTTGAGTTTTAAAATTCAAACTATAAACTTGCAAAACTTAACATAATTTTGAAGTTATTAAATAAAAAAATTCAACGCAGCCCTACTTTGACAGGCTGGCCTAACCCAACCCACTTCCTTAATGGGTCGTGGGCTGTGCCGGGTTGCCTCCTTTTTAAAAATTAGCCCGGCCCCAACTGGCCCATTTAGGGAACCCAATGCGGCCCGATTCAATAACGTGTGGGCTTGGCTCGCCCTTAGTAGTCCGGGTGGGGGGCAGGCCCCAACCACTTAACAGGTATAGTACTATTAAAGTTTCCTTTTTATGAGCCACTACACTTGGGAGCTGTTTTTTTGTCCTCAGATTAAGACATTTGGATCTCAATATATATTGTAGATTATTAAGATATTATCTTTAGATCTGGATATTGGGTAATTAAGATTGTTGGTTTCTCACCATCTGATTATGTGTAATTTATACTTTTTTATTCAAAATTAATATATTTAGAATTTAAATAAAATAGTAATTAAATATTATATCAACAAATATTAGAGAAAATCTTAATTTAATCCCTTTTGCAACTTTATTAGTGCTCCATATAATGGAAGTCACTTTCCATATTCAAGTGAGATCAATCACGACAAAAGCATCGGAAAAAGAAGGAACATGATATGCAATATTTATTAAACAAATTTAAGGTTCCGAAAAATATTACATCCTTCACATAGTCAAAGGAATATCAAAGTTGAAACTCGCAGAATATGTTTCTTCCGGATACTCGGTGGATCTTTATTTCTTCTTCTAGGTGACCTTTTTTTTTTTGAAGGGGGGGGAGGGTGAGGAACGGAGAAGGAGTCTAGAGAAGAGGAGAACTGGCGTGTGCATTCGTGGCTATGTGGTGGGAGTGGAAAGTGCTGGTGAATGGTCTTCTCTGCCGAAATCTTTGGGTGGATAATATCTGGATGATTAAAACATTTCGTTAAATATTTGATTGAATCAGATCTATTCAGAGTAAATAGTGGTTGTAAAAGGGAAAAAAATGCAGTTAATGGGTTAAGACATAAAAGGATTAAGATCCTGCAATATGTGGAAACAAACATGCATTAGCGAAATGGGCTCAACACTTTTGGTCTCAGCAGTATAGGCTTCTTCCATTATGGTTTTAAGTTGATCCATTATGTATGCACCAGTTTTTCATCTAGTGCGCATGGACCAATGCTGCAACCTATTTTTGGCTGAATATATGGTTTAGTTGGATGATTGGGATAGAGGATGGGTTTGCAGGGTGGTACATAATTTATTTGTTTTGAATTGACAGTAGTGTGAACTTTTATGATCTCTATTTAAGATGTCTGACACCTATGACAGAATGTGGTTATGGCTATTATCTTATTATAATAGCCTTGGCAATTTATCCCAGAAAAAAATCAAAAAAGTAGAGTGGTGTTAGTGGAGCAAATGTTGAATTCTATAAACCTTTTGAGCTAAAGATTGTGTGCTCTGGGTTGTTATTATAAAGGCCAAGGAGATAGCTCCATTAGGAAAATTCAGCTCTATAGTATCATCAGTTTATACGATGTTCGAGGGCATGCTTCTTAGATATAACATTTGTATTGCACTTGTGGCTCAAGTCTTGGTCAACCAAACAGGTCAACTTGTGGGCTTGGAAGTGACATGGCCCTATCTCTGCCATAATTGACCGCCTAGTAAGCGAGAGGTGCTTAAGGCACATTCCAGAGGCCATGTCAGCCGACAATTTTTCCAGATAGACCATACAAAAGATATCACGTAGAGACCATGGTTCCTTTTGGATTTGCAATTGGAACCTCTCTCTGATTCTAAGTGCTTTTATCGAGAGAGATTTCATAGCAGGTATCTGTAATTTGTTTCAGAATCTGGACTTCATGGTGAATTTTGCTCATCCAGATAGCCGTATCAGGGGATGGTGGTGTCGATTGAAGTGTAGAAAGAAAACATCTTTAGTATAGAATGATACAATTACACTTCTTCTAGTTCCTAACAAAGTCACCTCTAAAGAAAAAAAATTTGCCCCCTTTACCCGCCAAACAAAAAAGTCAAACAACCGCTCGTTCAAACTACAAGTGTTTGGAGAAAAGACAAGAAAACTATTTTTCTGGTAAAAGTTCTGTAAGTGCAAGAACTTCAAAGGGACCAAGACGACGCCCAATCCGTACTTTTTATCAACAGCGTTGTTGCTTGTGTAGGATTATAAGTGCAAGATTTAAAACTGAAGTGGTATATTAACATGTCGCGTACTATTGCCCCATGCGTTGGGATTTGAATTTTAGATGTATGTAGATAGACTTCTGCTTCCTTGTGTAGTATTTTATTTTCAAATTGCTTCCATGGTTGTCTCTATTTGAAGTATTTGAGCTGATCATAAGCTTAGCAATTTTACTGTTATGACAAAATTTCAGGTTCCTGGCATCCTCTTTACACCTATCTGCCCACATTCTTTATCCTTTCGTCCTCTCATTTTGCCTGAGCATGTGACTATACGAGTACAAGTACCTTTCAACAGTAGAGGTCATGCATGGGCATCATTTGATGGGAAGGACAGGAAAAAGTTAGCACCAGGGGATGCCCTTGTTTGTAGCATGGCCACTTGGCCAGTGCCAACTGCATGTCAAGCTGATTCTACCAGTGACTTTTTACGTAGCATACATGAAGGTCTTCACTGGAATTTGAGGAAGACGCAGCAGGCTTTTGATAGCCCTCGAGAGACGTGATCTTTACTAACCTTTTTATCTGGTAAGGAAATGAGAGGGTTCCAGAATCCGTCTCGTTTTGAAGTGAACATCAAGATTTCCTTCTCAATTAATGCGGAGGGATCATGATCATAGACGCTATACATTCAAATGTAGAATTAACTTTGAGAATCGTTAGTTTCAACCTTAGGTGGTTCATTGTTATTGTAACTTAGACATAATAATAAGAATATAGAAGGAAATTTGTACCATTTTGTACAGCTCTTTTACGTGAAATTCACCCATATTATCCTTACCTCTTACCCTGGTTTACTAGGGAAATCAAGCTTCAGGTTATTGACAAGTAATATTGAGAAAATGTGTACCTTTTTATGCTTTCGGCTCATGTAATAATGTAATTTGGTAGTTTTTAAATATCCTATACATATTACTGTTGGTTAATCAAAGTGTTCACAAGCATTGATTCGACGGTTTTAAGGACGTGTGGGACACTCTTTGATAATGTGTTCTTGCTGTTTACCATAGTTACGAAACTTCTTACCACAATTGCTAGCAATATGATCATATTCTTTTCGTTGTAACATTGAGTTTTAGTCATACCCTTGCTCTTCTCTTTTCCTTGAGCCGCAAATGCAGTAGTGACGGTGTTCTCTTGCTTGAACGCACGCGTTGTGTGACAAGACGCTGCTCTTCATGAAATAATTTCCTAAAACAAACATTCAAGGAGGGAGAGAGGAATCAAGTTAGAGTGAATGCTCTTAAATTCATATCGTAATTTCATTAAAAATCGGTTTCACTTGTTTTAATCACAAACTGTTTAAATTATAAAGAAAGACTAGGTATTTTAGCATATAATATATTAGCAAATTCTACCCATAAGTTTTGAAATTCATAATCTTGAATAGGGACTCTTTGAGAGTAATTAGCAATTTCATGCTCTAACTGATGTCTTGTGTTGTTGTCTTTAGGAGTGGGAATGGTATGGTAGATACAATTACCGTATCGAGATCAAAAAATTTTGATACCGTGATTTTGGTATTATGATATTTGATATGCATTTTAAAATATTTTGTTATTCGGTACTGTATTCATATTTATAAAACAAATACCGAAGTATATAGCTATATATACAATTCATATATATTTTTATAATACAAACAAATATATACACTAGTAATTAGTACAAAATTAATTATTTAGATGTTGAAACTTTAACTATTCCAACTCCGAATGAAATGCCCTTTTCGTGTAATTGATTGACATAGGAATTTTTTTGTACTTTCGTTCGAATGTTTCTATATGTATTTAAGTATGATATAATTGAGACGATTCTTGAAAAGTTGTCACAATTCTCTATTATATGAGTATATGTAAATCGAAGTTCAATAAACTATGGTTATCGATTTACCGTACCGAAAAATATCAAAATTAAACTTAAAAATACGGACCATACCGAATTAATTTGGTATGTTTGGTATAGAAATTTTAAAAATCGAAAATCAAAATTATCGAACCAAAGTTTCAATATGGCACTATACTATACCATGCCCACTCCTAATTGTCTTGATTGTAAATCTTTTGTAAATAATTTCACATGGCTTTTATAGTTTTGTAGGGCTTGAGATTAAGAATAATAAGAGAGTCGGTTGAACAATAAGAGGGCCAACTTCATCTCGGTTATAGTTATGTTTCAAAATAGCTAAGAAAATCAAAGACACAAACATATAAGAAAATAACCTGAATAACCAAGATGAAGAGCCCTAGGCATTTAGGACCAACTGTTGACGAATAGTAAAGAAACCTAAAGCTTTTTTAAAATTTAAAAAAATTGAAAAAAACCACAAATGAAGAACTTCAAGAATTAAAGTAGTCGGCCTCCAGGGCACAGGCAGGTTGTTAAGTGGCAAGGTGATTGGGAACAACCACTCCGACATCGCGGGTTCGAATCCGTGTGGTGACAGTCTTTGCTGAAATATTGCAAGGGTTGTTGCTGGATTCGTGTCCCGTTGGTCCTCTCCCTTGCAGGGCTATCACTCGCGCATATCCCTCGATTTACATCTCACCTGGGCAGGGGGCCTTTGGTACAGGTTGGGGGTTTCTCCTTTGGGACTTTCCCATTCACAAAGAATTAAAGTAGTCAAAAGAAGGCTCTAATACCATGTCAATTTTATTGAACGCGAGCTCTCAATGGAGAGTTCTTCTATTAAATAGAAAGAATTTTGATTTACATGTCTATAAATTTATTATTTACACAATCTTTTTTCCAGTAATGCCTATTGGTACACAAATCAACTGCTCACGTTGAGAAACGGTCAAAGAAGATGACTTTAATTTATTTTTTTTTGAAACGGACTATAATTTACTTTCAACCGCCTTCATTAAAGAAGAGAAGAAAAATCAAACTAGAGACAAAATAAAAAGAAGAGTTTAAAAAGGAAATCCCTATCAGCAAACAAAATCAAAGTCATCCTCTTTGACACTTCTAATTTGCCATGTTAAGAAAAAAGAAAGATACCTGAAATTACCACTACCACTCATTTAAAAATTAAATTTTGGTATGTTTTTTATATTTAATTTATGTATCAAAAATATTTTCTTGTTTCTTAAATTCCGTTCCAACCAAATACATTCACATAAAATGAGACTGCTAAAGTGCAAAAGAAAGTGCGGTAGAGATATAATATTCTAATTATCCACAAACAACAAAGAAAGAATAATACTCATATAAACATGGACAAAGAAATTTAGTACTGCAGATTTTCTTGAATATATTGTTTTGACTATTCAGATTAGTAAGTGTAAGACTAAATCTAGAGCTGGACTTCCAGCTAGTTGATAGAACCTAGAGAGTAGAGAGCACCACGCGGATTGTGGACCAAGCTGGAAATGTGATTGAAGATAACTCAGAGGCGGAGTCAGAATTTGAATTTTGTTGGTTCAGAATTTTAAGAAAGGACAACGACTTCAAATTAATATATAATAACTGTCAAACTAACGAATAAGTATTGATCCTCGATATATATTTAAAAAAGCAACGAACCACTTAAACACTATATAAATATGAACATTAACGTGATTTTTACTTTTTCTAATTGTCAATTTTATGTTTTATTTACTAAAATAATTTTTTTTTAAAAATCTATATATATTACTGAGAAAAACGTACAGGGAAGAAAAGAAACTATTTAAGTTTTGAAAAGAAATCAGCTTTATGTTTTCTTAGCAAAAAAACAAAAGGAATCTGCGTAAAGTGGTTTCGTACCCACAAACACGTGGGAAAGGATCCCCTCCAGTACATTACTGTCCAGTAATGCTCAATGAAGTTCCCGATTCATGCCATTTATCCATAAACTATTTCAAGGGCTGGTATTTATTTCATAAAACTAAACCTTGCTAAAAATATTTAGGGCTTAGTTGAGTATTTTCTCAAAAAATATTTTTTATTAACCAACCGAATATGAAAAAAAAAAAGAGTAAGAAATTCACTTATTTTTCACTAACCAAACAAACATAAGAAAATAAGTAAAAATTCATTTGTTTTCCCAGAGCTCATTTTTCAAGAAAACATTTTTTGTGAAAAGTATTTTCCTCCATACCGAACACACCCGAGGTTGCTCCTTATTTTGTAATCACATTAAAGGTTAGCAATAACCCCCTCTATGTATCATGGTTGATTATACATAAACTTGATCTAAGCTTGTGAAATTAATCTTTCGGGAAAACAAAAATTTTGTGGTCCAGCAGTTTGGGATATCTCGGAACGCAACACACCATTTTGTTTCGTTATCGACATAATATTTCATAGAAATACCTCGCCCTTATTGTATATGTTGATGACATCGTCATAACAAATATGATAAGGAAGGAATTCTTCATCTAGCGTAACATTTGTCCAACAATTTTCAAACCAAGGACTTAGAAAAGTTAGAAGTAATTTTTGGGGGTCAAGACAGACATTGTGATCTCAGAAAAGAAAGTACCAATGAGATATACTAGAAAAGAAAGACATGGCAGATTGCAAACATATTGATAATTCTATGGGATCGAATGTCAAATTTATTGGAAATTTACTAATGTGGAATTAAGTTTATCCTATTATTTATGACTCGAACAATTGGGCCCCGCACGTCGGAAACGTCGTTTCCACACACGTGCACTCGTAGTGCCAAGTATTGTAAATTTCGTTAGTGAAAGAGATATTGGTACGTAAGTGAAATGTTTGAGACATAGAATGATGGACGGTTATTGGCTAAATAACAAGTGTTCCACGTTGGCAAACGAAGGAAGAATTGTGCGAAATGTAACATGGTACGGGTCGGAAAAGGTCCGCGGAGCCAAGAAGGGCCGCGGCGCTCCCCCTTGTAGCACCGCAGCGCCTGATTGGCAGTGAGCATCGTGAGTTTCTGGCTGAATTAGCGTCGCGGCGCTAATGTGGCAGAGTCGCAGCGCGGCAGTGACTGCTCGACGGAATTCCAAAGGTTTGGCTGTTGAGGTGGTTTCAATGGCATTGAATCCATCCAATAATAGCCATTACTTGGACCATTATGTTGCTACATTACTTGGGGGTTAATGACATCCATTACATGACAATTGAATGCCATTATTGGGGCATTTGAAAGGCCATCTTGCACACCTATAAATTGAGGACGTTGGCTCAATTCTCTAGATGAACATGAAGAGATGAACAAGTGAACATACTCACAAGTTAACAACACCATAAAGAGATCAGTTTTCCTGATAAACAATCTTTCTCTTAGCAATCTTCATTATTTTTGTTCTTCACTGGGATCATTTGTGTAGGCTTTGCACATTTGATAGTTTGTTGTTTCATTGGGAGACTATTGTCCACACTTCCGTAAAGCCTATATACGGGGGCAATCTTGTCTTAAAGACAGAGAGTCATCTCTCGACTCAGCCGGTGGTGTTGTGATTATCTAATTGGTTGCTAAGTGTTTCAGGTGTGAACCTGAAACTCAAAGGACTCTAATCTTTCGAATTCTCAGCAGTTCTACAAACCACAAGTGTAGCAGTTCATGTTCTTGTAGTTCTGAATACAAGATCCAGATTTGAAGTTCTAGTTCAAGATTAAAAGATTGACAACTTGTTGTTGTAATCTTTGTTGTTTATCCTTTCGAAGCACTTGTAATAGTTATTCACTATTCTCGTATGACTTTATCTCCAACAAGTTTAAGACAAGATTGTATTAGTGCTCGAAAGATGTTTGCCAGCAGATATGGTCCCAAATCTGATTGTGGTTTTCTTCTTGAAAACAGTTCTGTTGACAGTTCTGTTAACAGTTCAAACAATGTCTCTGTTAACAGTTCAAACTCATAATCCCTATACTCTAAAATCAGATATTGAATCTTCTTCCTTCCCGTATAAAGATTGGACTATTGTAAACAAAACTTAAAAGATCCGTTCTTTTGAGTGTAATTATTAAAAGTGTGTAAAGTATGTTCGCACATACGAAGGATGGAGATCCACTGACTGTGCGAAAACTGTTACCACTCTTAAGCAAGCGCTAGGAATTGTCTGGGCACCAATCTCAAAGGATGAAGACTAAGAGATAATGGCTTATCTTAAGACGTTGAACCTATCACCTATCTGACAGAAGATCCTTCAATTGATAGGATGATATTGGACACTCAGTCGTACAAAGCCTATGGACGATTGGGGTGGGCCAGAATTTCTAGGTCTTAAATGATTTGAAGGCCAAAAGAAAGGCAGAAAAGTAATGGACACATAGTGAGGTGGGCCAGAGTTTCCATATCTTAAATGATCTGAAGGCCAAAAGAAAGACAGAAAAGTAATGGACACCTAGTGAGGTGAGCCAGAGTTTCCAGGTCTTAAATGATCTGAAGGCCAAAGAAAGGCAGAAAAGAAATTGGACATTCAGTCTGGCAAAGCAACTGGAGTGGGCCAGAGTATCTAGATCACATATGATCTGGTTACACCCTAACCACAGGTAAGAGGTTGTTCATGTGAAGCAATGACACCTCTAAAGTAGAAGGGGTTGGAGAGGTTGTCCTCAATAGGACTTTAGGGAATGGGATCACTCTAAAATGAGGTGATACATGTCCCAAACTTGGTTTAAGGGACGTTGTTGGTCAAGCTAGTTTGAGACTAGTCCAACAGGTCTGTAATAACTAAGAATGTTACAGTATGTTTGTAGCTAAACGAATGATATATTTGTAATCTGTGCATCTATGCCATTTTAGATTAAGACACGTTAAATAGAAAGTCATTCAAAAGTTAACGAAGTTGAGATTGTTGTCTTCTGTTGACATAAACCCTCAAAATGAATGTGAGGTAGGCGAAGAGGCAAAATCACCTTTCCATTCCGTCAGAGGAATAGCGAAAGAAGCGTCACTCCTCTAGAACTTAGTCATACCTACATGGGTGAATTGAAGCTTATACAAAATAGAGGGGGGAGACAAGTACTTTGTGACCTTCATTGATGATGGTACAACGTATTGCATCCTTTGTTTGTTGAAAAGCAAAGATAAAGCTGTTGAAGCAGATAAGCGCTACAAAGCAGAAGATGAAAATCAACTAAGCCAGCGGATTGAGAAATTCGTAGTGAGTAGTGATAGAGGGGGAGAATGTGAAGCATCATTCATCAAACGACTGATCATTACTTACCTCAGTCTAACGGTGTTAGCCAAGCGCAAAGTCGTACGCTTAAAATATGTGGGGCAAGACGATCCTTACTGCTAATGCGATTCTCAACAGAACTACGCATAAGGATAAGGATAACCCTCCGTGTAAAACATGGAAAGGATACCACCCATAAATGTTGTGTTGTGGGGTGGCTTGGTAGAGGTTGGAATACTGAAACATGTCAAGTTAGACCTAAGACTGTAAATTGCATATCTACCGGATCTGCAAATAACAGTAGTGTTATCGCCTCTTGGTGTCAAAGAATGCAGAATTCTTTGAGGATAACTTTCCTTGAGAAGGAAAAATAAGTAATTGCTTGAGGTTAACAAGAACTCGCGAGTGCTTGATTGTTAGGAACCAGACATTCCAGAGCTACGGGACTCGGAAGTTGCTGACTATCCGGAACTTAATGTTCCAGATCTACAGAACTCAGGGATTCTAGATGTTGAACCGAGACGGAGCAAAGAGGGGACAAAGACTTGTTTCAGGCCATCTAGCTTGTATGGTTGAGAACGAACTATGGGCAATTAACAAAGAATTGTCATCTCCAGAAGCATTGCTTTGGAAAGAAGCTACATTTAGAGAAATAAATTCCATCATATAGAACCATACTTGTGTAATGGTTGACCTTCCTCCAGGAAAAGAACCTTTGGGTTGTGAAAGTGGATACTCAAATGTGAGTACAAAGTAGATGGATCTACTGACGAGTATAAGGCCTTGGCTACTTGTACATGTGCTCCCCTGTGAATAGCTTAACATCCATGGCCATTGCAGTCTTGCATGACATGGATGTTGAAACAACATTTCTAATCGGAGAGTTAGAAGGGAAGGATCAGAGTTGGTTTTATTGGACTGTTAGGCTTCTTTCTGAACTTCCATTTTGGTCTCTGAAATATTTACATTTTGGTCCTGAAAGTTTCAGTTAAAACATAAACAATGAATCTGACCACAGAAACATTGTCTCTGAATTTAGAAAGCCAACAGTTGGAAAACAAACAGTCTAAAAGTGAAAATCATATTGAAACAAAAGTCTTGATATGAAAAATATGGGTATCATAGATGACATCTTAGGAATTGGGATTTCTAAGACATCTAACAGACTGGTCTAACTCCAAACTCAGTTATGAGATAGTTGACAGTCTTGTTGAAGCCACCAATGGATATGAATCATAGAACTGATTGGAATCATGGTTCACCCATATATAAGGAGTGATATGCACAGGTCACATGTAGTTCAATGTATTGTACACACTACAACTGACCTAGTATCGGCCTACAAAGCAGATCAGATGAACTAAGGTTCACTCATAATTTTGAAATGATCGATAGAAGGCGTTAAATCGGATATGATGATGTCTGAAATGTTTGCTTATCTACAAATTACAGTTTTTTAGATGTCCAGCGGTTCTGGAAGAACACAGTGATGCAAACTGGACATCAGACTTGAAGAATACCAATGCCACAAGTAAATATGTATAGTGGGTCTTGGAAAATCCTCTAAGCAAACTTGCATCAGCTGATTCATGATGGAATTGGAGTTTATCGCTTTAAACAAAGCATGAAAGAAGTTGAGTAACTTCACGACTCCTTAGAGGACGTCCCTTATTGGGAGAAACTCGTGCCTTCAGCAGTTATACATTGTGGCTAGCCGGTCGGCTTCAGAAAGGGCACGGATAACGGCGTCTGGACATATCTGTCGGATCTGTCGGAGATATAAGACTGTATGGCAGTTGATCATCACTAGTGTCACTTCCTTGATTACTAATTAAAGGATATAGCGGATTCTTTAACTAAGGGACTACCCGAAGATCAAGAGTTCTACCTGTCTGGGGGAATGAGCTTAAAACCCAAACAATACGAACCTTTGCGGTGGTAACCCAACCATACTGACTGGAGGTCCCAATAATTTGGTTCAATGGGAAAACTAAGCTGCAAAAGGTTCAGTTGAGCGCTTCGGTGGAAGCAAGAGCACTTCGGATGATGATTTTTGTAAAGAAACGTAAATCCAAAGTTGTTCCCGCGATAGACATTAAAGTGCTACCTGCATGGTGGTAAAGGTTAAGCTTCCAAACCGTTAACGATCATCAAATGGTTGAGGTTAAAGTTGGGGTAACTTTTAATGATTCCTAACGCTTGTGAAGTGGGGTATAACAGGATATCTTGTAGGAGATCACCTATTTAAGTGCGAGGACAGATCACCTCAAATGAATGCACTTAAGAATTCAAGTGTGTCCGCGGGCATAACGGACAGAACAATAAGAAGAAACAAATAAATGGGAGGTATTGTGTTGGTACCGTTGTCTTGTCTTACATTAAACACTGACGGTTCAAGACATCACGTTCACCGCATGTAAGTCCGATGATATTCAACTAGGGAAGGTTCAAAGCGGAAGCAACTTCTCCTGATGTAATATCTTTTCACTGAAAGATTGCTTAAAGTAGGCACCTTGTGTGTGCACCAAAATCTCTTTCAAGAGGCGATTGTTGGAAATTTACAAATGTGGAATTAAACTTATCCCATTATTTATTACTCGAACAATTGGGGCCCTATCGGAAACGTCATTTCCACACGCGTGCAATCGTAGTGCCAAGTATCATAAATTTCGTTAGTGAAAGAGATATTGGTACGTAAGTGAAATGTTTGAGACATAGAATGATGGACGATTATTGGCTAAATAACAAGTGTTCCACGTTGGCAAACGAAGGAAGAATTGTGCGAAATGTAACATAGTACGGGTCGGAAAAGGGCCGCGGAGCCGAGAAGGGCCGCGACGCTCCCCCTTGCAGCTCCGCGGCCCCTGATTGGCAGTGAGCATCATGAGTTTCTGGTTGAATTAGCATTGCAATGCTAATGTGGAATATCTGCGGCGCTTTATTGGTAGTGACTGCTCGACGGAATCTCAAAGGTTTGGTTGTTGAGGTGGTTTCAATGGCATTTAATCTACCCAATAATGGCCATTACTTGGACCATTATGTTGCTGCATTACTTGAGGGTTCAATGACATCCATTACATGGCAATTGAATGCCATTATAGGCCATTTGAAAGGCCATCTTGCACACCTATAAATTGAGGCCTTTGGCTCAATTCTATAGATAAACATGAAGAGATGAACAAGTGAACGTACTCACAAGTTAACAACACCACAAAGAGATCAGTTTTCTTGATAAACAATCCTTCGCTTAGCAATCTTCATTATTCGTGTTCTTCTCTGGATCATTTGTGTAGGCTTTGCACATTTGATAGTTTATTTTTTCATCTTGGGAGACTATTGTCCACACTTCCGTAAAGCTATATACGGGGGCAATCTTGTCTTAAAGACAGAGAGCCATATCTCAACTCAGCCGGTGGTGTTGTGATTTTCTAATTGGTTGCTAAGTGTTTCAGGTGTGAACTTGAAATTCAAATGACTCTAACTGTTCGAATTCTCAGCGGTTCTACAAGACACAAGTGTAGAAGTTCATGTTCTTGTAGTTCTGAATACAAGATCCAGATTTGAAGTTCTAGTTTAAGATTAAAAGATTGACAAGTTGTTGTTATAATCTTTGTTGTTTATCCTTTCGAAGCACTTGTAATAGTAAATCACTATTCATGTACGACTTTATCTCCAACAAAACTTATTCTTGGACAAGAGGAGTTTCTGAAAGATCATGATAGATATCAAGGACTAGTTGGTAAGTTGAGTTATTTCAAGATTACACGATCAAATATTTCATTTGTAGAAAGTGTCATCAGTCAGTTCCTTCGAGGATAATTCAAGAAGTTGTTTCATTACTACAAATAATTGCACTTCAACCACAATACACTCGCATAAATATTCAATATTCTCTTCTGATTAACTAAATTAATGAATACATATGCATAACGCTCAAAACTCCATACTAGAATTCTAGCAATAGAACGAAATTAATCCATACATAAGTCTCAAAACACCATGTCCGTCAAAAACCCTAAGATAAACTACTCCATAGTAAGGCTGGCCAATGGACTGGGTTAGCCCGATCCCAACCCGTCCCATCCTGATACCCGCCCCGATCCCCCCTAAAAAAATCGGTGTCGGGGTTCGAACTCGGGACGGGACATGGGCTCGTCTCGATCCAGATTGGACCCGCCCCGACCCAACCCTGCCCCGCCAACCCCCTGCCCCTTTGCAAAAATAATTGTTGCAACAACGACCGAAATTTTGATTTTGGCCATTGTGCAATGATTATAACGGCCATTTTTTGCCCCCTACCCCCTTAATATTTATTTTTAACCCCTAAGTTAGTATATTTATACTTTAACCATATTTCTCAACTATAAATACCTCATTTTTCTCACATATCTTCCTACCATCTCTGTAATTTCTCAATTTATCTCTCTACAATTCTACATTGCCTACTAAATATTATATGTTTTTGCTCATTTATATCAAATTCAAAAATTGGGAGTGAAGTTTGCAACTAGCTTGAGGATCATCCATCGAGCAAAGTTTTAATTTTCAACCTCGATTAAGCGTCGGCGTTTGGTACCTTCGTCCTTCTTTAAACTATTATTGTTACTTAATTTTAATTAGCGCACTTAATTTCATTTACTTTAATTATTTATTTGCATAATAATAATGGAACGCCTTGGACGTATGATTAAGGGTAAGGGTAAGGGTTCTTCTTCTAGTAGGGATAACAAGGGTAATGGTACTTCTTCTAGTAATCATATTCCTAGTCCAGATGATTTGATTGATTTTACTCATATAGATGAAATTTTTTTTCTAATGATATACTATTAGATGATAAGGTATATTCTGCATCTTAACCAGACTTTAATTTTGACGATAATGTAGATGACACACCCACTAATGCACCTCAACCTCAAGCTGAGACTGAGTCTCAGCCTCAAACTGAAACTGGAATGCCTCTTATTCCCCCTACTATGAGTCGAGACCCCACACAATGAAAATTAAAATCAGATGCATAATATTTTTTTGATATGGACATTGATAATCAAGTAGTTAGATGTAAACATGTTTATAAATTTAAAACCGGAAAAGGTCAAGGTGGGACGAGAGGTTTATTGAGACATGTACAAGGCGAGCACACAGCTAGGTGGAATCAATATCAGGCTAAAAATTGGATGTGCCAATGCCCTCTGAGTCGGGACAAGGTTCACATAGTATCCCCGACCAAGTACAGAGTCAAATTAACCCAACGACAGAGGGAATTTTTTGTCCTAAATATAATAAACACAAAGATAGGGAAAATATAGCAAAATTAGTTGCGGTAGAGGGTCTGCCTTTTTCATTTCCTTCCTCTCGTGGTTTATTCATTACATTATAGAAACGTATAATTCTGCTTTTAATGGTTTTCCTAGATCAACTGTTAGAAGACACGTTTTTAAATTTTAACATGAATATCAACAATATTTATGTTATGCATTATATCATTTTAATGGCAAAGTGACTATCACTTCTGATATAGGCCGTAGTACTAACGGTAATGATTATTTAACTGTTACATGTCATTAGATAGATCAGACTTGGTCTATTCAAAAACGTATTTTAGCATATAGATATATTGATGATAAGCACACTGGAACTTTTGTTGCACAAAGTATTCATGAAATTTGTGATTATTATGGAATAATTGATAAAATTATGCCTATTACATTAGATAATGTTACTTCTAATGATTATGCTATAAGACTTTTAAAAGTTCAATTAACTCCATCTTTTCCTGATCATTTTCATATAAGATGTGCGTGCCATATTTATAATTTAGTTGTAAAGGATGGCCTAAAACTTTTTGAATATATTTTTGATAAAATACGATTTGCTTAAACTTTATTTTTAAAGGTAATAAAATACAAAGACGCAAAGAATATAAAAAAACTTGTCACGATTGTGGATTACCTGATAGAAAAATTCCTGAAGAAGTAGCGACTAGGTGAAATTCTCTGTATGAACAACTACTTGTTGCTTACGGTTATAGAAGACCTATAACTTTATTATTTAACGTCCATAATAAAAATCCAAGGGATATGCTTGTAGATAATGATTGGGGAAATTTTTTAGAACTTATTGGATTTTAGAGAAATTTTTTCAAGCTACTAAAGAATTTTCTGATATTTGTTATCCTATTATTTCAACTATGTTATTTTATATAGCTCTAATATTTTTGTTACTTAATGAATATATGGATAAATAAACTTATAAGGCATCTATTGAAAAAATATTTATAAAATTAAAAAAATATTTTTTTTCTATTCCCACTATTTATATTATTGGTGTTGTATTAAATCTGACTATTAAAGTAGACGGTTGTAAAACACTAGTTGAAACGATTTATGATTGTATAGAAGTACTTCCAACAGATGAAAAACCAACTAAAGAAAAGTTATGTATATTATACACAATGAATGCAAAAATATATATATGTATTACCAACAAGAAAGTGCAAAGAATCAACCGATTTCGGTACCATCTCTTCTACTTTACTGCAATCTAATAAAATACATGCGGTTTCTGCTGCTAGTATTCAAGGCCTTAGAAATAGAATGTTTAGTGGTTCAACTTCTTCACAAGTTAGCGAATTTGATGTTTGTGTTTTGCAGGGTGTTGTACCGTATGAATTAATTGTCAATGATGAAGGACATGAAGACTTGCTAAAATATTGGAGGGACAATGAGAAGACATTTCTGACAATAGCAAAGATGACCTTAGATGTGTTGAACATTCAAGTGTCATCAACAGCGTCTGAAAGCGCTTTTTCTGTGGGAAGATTTCAAATAGGAGAGCACATACATTCATTAGCGGGAGACACATTGGAGATTGCAGTTTTATTCAGAGATTGGATTCGAGCGGAGCGTAGAAGGTGCGGTCAAGCGAAGATTAACGAAGAAGAAGACTACAACTACAACGAAATCTTGTCCGAGGGAACAGGAAGAGACGTTGAACAATTTGACCAACAACTTCCAATTCCAATCGAAGATCCTCAAGATATTGTGAGGAAATTAGAAAAAGTATGGTTAACTATGTAATTTTTTTAGTTACAATTTTACTATTTGATTTGACACTTTTGAACAACACCACAAAGTTGGAATTTTGAAATTGTATTACCAAAAAATCATATTTCTATTAAATAATATAAGAGACACAAAAACAGTCTTGGAATATTTTTATTACACTATCTTGTTCAATTATTGAAGTGTTTATATATATTATTTTTTAAAATTAAGTGTCTAAAAAATCCTGTTACCGACCTGACCCCGCCCCTCCCCTCCCCGTCCCCCCAACACCGGTCCCCTTCTCCGGCGGGATGTGGGACGGGATGGGACATCTGCCTCTTCCGCTAATCCCACCGAAGCACCGATCCCGACCCGACCCCGTCCTGCCGAGACCCGCCCCGAACCGGTCCACTGGCCAGGCCTACTCCATAGTAGTGAAGGTAAACATAATAGGAAAAGAAAATAAACTATAAATCATTACAATCCACTTTCAATCCAAACATCCATATTGAATAGATTGTAAAACAATAGTGAAGTCGTCGTTCAACCTCTTAGCTGCTTAGTTCCACAAGTCTAGCTGTCAAATATGCCTTGAAAACGTCTTATGTCTATCTTTATACCTTCACAAAATAATCCTGGACCGAAATACCCTTTAACAAAATATTGAATAAAAATTCATTGGCAGCAGACAAACCTGCCGCAGCGCGGGCCGCCTTGACCGGTCGTCGCAGCTGGGCAAAAGTTCTGAGGTGTCTTTTTTATTTCTCATATTAGCAGGTTGACGGCTGGCGCGCTCTCTGCCTCGACCGTTTTCTTCACTTTCTTAGCATGCATATCCAGTCCTCGAACCCCGAAATCGATCCCGTTTTATTCGTTGGACTTCTACTCAGACTTCGAAGAACCAAAATCTCCTTTTAAGCTCCAAAAAATGCTTGTTTGCTCGGGAACAAATCCTGCACAAGAAACACACGTAATAAATATAAAATACTACGTTATAGCTCAAATATCTTTAAAATATAGTCAATAAAGATGTGAAATAAAGCACAAAATTTGCGTTTCTAACCTACATCACAAAACAAAGAATTAGTAAAAATCATATTTAGTTACAGAAAATGAGAATGGAATGTGGATTTAGGTTAAAAGAAACGGGTTAGCGGATTAGTGTTTAAAAATGGGTGGGTTTGATTTTTATATATGTGATCAATTATAATAAGTCACGTGACTTTTTAAAATTGAAAAATGTCACCAGTTATAGGGTTTAGTTTGAGGGGTATTTTTTAGCCAAAAAAATAAATTAGGATTATTTTTAGACCAATAAGTTAATGAACGATATTTATGAGCTAATTTTCATACATTAAAGGTATTTTTTCCCCTTTTCTGTTTATAAAATAACCATGGTTACCTCTTAAAAATAGAATTTTATGTTAAATCATGTAATTAAATCCCTAATTTTGCATCTAGGTAAAAGTCCCAATCCATAAAGAAAATAAGGCCCAACAGTTACCAGCATTGACACGCTAGTTGGGCATTAGTTTGGGCCCATTGTAAGTCTTCTAATTTAAAAGAGTGGAGCTATAATGTCGAAACGTGTCAACATATTCACACCCCTATATGTGTCCAATCTAAGGCAGGCCAGTGGGCCAGGCCAGGGAGGGTCCTGGAGGGACGGGGAGAAGGGTCGGGGCGCTCCGGGGGGATTAGCAGGACAGGCAGGTGTCTCGTCCCGTCCAACATCCCATCGGAAAAGGGGATCGGTGTTGGGTAGACGGGGCGGGGATGGGTTGGGTCGGTAGGGGGATTTTGTCTTTTTAGACACTTAATTTAAAATATATATATATATATATATATATATATATATATATAAACACTTCAATAATTGAACAAGATTGTGTAATAAAAATATATCAAGGTTGTTTTTGTGCCTCTTATATTATTTAATAGAAATATGATTTCTTTGTAATACAATTTCAAAATGAAATTTGTGGTGTTGTTCAAAAGTTGCAAATCACATAGTAAAATTTCATAGTTAACCATATTTTTTCTAATTTCCTCACAATGTCTTGAGGATCTTCAGTTGGAATTGGAAGTTGTTGGTCAAATTGTTCGACGTCGCTTCTTGTTCCCTCGGATAAGATTTCATTGTAGTTGTAGTCTTCTTCTTCGTTGATCTCCGCTTGACCGCACCTTCTACGCTCCGCTCAAATCCAATCTCTGAATAGAACTATAATCTCCAACGTGTCTCCCGCAAATGAATGTTTGTGCTCTCCTATATAAAATATTCCCGCAGAAAAGGCGCTTTCAGACGTTGTTGATGACGCTTGAATGTTCAAACACACCTCGGGTCATCTTTGCTAGTGTCGGAAATGTCTTCTCATTGTCCCTCCAGTATTTCAGTAAGTCTTCATGTCCTTCATCATTGACAATTAATTCGTACGGTAGAACATCCTGCAAAACATAAACATCAAATTCGCTAACTTGTGAAGAAGTTGAACCACTAAACATTTTATCTCTAAGGCCTTGAATACTAGCAGTAGAAACCACATGTCTTTTATTAGGTTGAAGTGAAGTAGAAGAAGATGGTACCGAAATCGATTGATTCTTTGCACTTTCTTGTTTGTAATACATATATATTTTTTTGCATTCATTGTGTATGATGGACATAACTTCTTCTTTAGTTGGTTTGTGAGTTGGTTCTTCGTTTGTTGGAAGTACTTCTATACAATCATAAATCGTTTCAACAAGTGTTTTACAACCGTCTACTTTAATAGCCGGATTTAATACAACACCAATAATATAAATAGTGGGAATAGGAAATAAGTTTTTTTTTAATTTTATAAATATTTTTTCAATAGATGTCTTATAAGTTTGTTTTTCCATATATTCATTAAATAACAAAAATATTAGAGCTATATAAAATAAAATAGTTGAAATAGTAGGATAATAAATAGTAGAAAATTCTTTAGTAGCTTGAAAAAATTTCTCTAAAAATCCAATAAGTTCTAAAAATATTTTCCAATCATTATCTACAAGCATATCCCTTGGATTTTATTATGGGCGTTAAATAATAAAGTTATAGGTCTTCTATAATAGTAAGCAACAAGTAGTTGTTCATGTAGAGAATTTCACCTAGTCTCTACTTTTTCAGCAATTTTTCTAAAAGATAATCTACAATCGTGACAAATTTTTTTATACTCTTTGTGTCTTTGTATTTTATTACCTTTAAAAATAAAGTTTATAGCAAATTGTATTTTATCAAGAATGTTTTCAAAAAGTTTTAGGTCATCCTTTACAACTAAGTTATAAATATGGCACGCCACATCTTATATGAAAATGATCAGGAAAAGATGGAGGTAATCGAACTTTTAAAAGTTTTATAGTATAATCATTAGAAGTAGCATTATCTAATGTAATAGTTATAATTTTATCAATTATTTCATAATAATCACAAATTTCATGAATATTTTGTGCAATAAAAGTTCCAGTGTGTCTATCATCAATATATCTATATGCTAAAATACGTTTTTGTATAGACCAATTTTGATATGTCCGATGACATGTTAAAAAAACAGTTTCATCTATATGAGTGAAATCAATCAAATCATCGGGACTAGGAATATAATTACTAGAAGAAGTACTATTACCTTTGTTACCCCTACTAGAAGAACTCTTACCCTTGCCCTTAATCATATGTCCAAGGCGTTCCATTATAATTATGCAATTAAATAATTAAAGTAAATAAAATTAAGTGCGATAATTAAAATTAAGTAACAATGATAATTTAAAGAAGGAACGAAGATACCAAACGCCGACGTAACGTCTACGTGTAATCGAGGTTGAAAATTGAAACTTTGCTCGATGGATGATCCTCAAGCTAGTTGCCAACTTCACTCTCAATTTTTGAACTTTGATATAAATGAGCAAAAAAATATAATATTTAGTAGGCAATGTAGAATTGTAGAGAGATAAATTGAGAGATTAAAGAAATAGTAGGAAGATTTGTGAGAAAAATGAAGAGAAAATGAGGTATTTATAGTTGAGAAATAGGGTTAAAGTATAAATATACTAACTTAGGGGTTAAAAACAAATATTAAGGGGGTAAGGGGTTTATGGGGTGGGGGCCAAAAATAACCGTTATAGCCGTTGCACAACGGCCAAAATCAAAATTTGGTTGTTGTTGCAACCACTATTTTTGCAAAAGGGGAGGGGGCTGGCGGGGTAGGACGGGGGCGGGGCGGGGCCAGGTTGAAGCAGGTCCTATCGGGATCGGGACGGGCGGGACAAGCCCAGGTCCAGTCCCGAGTTCGAACCCTGACACCGAAAAAAAAATTAGAGTGGACCGGGGCGGGTATCGGGACGGGACGGGTTGGGACCGACCCGTCCCACTGACCAGCCTTTGTCCAAACACACCAAATATTCAATCTTGTACCATGTGTTACCTTGCAAAGGAACCAAGCAAATAGTTGTATCTTTCCTACTAATGAGAAAACACATAGAATTCCCCCTAAATAGTGTAACTTTAGGGGTAGTTTTTTATCCCATATTCTTATCGATAGTGCATTAAATATTCCCTAAAAGGTGACATGACAGATAAAGTACATTCTGTGGAAATAACATCTTGCAGAAATGCAAGATAAGGTTGCATACAATAGACTCTTGTGGTCCGGCTTTTTTCCGGACCCCGCGCATAGTGGGAGCTTAGTGCAACGGGATGCCATTTTTTATTCTTTTCTTGATATATTAATATATATTTTAAATTATACGAATTTTCTTTTGAGACAAATGAAATTTATGCGTCCCACTTTTTAATTTTTTTTCTCTTTATTTATTGTTTCTCCATTGCCACTGTAGGATTTTATTGGGTTCAAAACACATAAGTAAGGCACAGCGGAAGTTTAAAATTTTGTTCTTACTTACCCAAACAATTGCTTCTGGTATGGTTGTATGAAAATCAATAACCCTGTAACATAAAACATGAATACTTACAGGTTGTATTATCTGGAGTCTTTACTTAGGGATTACACGCGATTGTCCCTTCGACTGCAAGCACTATGCTATGGTGTATTCCTCTGTCAAGAAAGCCAGGAAATCTCGGCAGAGGTTTGAGAGAGTTTCGTTCTAGACTCTAAGTCTAGAATTTCTTTATGAGAATTAGTGTGTAATTCTTGTGTGTTAATAACTATGGTTTAGTGTTGTATTTATAGTTGTAATTAGGTCAGAAAATGTTTTAAGGTTGGGCTTAAACCTGGCCCAAAACCTAAGGTGCAGTGGGCCAGTCCAACTCGGCTCACTGTCGGGTTGGCGCCGTGGCGCAGGCGCCGCGGCGCCCTACGAAAAAATACATTTCTGTTTTCATCTAATATATATATATATATTCAGCACATTAAATCCAAAATCCAATTTTTATTTAATTAAATAATTTCCATCTAATATAAATTATCTCATAGTTATTATTAATTTAAATATTTCGGTTCCAAATCGAATATTTAATATCTCTCAATACACCCTTAGACTGAAAAGACAATCGACATAGTGTGACCCTATAGGTCTTCACATATCGACACTAATCCAATTAAGGTCCATACGAAACTCCTTGACTGCGCCGTATGACGAACTCAATATGTGAAGTACGTTTACATGAATCCATCAAACATAACCTTTATGTGAGATGATAATTTCCTTTCATTCACGACACACTCGATTAGGATTTGTCATGTGTCTATCCAAATGGCTTGATCACTTTATCTCATCCATATTAGTCGACAACTAGACCATATTATAAATATGTCCCTTGCATTGGCCAATGACTTAGTCGACCTAATATCACTGAGAAGTTGAGTGTTCTCTCGAATATTCAATCGAGGAATGAATCCTATTCTTGGCTCAACTACCACCTTAATTTACATTATAATGCACCCAACACAAGCTGTATCTTATTCTATAAGGAGTTTAAGCTTAGGATAGGGTCAAAGTACATTACTTTGTAAACAATGTGCATATTGACCTCAAGTCAAAGGACCTTCATCTCCCACACGCTGATAACACTCTAGACATGTCTAACAAATAGTTTATCAGCAGGGTATACCAATACTTTCCAAAAGTATCCATGTGTCCATCACTAGTAACCATTACTAGTAGCATGTGAGACATACTACATTCTATAAGATTGTGATGCAGACCACATGTCGACTTATAACATATCATCGATATCTCATTCTCGATGATCATTAGTCGAGGCTATTTTAGAGTTACGATCTATCATCAATATCTCATTCTATTAATGACAACGTAAGCTCAAGGGATGCACATTGATGAATATTTACAAACAATCAAATAATAATTCAATAATCGCAAATGCCATAAATATTAATCTTATTAATAATACGAATGTGTTCAAGTACATTTGTCTCTAATAATGATTGTCTCTAGGACATACATACTTTCAGCCACAGCCTCGTCTATTCTATTTATACTCCATTGCCGATCATCATTGTTGAACTAAACATTGGAGAGAAATAAATTGATGAATTAGATATAGAAGTTCATGAATTTTGTGAAGGAAAAAAATAAACACAAATTTTGGTGCAGCGATTAATGGAAGAGTTTTAAGTTAAATTCCATCTTCGTTTAATTATAAAAAAAATAGAATGTCAATCTGCAGCAACAGTCATACTCACATGAGCTGAGTTAAAGAATACCAAAATACTACTAACTAATAAGAAGAATCACTAATGCAGGTGAACAAGTTTGATGATAATTGGATAAAGCAATGGTTCGGAGCGGAGAACTAGGATTAATGTTGTCATCCATATAGATTTGTGTTAGTTAAGAATTTTGGGTGTGCGATTAGGTTTGATCCGGTGAGATTTTGTGTTTGATTTATGACGATTCATTAAGGTTTAGGGGTACTTGTTTGGGAGTGCGTCGGGTTACGTTTTTTATTTTGGGCGGTTGGGATTTATTTAATTAGTTTCGAAGAATTATTATATAATTTGGACGAAACACAAAGCGAGTAGTAAAATAACACCCAGCTTTCAACTGGTCTAGGCAAAGTAAGGTTGAACATAATTCACATATAAGTTGTTTATGGGGTAAAGAATTGTCCGAAAAGTTTAATTGCTAAAGTGAGTTTTCGAGACAAGTTTAGGTGTGTTTTTATGTATTTCGTCAAAATAATAGGGTCATTGGGATCAACTCTTAGCTCATTCTTATTTGCCTTGGTGATGGATGGACTGACGCGACAAATTCAAGGAGAGGTGTCATTGTGTATGTTATTCACAGACGATATAGTCCTGATTGATGAGGCTCGTAGCGGAGTGAACGCTAAGCTGGAGATTTGAAGACAGACTCTGGAGTCTAAAGGGTTCAGGCTAAGCAGGACCAAGACAAAATACTTGGAGTGCAAGTTCAATAACAGGAGCGACCATGAGACAGGCGTGGAGGTGAGGATTGGTACTCAAGTCATTCCAAAGAAAGGAAGCTTCAAGTACCTCGGGTCTATTATCCAAGGGAATGGAGAGATTGATGACGATGTCACACATCGTATTGGGGCAGGGTGGATGAAATGGAGGCTCGCATCTGGAGTCTTGCGCAATAAAAGGGTTTCACCAAAACTTAAAGGCAAGTTCTATAGGGTGGTGGTTAGACCGACTATGTTGTATGGGGCGGAGTGTTGACCAGTCAAGACTTCGCACATTCAAAAGATGAAAATTGCGGAGATAAAGATGCTGAGATGGATGTGTTGGCATACAAGGAAGGATAGGATTAGAAATGATGATATTTGGGACAGAATGGGAGTGGCCTCGGTAGAGGATAAGATGCGGGAAGCGAGGTTGAGATGGTTCGGGCATGTGCAGAGGAGAGACACAAATACCCCGGTGCGGAGGTGTGAGAGATTGCCTATGGACGGGTTCAAGAGGGTTAGAGATAGGCCGAAGAAGTATTAGGGAGAGGTGATTAGACGGGATATGGCGCAGGTGCAACTTACTAAGGACATGACTTTAGATAGGGGTTTTGGAGGACACGGATTAGGGTAGAAGGGTAGTAGGTAGTTGAGCGTAGTACTACTTACGCCTACAAACTAGTAACTGATAGTTGTAGGCCTGCTTAGCCTATCATACTAGTAGGCGCAGTATTGCTTTATAGTCCTTTGTCGCTTGATTTCTGTTGCTCTGAGTTCTTTAGTGTACTTTGTTTATTTTATTTACCTGAGTTAGTTACTACTTCTTTTTTCAGAACGCGCTATCATGACTTATTCGCTTTTGTTACCCTCATTTTCATATTGCTTTAAATTTCTTATTCGGGTCTGGCAGTTTCTCTTGCTTTGCTTGTGCTTATGCTTTGTCTTGAGTCGAAGGTCTTTCGGAAACAACCGCTCTACCTTCCAAGGTAGAGGTAAGGCCTGTGTACACTCTACCCTCCCCATACCCCACATTGTGGGGACTGGGTATGTTGTTGTTGATAAGTACAATTCTAGCTTTCTCTGTCAACAAAAAACCAGTTTCAAACATGAGGTAACAACTGTTAGGTAATGCTGCAATCGATTCAAACGATAGGGGCCAAAGGTTATCGACAAGAAAAGACAATAGAAGCGTGTGGAGAGGATCTTGGAAAGCTTAGGATCTCCTGTGCTATTTTAACATAATCCAGAGACATATCACTCCCTAAGAACGAGGCAGCAAGGACAAACTTGTCTAACACGGTCGCATGCTTGAGCAAATATTTTATCAATGACTGCACAGACTTGTTTTCACTTAGTGATCCATAAAAGTTATGGATCTTGATGGTCTTCAGATGTGGAAATGAGCCATTAAAATTATGTGTCTCAAACCTCCTGGTCTGTTCATCCTCATTTGTGTACCTTGACAACAGGTCCTGTAGGAAAGAATTCGATATATTAACCAGTTATTCTCCTTAGATAGAAGCAAACAAAGGCGTTGATTGTGGATAAAATAAAAAGGTGATGAATTTTTGAATTCAAGGAACATCTCAAGTGAAGCAAATGTTACAAAGTGATACATGCAAACAACAAAAAAATGTTTCAAAGCTTCATCGAATCTAATCATTTATCCCCTCGCATGAAGGTTAGTACAATCTCTTGTTAAGCACCTTTTTCCGACAACTACAAAAAGTTCACTCAGAAAATCAATTTTGATAGCTACAACATGAAATTTATGTCAAAGCAACTCAAGCTGAACTATTTTATTGACAAAAATAAATTGAGAGAACAAGAGAGTTCCTCGAAACATCTTACACACAAACAGAATGATAAGCACGCTGCAGCAGATTAGCAAAGAGAAACCATCAACTTTCAAGACTAATTAAATCAGATTCTGAAATCCAAACAAAGCAACATTCAAATGAAATTTACAGAATTTGAACCACACATTCCCTGGAGCAATATCCATGAACACATCGAGAATACTCACCTCAATGGACAAGCACTGTAAAATGGTGCAAACCTCATCGAGGATGGGTAAAACTAAACATGAATGGCAGTTAGAAGCTATTGTTTAAAAGCTTATTAAGTACTTAGGCTAGTTATGTTTCAAATTGCAAATAGGAGTCCTCCTATACAAAAACCTCTTTTTGCTTACACATCAGAGGCTTATCTTCTACACTTTTGAAACTTTTATGAATTTGTTTCCTGAAGTACTTAAGATCAGAATTATGTTGGTATATATCATCTTCTTCCTCCACTAAAAGTTGTTTGATATGGATAACACGAAGTAACAAAAATAAAGGTCTAAAAGAAACTTACTCTTGCATTGTGATTGTCCCAGCAATCAATGGCCAATGTCTCAAGATCCGATGAGGCTTTGTAGAAAGCTGCAGATACCAAGGAAGTCCCATTGTTCGAAGGTTATGTTAAGTTCTAAGATTCTCCGGCTTGATGGTGGAGACTGCCATCCTTTCAACTCCAAGATGGATAGGCACTTATAAGCAAAACAGAAAAGCCAGAATATGTCAAAACAAGGAAATACGACATACTTAATAAATGAAACGCAAATTGTTGAATAATTCATAAAAACAACTTGGACTATGCGACTGTGTTTTGCCACATCAAAGTGGTGTTCATGGTTAGTTTGGAAATCCAAAGATGGACTTTTAAACACTTAGAAAACTCCAAATTTTACATGTTGTTCTGTCCACTACAAAGACATTCTTCTCACAGTTAATCATCCAAAACTTTGTTCAACAAGGTCTTGTTTCAATTTAGATTATCCTAAGTAGTGGGACTGTAAATGTTACTAAAGTGATCATTCAATAGCAAATAAAAAGTTCCCTAAAACTTTAGGATAGTGAAGAGTATGAATAAACCTCGATGCACCAGGTACCCAATTCAAGATACTTGACATGGGCAACACCATGAAGAAGTTCCATCAAATATCTACATTCCTTCTCCAAGTCACGTTCTTGATCCTCAAAATCAAAATTTAAACGAAAGATTGCATTAACAAGTGAAGCCACATTTCTCTTCTCGATGCGTCTCTCACTTCCCTTTCCGAAAATTTCCAAATGTTGAATATACGGGGATAATATTTCAAGATTCTCATCGTAGTAGTCTTGTATAGTCAATTCTCTCAGCTTCACAAAGTTGATTTTAAGACAATGTATCCCCGAAAAGTATTCTAGTTCCAAACACTCCAAGTTAGGGCAGCCAGATAATACCTTTGCCATGACAGCATCTGTCAATTTCATGTACTCAAATGAAAGAGAAACGAGATTACTCCAGTTCACACTACCACAAGGGTTCAATTGGCATCGCGATAAAACCAACTCCCTCAACGACGAATTTTTATATGCAAATTGAGGAAACTTATAATACCTAATTTGTTCATTATTTATACATAAAAGTCGAAGTGTAAATTCTTCCACTTTAGTAATAGCAAAATGTAGCCAAAATCAACATCTTTAGCATAACGCTCTTCGTACCTAAGGCGCCACACACTGAATTTCCGGATTTTCTCGAAAGACTTGGAGTAATAAAGTTCTCTGTGGATGGAAGATAGGTAATCAAGGGTCGCATTTTGATTTTCACTATCGGGGAAGGTGAAATCGAGTGAAACCGCCATCACCTAGATAATACACAACTTGTTTTCCGTCAGTGTGGATTAGGATCGGGTCGGGCAAATCACTTAGTCAGTCTCCTTCCGCCATGATTTCTTCTGCATTTCCATGGAGTACAACCTTCAATTGAGTTATGAAATGCACAACCAATTTCAGTTAGCGGGAGGGAGGCTCGTGTGAATTTTTAAAAGCCTGTAAACGTATGATTTAGTTAGGGATGGCAATTGGGCGGGGCGGGTGCGGGTACCCCTCCCCGCACAACGCGTACCCTCCAGAATATTTTATACCCGCCACCTACCCACCACCCGTGGTGGATACAATTTCAACATCCATACTCGCCTAGGCGGGTATATTCTTAAATCCACACCCGCTCCACCACCCAAGTGGATATCCGTCAACCGTCAATACCCACTTGTACCCGCCTGCACAAACATTTCTCTATTATCTTCTTCTACTCTTTTATCATAGCAGTATTATCTAATAAATTCAAACCAGTAATATTAGAAATAAAAGAAATGACAAATAAATAGAACCAACAATAGTCAAACTCAAACCAGTAATATTTTCAGGTACAGTCCAAATAGTTAACAAATGACAAAAATAAAGTTGATCCAAGTTAGCAGCATCAACATCGTTAGCAAGAAGAACATCAAGTAGTAAAGAAAGAATAAAGAACATTAGTAAGCCAACAAGAATAAAGAACATCAAGTTTAAGCCAAGAAGCAACAACGGTTAGCAAAGAATTAGCAACAAAGCCAAGCAAAGAATTAGTAGCAAGCCAGCAGCAAGAAAGTAAGCCACCAGCAAGTCAGCAACATCAGTTAGCAGCAGCAACATCAGTAAGCCAGTTTTGATCACATCAGTTAGCAGTAAGCCAACAACATCAGTCGACTTCTTCCTCAAGATCACATATTTCCATCTCCTTGACATCACCACCACCTGCATACTGTATAAAGTATAAACAAAGTAATTAGAGTCTAACTTCAATTTAATACAACATAAATAATTTAATCAAATTAATGTTACCTTTAATATCTGCCCAAATCCAGTTTTGAGCACACATTAATGCCTCCACCGTTTCCGGAAGAAGTCGACTACGATAAGGATCACGTACACGTCCACTAGTGCTAAATGCGGATTCCGATGGGACGGTAGAAACTGGAATGCTTAATATATCCCTTGCTATTTGTTGGAGAATGGGATAATTATTTCCATTTGTTTTCCACCAATTAAGAATATCGAAATCATCCACAAGTGGTACAGTTTCAGCTTCCAAGTACTTCTCCAAATCAGATTTTAGTCCAACTTTACTATTGTCTTGTGACACAAATTGTGCAAACTCTTGCATGTACCCCATTCTCATACTACTTGTAACATCAGTTGAAGACACGTGGCTACTACTAGCTGGATTATTACCATTTTTGTGCCCATACTCATCCACCAATTCCTTTAGAAAATCATAAATCATTTTTACCTCGACATCAACAACAAGCATATCATAAATTTTAGCAAAGTAAAACCGAATGAGAGCCATCTTGAACCTAGGATCAAATATAGTTGTCACGCCCATAAGACCATTAACATCTAACCAATACTTATTGTATTTATCTAGCATTACCTCAATCATTTTTCCTATATAAATGGTAGGTGAGGACAACCAGTTGGTTAATAAGATTCTAATCTCACAAATTCTAGGGAAATAAATATTGGCAGTCGGATACGTCGAGGCAGAAAATTGATGTGTAATATCATAAGTGATTTTGAACAATCAGGAACAACTTGCTTAGCTACTTGTTCAAATTTTTGAGCTCTCTTATGTGATAAAGTCCAAAAGACAACACTTTCCCTAATTCTTTCAATACCCTCTTTGAAAATGGCACATAAGCCATCTTGAACAATCAAATTAAGTATGTGTGCACAACAACGCATTTGAAGAAAACGCCCATGCAACATCAATGAACCATAAGGAAACTCCAAGCGCAATAAATTCATCATTGCATCATTTGTAGTGCAGTTATCAACCGTTATAGAAGACAATCTAAGATCAAGATTCCAAGATTGAATGCATTCTTTTAAAGACTCGGCAAGCACCTCAGTTGTATGCGGTGCCGGGACATACAAGAACCTATTAGATTGATATGAACATAATACTACTATCAAGAATTTTGAAATAAAAACTTGCATAATCACATAATCATAGAAGACCACACCTATCAAATAATCACAACCAGTTACCACATTACAACTTGCATAATCAAATAAGAAAGAGTACCTGATGATTCGACTTTGGAGTTTCCATGAATTATCAACGAAGTGTGCGGTGACAGCCATGTATCTTTTTTTTATAGTTTGCAGTCCACGTGTCGGTAGTCAAAGCAAACCTTCCTTTGACTTTCCTTAACAAAGCACTTATACTCTCTTTTTCGACATTGTGTCGTTGGAGAATGTCTTTTTTTTGTTGTGTTGCGGCAGGGAACCTTGAAACCTGGTTGAAGAGTATTAGAGTACTTTCTAAAGCCATAATGCTCAACCATGCTTAGTGGGTATTCATGGAGAATAATCATTTCTGCTAAGTCTTGTCTCGCATTATCTTGGCGAAACTTATACGGGGACAATGTCAGTGTCTCATTCGTATCACAAGGGCTAGCAAGTGTACCAAACATCCTTATTTGTCGGATATCCATGCATTTCTTTTTTGAACATTTACTTGCATGCTCTTTCAAGTGACTTGTTCCAGCTCTCGGTCCTCCAGAAAGTTGCTTCAAACAATGGTTGCACTCCGCTTTTATTTCTTCCCCTACTCGTTTCCTTAGTAAAATTATCTCAAGCTTTTGATGTATGTCTATTGGTTCGGGGCAAAACAGAAGTATCTGCAGAATTAGTTTGCTCTTGGCTCTCTACAATTTCTTTACATGTTTCCACTGTATTCGGGGTACAACTTGCCGTAGAAGGATCTGATGGTTTTGAGGAAGACATAGTAGTGGCATTACCCTTGCTTGCCATTCTTACCTATGCAATTACATATATATAGATTAGGAGATGGAACACAAACAGCAACAATAATCACAGTAATCAGAACAATAATCAGAAGATGGAACAATAATCAGTAATCAGAAGATGGAACACAAACAACAATAATCATCCTACTAAAAAACAGTAGCAACTCCCCTTTTGAAACAACAACCACATAGCCTTAAGGCATAACTAAACAACCTTAACATCAACCATAAATGAGCCAGAAATACAACAATTATTTATACTAAAGCACAAGAGATCGCAGCCCATTTAACACAACATGGCGGCTCAACAAATGCAATATGTGCAAAGCAAAACAATAGTAGTAAATAACTACAATTTATCTCAAGTTACAAAGAACTCGTGGAAACATAACAACATATAGCAGCAAATAGTAGTAAAACAGCAGCCATAACTCAAAGTGTATAAGATCATTTCTCAAAGTGCAATATTTTGAGGACCTCACAAGTGCATTTATGCATACACAAATCACACACTTTAATCAACATGTTATCATGTTTTAATTTGACAAATATCAGGCCAAACCTAACAGAATATTTAAACATAAATTAAGATCTCTTAAGACTATCTACACTGGAGACACATCCAGAGGCAGGACAATTCAAGTTCAATAGCTATTTAAGAACTTCACAACTCAAATCACATTCCAATATAACTAAAATACACTGAAATAAAATGACCAAAAAATGAAATGTAAAATGTTTCACGGGCTTATGAAATGTAGAGTTTCACGGGCTTCTCAAATCACATTCCAAACTGAGGCTCTTGCATGTGAAGTTATCTTAGATCAAGTATGACCAAAATCAAGTATGACCAAAATGTTAATGCATTTTTACCAACAATAAATAGGAAAATATTATTAGTTTATCAAATGAGACCCAACACATATTTCTTGTTAATGGTCTGACTAGTTTATCATGCTTCGACACTCGACAGTGAACAAAATATATGCTTCGACACTCGATAGACTGACCTTTTTTTAGTGTAGCAAACTGAGGCGGAGCAAACTAATGGCCGATGGGTTTGGGTGCAGCGAACTAATGGCCGACGGGTTTGGGGGAAATAAGGGTTGGTCGATGGTCGATGGATTTGGGGGAAATAAGGTCGATGGGTTTGGGGGAAATAAGGTCGATGGTGATGGTGATGGAGATGGACTGATGGTCGATGACCGATGTGTTTGAGGGAAATAAGGTCGATGGTCGTGGTCGATGGTGATGGACTGTTGGTCAATGGCCGTCGGCCGATGATGGGTTAAGAGTTAAGGGTATCGGTCGTCGGTCGATGGTAGATGGCTGCTGAAGATGAGAGTATCAAACCGATACTATCGGTGCTGAAGTTGAGAGTATCGACGGTAGTTGAGACTTGAGAGTATCGGTGCTGAACTGTTGATGAAGAGAGTATGAATCGATGTGTTGGACTGTTGGGAGTATGGGTGCTAAACCCTAGTAGTCTAATTAAGGGTATTGGGCTTACGGAATATGGACTACTAGTCTAATATTATTGGGCTTATGGGGCGGGTAGGCGGGCGGGTAGGCGGGTATCAGGCAGGTATGACTGCAAATCCACCACCTACCCGCCTACCCGTGGCGGGTACATTTTCAATACCCATACCCGCCCCAACTGGTGCGGGTGAGGGGCGAAATCCGCAAAATTATACCCACCCGTCATTCCTAGATTTAGTATCCTTAGTTATGAATTGTATAAATTTTACTTAATTCTAATTACATTAGAAAATAATTATTATTAAATTTCTTATATGTTATTTTTTAGATCTCAATGACATAAAACTAAAAATATTTTGTAACATAGAAAAGTGTATGTGTCGTACTCGCTCTGTCTCAATTTATATAATCCTTTCTGATTTTGGAAAACACATCACCATCCTCATACGAAATGAGTCTGGCAGCGAAAACAGTATGCGTAACAGGAGCTTCAGGTTACATTGCTTCATGGCTCGTCAAATTCCTTCTCCAATGTGGTTACACCGTTAAGGCCTCCGTTCGTGACCCCAGTTTGTCCCTTCTCTCTCTAATCTTTTATGGAAAATTGATTTGTCAAAAAACTGGAGACGCACGGAAGGGGGGCTTTTATTTATTTATCTTAATTCAGGCCAATCATGTGACTTTATTTTATAATGAGAAAGTTTTTATTTACCAACAAGGGTTGTGGCGGGATAGATGTCTGGGTATGGAAAAAATCCTATAGGGAGCGTTTTCTCCTTAAATGAGAGCATGAATCCGGATTAGTCAGGGCCCAATGCAGGTACCGAACACTAGATGGGAAACCAAAAAAGCAAAGGTTTTTCGTTCTTTTTTTCTAAATGTGGAGTGGTATTTGACTCGAAGATAGGACCTCTACCCGAATAGAGACCCTATTGAATTGTATGAACTGACTAATTGATTTAAGCTTGTTAAACAGAGGTAATATACCTGTGATATACACTGAATATACAGCAGTATACATCACAGGTATACAAGCAATAACAAAGCAGTGGCCAGTGGGCTGGCCAGTCCAGCAGGCCCATTTCGGTGGCAGCAGTCCAGCAGATTCCAGCAGGCCCATCTCGGCCAAGAAGTCCAAATTGTATATTTGTAGTATATTATGAATAGGATACCTTAATTAGAGTTATACACCTACCATAATTGTATAGTTAGAATTATGGTAGAATAAGGATTTAGAAGTAGAATAGGAAAAGGATTTTCCTATTATGAAAATATGTAACTTGTATAAATAGCCTTTCAATTAATGAAAATAATCAAGGGGATTATTTCTTTCATGGTATCAAGAGACTAGGTCTAAACCAAAAGTTTTCTTCTCTCAAACTTTTGCCTCTTTGGCCGAGAACCCCCCCCTCCCTCGGGTTTTTCTCTCCAAATATCTCGTCTTCCGCTCTCAAAAACCTCTCTTAAATTTATCCTCCTTCTTTGTTCTTTCAAATATGTCTAAGAACAATTTTCACCCTGCCCTCACAGTTTCCAATATCAAGCTCAGTGTCCCTATTGTTCTTGAGATGGAAAACGTTCAATATGCAACGTGGGCGGAGTTGTTTAAAATTCACGCTATCTCGTATCAAGTTCTTCATCACATAATTCCTCCCGCTAGACCCCGTCCCGCGGAGGATCCCGAGGTGTGGATTACACTTGATGCTACCGTTCTTCGGTGGATATACGCCACTATTTCAAAGTGGACCTTCTACGACGATTATGGAGCCCGATACCACGGCTATGGCCGCATGGAATAGATTGCGTGACATATTCCAAGACAACCAAAGCATTCCCGTATCGTCACACTCGAGCAGAATTCTCTCTCGTTCGAATGGACGTATTTCCGAACGTTTCGCATATTGCAAGAAACTAAAGGAATTGGCGGATCAACTCCGTAACGTTGGCGCACCAAGTAACAAATAATCGTCTAGTTCTACGGTTGGTTGCCGGTCTTTCGAGGCCTATAATGGTGTTGGCACTCTCCTTCGCCAAAGCAACCCTCTTCCCGACTTCCATCAAGCCCGCTCCATGCTTACGTTGGAAGAAGCCGGTTTGGCTAAAAAGGCGGCTACCGGAGCGAGTTCGATTGTCATGATGGCATCCTCTCCGAATCCGTCGTTTTTGTTAATAATTCGGGCCAAAACCATAATAATGGTGGAGGCAAGAATAATCGCAAGAATAATAAAAACCGCGGGGGCAAACGCGATAGTAATGGTGGAGGTTAGGTAGTCAAGCAAAACATCGGTGGGTCCCATCCGATGAACAAGGCCCACCACCCCCATGGGCCCAAAGCAGTGGGGCCCATGGCGGTGGAGCAGCGATGGCAAGTGGACCGTGGGCCAACAGCCCCATACCAAGAAAGCGACAGAAATTCCGGCGGCCGTGGGGCCGGCCAACAATCCAGGCCCAATGCCCAGCAGCGGTGGCGCCCATCGGCGCGTGGCCCAACAAGCAGCAGAGTAGAAGCGATTACGGGCCAGTCCAAGACGGCCGGGGAGTTCTTGGGCCCCGACCTCCGCAAGCCCATCATGCAACAGCCCTACTCGGACCGATATCGAGGCCGCAGTGCACACGTTGGGATTAACTCAACCGGACCAAAATTGGTACATGGACACCGGGCCACTACTCACATGACTTCCGAATCGGTACTCTCTCATCTTATTACAATTTGAGCACCCCTGGGAATAATTGTTGGTAATGGCGATTCTATTCCAATTCTAGGGTATGGTCGTAAAACGTTATCTCCTCCCAATCCACCTCTCCTCTTGAAAGATACTTTACATGCTCCTAAATTGATTAAAAATTTAGTGTCCGTCCGAAAATTCACAAATGACAATTTCGTTTTCGTTGAATTTGATCCTTTCGGTTTCTCTCGTGAAGGATTTCAAGACGGGGAGTCATCTCACGAGGTGTGATAGTAGGGAGATCGTATCCTATCATGCCCGGTTTCGTCCATCGAGTCCGGCCTTGCCATCGCCTTTTGCGTGCCCATCTCTCCTTCCATGTGGCATGCTCGTTTGGGTCATCGGGATCTTCTATTTTATCGTTTTAGATAAAAATAGCTTTATTTCTTGTAAGGGTACGAGTCGTACTCCAATTTGTCGATCTTGTTCATTAGGAAAAATTGTTAAGTTACCATTTGTAGACTCCAATTCTCATACTTCTATGCCATTTGACATTATTCATAGCGACTTATGGACATCTCTTGTTCTTAGTTCAATGGGTCCTTTGCTCGACATAAGGCGCGACTTGTTGGTGATGGTAAGACTCAAGAGTTGGAATTGATTGTGGTGAGACGTTTAGTCCGGTGGTCAAACCGGCTACCATACGCACCGTGCTTAGCTTGGCTCTTTCAAAGACTTGGCCAATCCATCGGTTGGATGTCAAGAATGCCTTTCTACATGGTGACCTCAAGGAAACGATCTATATGCATCGCCCGTTGGGTTTCGTGGATCCCAACCGCCCTCATCATGTCCGTTTGTTGAAGAAGTCATTATATGGGCTTAAGCAATCCCCACGTGCTCGGTATACACGATTTGCCGATTTTGTTTCGACTATTGGGTTCACACACAAGCAGTCGACAATTCTTTGTTCATCTACCGCCGTGGTTCGTCATTGGCCTATATTTCGTTATATGTGGATGATATCATCTTGACCGCCTCCTCCGATGCTTTGCGTCGATCTATCATGGCCATGCTCGTTCGAATTTGCTATGAAGGACTTAGGGCCGTTGAGTTATTTTTGGGGATTGCCGTCAAACGTCATTCGGTGGCTTGTTTCTGTCTCAACGGAAGTATGTTGCTGAGATCGTAGAGAGGGCTGGGATGTCATCCTGTAAGTCCACTTCCACACCGGTTGATGCAAACCCAAAGCTGAGTGCCGCAACAGGTGCACCATACGAGGACCCGACCCGTATCGCAGTCTTGCGGGAGCCCTCCAAAGATCTTACATTTACCGGACGATATTACGTATGCGGTTCAACGGGTGTGTTTATTCATGCATGATCCTAGAGTTGAGCACATGAATGCAATCAAACGCATCATTCGGTATATTCGGGGGACACTAGACTATGGGTTGCACTTGTATCCTTCATCTACATCCACACTTGTCTCTTACACGGATGTCGATTGGGGTGGTTGTCCCGACACCGCACGGTCGACTCGGCACCGTATGTTCCTTGGCAACAACTTGGTCTCCTGGTCGCCCAAACGTCAAGCAACTCTATCCCGCTCAAGTGCCGAGGCAGAATATCGAGGGTAGCGAATGTGGTCTCCGAATCATGTTGGCTACGTAATTTGCTTTTGGAGCTTCATTGTCCAATTCGAAGGCAACCTTGGTATATTGCGATAACATTAGTGCAATCTACCGTCAGGTAATCCATTCAAAGACCAACGCACCAAGCATATCGAAATGGACATTCACTTTGTCCGTGAAAAGGTTGCAAAGGGTCAAGTTCGTGTATGTCATGTCCCGTCTCGTTATCAAATTGCGACATCTTTACAAAGGGTCTACCAGCGGTTCTCTTTGAAGATTTTAGGGACAGTCTCAGCGTTCGGAAACCGCCCGCTATGACTGCGGGGGTGTGTTAAACAGAGGTAATATACCTGTGATATACACTGAATATACAGCAGTATACATCACAGGTATACAAGCAATAACAAAGCAAAGTGGCAGTGGGTGGCCAGCACCAAAGAAGAGCCCATTTCGGTAAAGCAGTCCAAGCAGATTCCAAAGCAGGCCCATCTCGGCCAAGAAGTCCAAATTGTATATTTGTAGTATATTATGAATAGGATACCTTAATTAGAGTTATACACCTACCATAATTGTATAGTTAGAATTATGGTAGAATAAGGATTTAGAAGTAGAATAGGAAAAGGATTTTCCTATTATGAAAATATGTAACTTGTATAAATAGCCTTTCAATTAATGAAAATAATCAAGGGGATTATTTCTTTCAAAGCTATTAGAGAGGGGCACTTTTAATTATTTGTCTAAGTTCTGCAATATCTTATTGGCTGTTTTGGTTTGATTTCATTAAGCTTCTTATGTGCTCCAATAGATTGGTAGAAGGCGTTGGATATGGAGCAATAATGACTAGTGAGATAGTTTTTCAACTTTTGATAAGTAAATCATGTTGTGATTCTGGTTTATGGTAAGACAGATTTTTCAATTTGACATACAAATGATGTTGTAAATTGAAAAATTAATGATGTTGTGATTATGGTAAGAGACAGATTTTCAATTTGACATACAAGTGATGGTGTGATTATGGTGGACTGAATTTGCCATATAAAGCCATTCATTCTCATGAGAAATGAGAAAATCCAACTGGTTGGGCAGAAAAAGTAAAACCATTTGCTGAAAGTTCTCATTAGTTTAGGAGTAGGTCTGCAAAAAGACAGAAAATTTGAGTTAAAAATAGTTGATCAATGTGTCTAAATTATTGATTGCTCTCAGCATCTTCCGCTTCTTCTCCACATTAAACCACCTAATAATACTCCTCCAAACCACCTCTATTATGAGCCACTGACACATTAAACCACCTCACTCTCGAACTAGTTGGTATGGTGCCTATGCAGATCCCTTCTTTCACTGTATTGTGTTCTTAGCTATCTGTATTGATTTGGAGAGATTTTAGATCTTTTGAGACAATCCCACCATGATTTAGAGTGTACTTTTCTCCTTTTAGCACGTTAACTAAATAAGTTCAGTGTAGTAAAGAAACCTAAGGTTGATCTTGTTTCACACTTTCACTCATAAATGGGACTTAAAATTTCAAATCTCCACTTATTTTAAGATTTGAACGACGGAAAAATTAGATATTTCTTTTCCGTGTTATTAAGTCATATTTACTGCTTATGTGTTGAATGCGTTCTGATTTTTCCTGCAGATGATCCCAAGAAAACACAGCATTTGCTTTCCCTTGGTGGGGCCAAGGAGAGGCTTCACTTGTTCAAAGCACACCTGTTAGAAGAAAGTTCATTTGACGCTGTGGTTGATGGATGTGAAGGTGTATTCCATACAGCATCTCCTTTTTACTACTCTGTTACAGACCCACAGGTCCTTTCCCGTTCTCGTAAATCTGATTTTGAACTGCTCACCTTCATTCTAGGTAGTTCTGAAAGAAGCCCAAAGTATAATGATTTCTAGAAATTGATAAAAGTATGGCAGTCAGCATCTTTATTAGTAGCTCAATATCAAGTAATTTAGTTATTACAAACTCAATTTCATTTGCTATTCATCAAAGACAAGTCTTCTGTTTCGGATAATACAAGTGACAAATGAACTTCTATGCTGATGTACCGTAACACGTGTCCTGTTTCACTGAATGAGAACTAGATACTATATAACTTGAATTTCCATTTACTCTGCTCCTGGTTCTTTTTCTATTTGCTCTGTCCCACTCATATGAAGCTTAAGAATTTTGTAATGTTATTATGGAGACTTTTACTAGTTGATAGTATAGTTCACATTTGGTAGTTGCACATCAGATCAATCAGGTTTTCTAGAAAATGAATTGTGTATAATGTTAATGGTATCTATTTTATGAAACTGACATCCGACTAGCTTTCGATGGTACATAAAGTAAATTAGCTTGTTTGGCCTTCTAGAGGTGGTTCCCGCTTCAAATCAACTCTATGTCTGCCCATGTTTCAGGCTGAATTACTTGATCCTGCTGTTAAGGGAACACTCAATCTTCTCGGTTCATGTGCCAAAGCACCATCAGTAAAACGAGTGGTTTTAACATCTTCCATAGCTGCAGTTGCTTATAGTGGTGAGCCTCGGACACCTGAGGTTGTGGTTGATGAGAGCTGGTGGACCAGTCCAGACTACTGCAAAGAAAAGCAGGTGTGCATATATTTATTTTTTTTCTTTTTGAGCACATTCAAAGACAAATGCAGGTATTGCCTGAAGAAATAGTTAGTATCAAGCTAGTCTACTGGCTAGTCTTACCTTTTTTTTGTGTGTTTTATAGTATTTGTGGCCAATGTCTCTCTAGCCAAATTAAAGTATGCTTCAGTTGCATAAATGTGTGAGCTGGGAAGGCTAGGGATCTACGAAAGTTTTAAATAGCAGCCGGAGATGTTACCTAAAAGATCTGTAACAAAACATACTCTCTATAAGGGCTATCTAGATTTGTGATGAATTAGATGCACTTTGCCTAATGTTACTTTTACCATGGATTGGCAATGGTATGGATGTGAGAATGACCAGGCACATTTCTCATATTTTAATATCAACAAGAGCTCATTAACCGCATTTCTTGATAACATGAATAGCTAATCCAGTTTAAAGAATTTCTGAGTGCTTTTAGTCACTGCACTATTTCTTACTAATATCACAAGATTCTATTTTTGCAGTTATGTCAACTTAAGTTTTTGATAGTTTCTTACTTTTAGGTGTTCATCCAAGCACTTCTCTGGTTGGTGTAGAATTAGGAAGACACGTTTTTCTTTTGGAGTGTGTGTTTTAAAGCTATGCAGTTTCAATAACTTTTCAACATAAGGAATCATCTGATCTTGGTCGCTTATATCATCTGTTTTATATGTGACATGTCATGTCTGATGAGTAAAGATTTTTGATTGATTTGTTATGATTGAAAGCTGTGATATTAGTTGCAACGTGTCCTGTAAGTGGCCTTGTTTGTTTGCATGTGTAAATAAAGCACTCACATATTTGGGGATCTCCACTCTTCTCGGCCTCGGTTTCAACCAAGAAGGGAAGGGGAGGAGGGGGAGAATATAAATAATGTTGACTCTTGGCAACGGCAGACACTCCACCATTTTGAATCTCTCTCTCTTCTTTCCTCTCTCCCTCCTGGCTGGAAACTGTAGACTCTCCACCATTTTGACTCTCTTTATCTCTCTCTGGACCCTCTCACCCCACCCCCACCCCCTTTTGTTTTTTTGGAAAATTGACATAAATAACCGCCCACCAAAAGAATAGCCAGCAAATGTATAGTTTTTGTATTTTAATGTATAATATACATAAAATATATATAATAGTGTATATTTTATGTAAATTTGGCTAGGGAGTGTAATTATTTTTGGCCAACCGGCCAACTGTGTAACTTGCGTTTTTTTTTAATCTGGATTTCAAATTTTGGCATCTCTCTTTTCTCCTGTTTCTTTTTAGCTTTGGTATGTCCTCTCAAAGACATTGGCTGAGGATGCTGCATGGAAGTTTGTGAAGGAGAAAGGCATTGATATGGTTGTAATAAACCCTGCTATGGTTATTGGTCCTTTGTTACAGCCTACACTTAATACCAGTTCTGCTGCAGTCTTGAACTTGGTAAATGGTATGTTTTTAAACTTAAATTAGTTAGATCTTTACCTCAATCTAGTGAGGTCAAATGGCTAGGAAATGTGGAATACCAAGGCCATGTGGAATGCCACGGCTAAGGTTGTGTGCAATGCCAAGGCCATTTGTAAATTGTAAGGCCAAGGCAGAACATATATGCTGTAATTTTTTGCTTTATGGTCAACATAAGTAGACGAATACCGAGGCCATAATCAACGCTAAGGAGAAGGTCATTTGCAAGGCCAAGGCAAAAGATTTGTCTTTCTGGTCAACCTAGTTAGATTTCTCCAAATAATTTAACTAAACTAGATGGATCTTCCTCCTAATATGATTACATCGAGAACATCCACTCTCTTATGGCATATATAAATGGGGTCAATTTGAGAGTAATTCATCAAAAATACTAGTCATGTTTGTCTTTTTGTTCTAGTTGGGTGTTTCCTTGTTGCTTTGGCCCGAATGTGGAGGATTTGGGGCTGAGGGGTGTTGGGTGTATGGTAACTACAGTTTATGGCTTTATGCAACAGATGATGCTTGGGTGATGTGCTTATTGAACTAGAGGTGAAGTTCAAACTAGATGGGAGAGCAATCTAGTTTTCCTTTTAAGCTAGAAAACTTCCAAGTAATTTACCTCTATAAGTTTAAATTCCAATCAAAGGCTAAACTAAACAGAACGATTGAGGTAGAAGATAGAAGTGATGAAAAAGCAATTAATACTTGTGCTTTTCCATTTTCCCTTTTTTCTTATGATATCGAAATCTGTTAGTTCATAACGATGTTATACCATTCTTTTTATCATTTTGAATGTTCATTTTTCCATGTTATGTAGGTGCTGAGACATACCCAAATGCTTCTTTTGGGTGGGTTAATGTGAAGGATGTCGCAAATGCACATATTCTCGCATTCGAGAACCCTTCAGCTAATGGGAGATATTTAATGGTTGAGAGAGTCGCGCACTATTCTGATATATTGAAGATATTGCGTGACCTTTATCCTACTATGCAACTTCCAGAAAAGTATTCATATAAAAATAAGTTGATTTTTGCTTGTGATGGAACTACTATATTGAGCGCTGATCACACAAATTTGCTATGTGGTTAGATGAATATGTTGATAGTGTTTAATGTTGTATGTGTAGATTGATATTTGTTCACTTTATGTGTGTTGTGTGTGTGGGTAAGAGAGAGCACAAGAGATAGTAGAGGAGCTAGTGTGAATAAAATCTTAAAAATCTACAATTCATGAAGGGCGATGTATTGTCAAATTTAATCATAGTGTGACTTCAATCTCCTAATGTCGCCTTCATATGATATTTGCTTATCCACTCTTAGTTATTCATAAATTGGATGCTCTTTGATTGTATGCGACTTGTATCCGGGTGCTTGTAAATCACTAAGTAACTTGAACCATGGATTCCCTTTCTTGTCTTGTTTGGACTAGGCTTACCAGTGTTCTTGATAAGTCTTCCTGATCTTTGAAGCAAGCATCAGCTTTTCATTGAAATTGTTTTAACTGCAAATTTTTCAAAATAACCTCTGTAGGTGTGCTGACGACAACCCGTTGATGCAAAACTATCAAGTATCAAGGGAAAGGGCAAAAAGCTTGGGTGTTGAATTTACTCCCCTTGAAGAAAGCATCAAAGAAACTGTTGAAAGCTTGAAGGAAAAGAAGTTTTTTGGAGGCTCATCTGCTATGTAAAGGCGTCTGAAAGCTTTTATGGTTGTTGATCTGTGCATGTCTCAAAAAGTATCTTCCTTTGCAAAAGCTAGTGAAACCATACCCTGAACAATATTGCTTTTTTTTCCTTTTGGCTAATTTTAGGATTGAGGCGTCGAGTACTGTATCCCTTAATAAATTTCGACCAGACGCGGTTGAATTTATTGTGAATTTCTTTAGCTGCAGAGATTGCTTAGCATAGCTATTAATGCAAGCATCAACTGATAATCCTTGGTGCGTGGGCCTTACGAACTGTATTAGCATGAGAAATCAACATTAGGGTAAAAATTCTTATAGTGCAGATTAAATCCAAGAGATGTTTTCAATGTTGGAAATGATAATCTCCTTTGTGTTTTATTTACTGGCGCATCGTCTAGTCCTACATCTTCTAAGCCTCTTCAATCAAATAATGTTTTATATGTTCCCTATCTTTAGAAGAATCTAATGTCAGTCCAGCATTTGCAAGCCGACAATAATTGGTCCATTGAGTACACTGAGTCTGTTTTTTTTTGCTAAGTACAAGAACACCAAATGTTATTTCATTGTGAGAATAATATCTCTCTCTATCCTGTTCGCAAAACCTCCCGTTGCTCGTGTGCTGAACTTCACCTAGACATATTAAGTGAGAATACATGTCTTGCATTCATTTGTTTGGCGCACACTAGGTACAGACGTTTTTTCCATAAGCACATCATAAGTAGACCTCGACACTAAATCGAGCCAATGAAGTTTTGAACAGCTACTGTACAAAGTCGTTCCATTAATTTATCTAAAAACACAACACAAATCCTAAAATCTTCTCAATGAGGGTATCTTGACATTACTAGTTAACATCCTATATACGAAACATCACAACTGCAGCACGAAAGATTACCAATTTGGAAAAAATGCAGCCTTAACTTCTTACTCCAACTTCTGCTCTTTAGCTACTGAAATTACCAATGGTGCAGCTTTTACTTTCTCAGAATCCCTATCTGCTTCACTGTCCTCCTTTTCTTCTTCTCTAGATTTGTTTCACAAACTCATAAAATATGTCAATACTCTAGAACTATTGACATCTGCTCCTTTTCTTTTCTTTCTTGCTTTGGTTGTCATTCACATTGGCTGGTGGAAAGAAGATGGATGTCATCATCTCTCAGGATGCCAGAACTTGCAAGACCTTGAGTCCTACAAATCACCTTTCACATCACTCTAATATTTGAACAATAATAAACATGTTAAAATCTAATGAGATGCGTACCATATTGAGAAAAGTCAGTATATTTCTCTTTTAGTATGCCACAGAGTAATTGCATTAAATATATATCCACACCTAAACCAAGTATTGGGGGGGGGGGGGGATGAACCGAAATTAACTTACAGTGATACTACTATTGGGTGGACAACTGATATTTTGGAATTTCATCTTGCGGTCCAATTGAAATGTTTGACCTTAAGTTGAGGGAGCAATCATGAATCAGTGTGTTAAAAGGTCAATCCAAAATCATGTTGATTTCATGGTACAATGTATGAACCATCCTACACATTGAGTCAACCGCATTAACGAAGCTGGAGAATGAGTTCTTGATTACAGCATAATATTAAAAACTCAAATCTTAGATTGCACATACATCATTGATTGTGAATTTGTCTGATAAATTAAGGGATGGCAACAGCCATTCCGCCAAATAGATGGGCTGCTTTTCATATTTAGTATCATCTGCAGAATAATGAGAAAGCCAAATTTTTATTCATGATAAGAGCAAGAAATGGACTGGCCTAAATGAATTTGAGCCATACCTGAAGGGCGCACAAATACTCTGTGTGAAACAAAGGACTGCACAAACAGAAAAGATTATTCAGGTTAATAAGCCCCTTAAAAGTCCAAATGTTCAATTGAAGAAAAACAGTTACTATATGAATGTGAGACTCCTGGAAAATCTCCCACATCCATTATATATAATCATTCATAGAAAACCATATCTTTTTGTAGGTTTTCTACTTTATGGAATACTTCTTGTATAAGGGCGTCTCTTTATGCCCATGTTGTTAGCAAAATTAGAACTTTATAAAAAAGATGAATGTGGGATTCCTGTCAAAGACTGCAAGAGCATCTATTTATGGAGCACTAATTTCAGAAGCTCCTGAGTCCTGATGTGTAAGGTCGAAAGATGAAAGGGAATACTCGGGCGTTCTTCTACAACAGAGGTGTAGTAACATTTCTTTTGATATTCAACCAGAGAGGTGTTATGAAAATTTGCCAGTACTCCTATATGGCTATATTCCTTTCAGTTAACTGTTTCTCATCTATACACCACAGTCCACGCTTAGTTCATACTAGGAGAAAGGGAAGTCACTGACAGTACCATTCATAAATCATGTCTGACTTTCCAAATATTCAAGGTCTGTAGTGGGAAAAGCTCCACCTTTCTTTGTTTTAGTTTTTGGGTTTTGTTCTTATTAGCATAACATTTTCAATATAATATCTTTCCACCCTATGATATATTTGCAAGAAATTTAACACGTGATGCGCATTCAGTGTTATCAAGGGAAAAAATGAAGGGCCCTGACGTATATTGGGGTATGCTATATGAATCACTATCCATTATGCTATATGAATCACTATCCATTTTGCTACATTTGAACCCATTCCAAAATTAAAAAAAAACTAGCATCTTTTGAATTCTATTCCGTTTCTATGACATACATATTTCTAATAAAACTAAAAAGGTTCCTAGAAAATACAGAATCTAATATATGCGTACTGTCGTGACTAAGTCATACTCTTAACTAGTTGGTATCGCCTGTATGAATCTTTTACTTCCATTATGTTCTATTTTTCGCTAAATTTGGTTTTTTTATAAGGTAAATAATTTTATTAACAATTGCGGAAAACCCCATATACAAGCCGTATACCAAAAGAAGAGAACCTACACCAAAATATGGTTCTCAACAAAAGAGATCCAATCCTCTATAAAAATTGGTACCTCATAAGTAAACCAAATGAAACTAGAGACAAAACACTACTCTGCATTTTACAAAATCAAGTTCCAATCCTTCAAAAGTCCTCCTATTCCTCTTTCCAAATGACCCACATGATTGCTAAGGGGGCAACACACCATGCCCTCTGGCTTCTCGTCCCCCTTCTATGAGTCCAACTTTGCAAAGCCTCCTTCATTGAACCCGGCATGACCCATTGCATCCCAAAAAAATTGAGGGCCACCCTCCATAACCGACTAGCCACCTTACAGCGCAAAAGAAGATGATCTACACTTTCGTCTTCACTTTTACACATAAAACACCAACTAACATAGGCGATTTTCTTCTTCCTCAGGTTTTCCGCCATTAAGATAGCACCCCTTGCCGCCAATCGTACAAAGAAACAAACCTTCCTCGGTGGTCTAGGGATCCAAATGGAGTCATGGGGGGAAGTACATTCATCTCTCACTAACAACCTCTTGTAATAAGAACTAACAGTGGACAAGCCGTCTCCACTCTCTCGCTAAATTGGTATTAGATTTAAAGAGATTCTAGGTCTTTTCAAGATAGCTTCATTCCATGTGATTTTAGGTCCCATGTTGTTCCCTTCTAACACTTTAACCATGATGTTTTCACTCCTTAAATCAATATTGGCTTGGTTTCTCAAGTCATTAATTGAGTATAACGCTTAATTTGAACAAGATGCCCAACAAATGAATTTTAAACTATGAAAGATATCTATAAACCCATCCCCTTAACATTTCCTTCTCTGATATGGCAAAAGCAAACGCAAGAGAATCCTCTATTATAGAGTGAACTGGCTATACTTAAAATTTAGCTACAATATTTGAACTCTTGCATTCTTAGGTTATAGTGTTATATAAAATACAATGGATACATATTCTCTTAACTTAAACAGAAAAAGAACACCAAACAGAAGAAAAATAACAACAAAGATTAATACACTGGCTATACACAAGACAAGATTTTCATATATATCATGGTTACCTGCCATACTGAAGGCATATACTCCCGATACAGTTGAACATTAGCACTATTTCTAATGGTCCTTGAGTCCAAGATACTCTCAACAGACAACTGCCCTGTATTCCTATTTGAGTGGCTGCAAATTAGAGAACGATGAATGTGAGAAATGAAAACTATTCGTACAGTTCAGCAGCTTAAAATCATTAAGAAATGATCTTTGGAACAACTGAACAGTTTCATAAACATGGTATAAATATGGTCCTAAATTGATAACTTTCAAGGGTGAACAAGCTCGTAAACCACTATGATGATCAAACATACAAATTCCCCTTACATGTTGTGTTACTTGTTTAGTTGAAAAATCAGTCAAGTCAGAACACAAACTGCCCAATGCAACGAGCCCAGAATATGGAATTAAACCAGGGCACATTTACAGACAGACAGCACATATTAGGGTTGAATTTTTCCACCACATTCTCCACACAGGATAAATTATCATATTTATTTGTTCATTTGTAACCAGATTTTAGTAATACACAATACAATATTTATTTTGGACACAAGAAATGTACTGAATCCAACCTAATAACATCGCGCGTTGTAAATTTTTCCTGTAAACTTGCTGCTTTTGTAGTTAGAACAAGCATCGGATGCACCACAAGAATCTTCTGGATCTCTTGAACAACAGTGTCTGACACACTTTGCAGAGAAAGACTTCTCCTGGTAATAAGACAAATATGTAATGCTAAAACATTCAATTTGAGAATAAGCAAGAAAAAAGGGTGCAGCTTATACAGAAAGAAAAGTAACATACTGCATGTGTATACATGAGAAGTACACCAATGAGTTTCTCTCTCCTTTACTTCACATTATTTCATAGGACGGGAAAAGAAATAAGAGATATAATTCCTCTTCCTATCTGCTTACCATTCCTTTTCCCTCCTAAGAACAAAACAAGTGACACATAGGGAATGCTGGGTGAAAAACATGAACAGATGAGAACAAGCAGAAGGAAACTTGCAACCAGTTATATAGTACTAGAAGTATGCACTTGATATGACAACATGTGAGGTTACCATAACCACAACCAACACCATCCCATCTCCACGAGAAAAGAAGAAAAATAAATGACAACCGAACAACTGGGGTTTATTTAAAATGGTGGATTTAAACAATAAAAACAAATGAAAAGACAATTGAACTGCAACAGTCATTATAGGAATAGAGTTACACCTCTAAAAGACCACATTTATGTGCTCATGCACGAGGAAAAATGCTCTTAAAAAGCACTTCTCTCAAACTGAAAAGTCTATTTCAAAACTTTTAAGCACTCTCCAAGAGCTATTTATCTTACATGTGAATTTATCTAAAACGAGCAGCATTTAGCATGACCAAGAAAATAGGTTCATCTGTTAAGATGAATCCAAGAGTACTTTCCCAGCTCATCCAAGGAAAAGAAGATCCATAGAGAGTAGAATGCAAATATCTTAAGCAAGACAATTGCATTTCTGATCACCTACTTACAATGTTTGACCGCCGATGGTCATTTTCCAATTAAATATAGGTAACAGAAACTGCACTCTTACCTAACACCACGAAAATGCTACAAAGTAAGGTGCTTGCGGAAGTATTTGGAGACAAACTTTCAGGGTTCTCCATAACTCCCTCTTTTTGGTGTTCATTTTGGACTGCATCTTTCACTTGTTTTATCTCTTCAAATGTAAGAGATTGTTGTGGACTCTAACCTGTTAGTGCTCCCTGGTGGTATAGACGGTGAAGCGCGATCCATCCAATAAAAAGCTCCAATACTGGTTATACAAGAGAAGCAACATATCTTAATAAGCTACAGAACTTAGTTACACCATTAAGGAGTACTAAAAGAAAAAAGGAAAAAACTAAAGGAGACAAAGGGAAGAGGAACATAGATGGAACGTCTGAACACAGATCTGATGACCTAACAGATAATCACTAAATGGGTAGTTAATTGTGAAGTACAATCCTAATGTCTGAACAATGATCTGGTGAGTTAACAGAGAACAACCAAATGGATAATTCAATTTCAGTAGTCCTTGCAACCTACATGACAAATCTAGTCAATAAAAGAATCTAGTCCGAGTGAAAACAGGACAAGATTATATTCCCCACCCCACAGGGCCTGCCAAAGAATCAGAGGAAGAACCAATGATAACAATGGAAGATAACATGTAAACTTTTTCCAATTACAAGGCAAGTGTTGATAAATTAGTGGTGTCTTTGGACATTCCCCTGATAAAAAAAGGTCATTTTAGAGAAGACCATCTTACTGGTGGTTTCTATCGGAGTACCATAGGATTGGCTGTTTTAACATGGCCACATGAAGAAATTGGCGAACTGCCTAAAAGCAAATACAAGCCAAGATTTATGTACTGGTTACCAAAAGTCAAAAATCATGCACTATCAGGAATTATATGATTTATCTATCCATATACTTATCCTAAGAATACTTCTATTCTGTAGGTTGATCTGAAAATGTTTCATGCATAAACAAGGATACCTTTTTAAGCCCAATAATGGATATTATCATTGTTTAGATACCTTTCCTACTTTGCCAGAACTGTTTATGTTCTTCATTTTATCACAGGGAATTAAAACAGCTTCATCAATTCTTGAACATGTTCACACAAATGCTTTGACGTCAATGGAATGCACTTGCTACAGAGGTTAATGTAAGACCCCCACTGCAAATGATAACCCAGTTGTAGTAATCAACCATTTAAACATCAAGTCTCTCTTTATTATTTGTATGAAATTAAAACACCAAAGTCAACATCAAGAAGAGATCATAAGAAAAAACCTGTCAATCATAAGCAAATAAACACCAGTACCATGAGCCTCTTTTTCCTTTTGAAGTTGGAGCTGCAAAGTCTGCAACAAAACAAGATTGAAAGAATAGGCGACTTGTATATATATTGAGTTCTTTATATTCAAAGATAAATAAAGTATCTCACACAGTTAGCCAATCAAAAAGAATACTTTGTAAAAATCCACAAAATGATAAATAAGAATAAATTAACAGCATATATTCAGTGTTAAGTGTTTTATTATGTCGAATTATGCGACCAGATCGTCTAAGAGTTTCAAATGTTGAAAGAATACGCATTTATTTACTTCATTCTATCTTTAATACGCCTCCTCACATGCAGGTCTGCTTCTTTACAATGAGTCAAGTACGTCGACTTCTTTTTATAAAGGATGATGGTGAGATTTGAACTCAGGATTCTGTCTAACTCTGATAACAAGTTTTAAAAAAAGCGGACCTTGAACCTTATACAACTCCAAAAAATAGATCAGGTGGATTGTCAAAACCACATAACCAGACTACATTTCATATATTCTTAAACAATCTGGAATACTGTAACACCTCTCTACACACTCAAGACCGGACATCTGGAACGTGAATAACGTAAGACCGAGGCCTAGCATTGAGAAATACAACAAGGACGAGTGCTCTGATACAGTGTAGAATGGCACAACCAACAACTACAAACAATTACGCATTACTCTTAAGCAAGTTAGGATCGACTATATGACTCCTCACAATTAATATTATAAAAACTTAGTTTTGCACCTAATTGTTCGCTAGGTATGCATGGATTCATGGAAATTCTAGGTTTTTTTAGACAACTTCTATTAGACTCATTCGTGGATAAGGTTTATGCAAAGGTGGGGCCCTCGAGTTGAGAAAGATAGCAACGTCAAAGAGGATAAACAGATCTGATGCGACTGGCAGATTTTTGTGCGCATTAATATATGCAGTAGTTTAGTTTTACTAGAATTCTTATACGAATAGATTTTCTATGTTACTAAATTCCTGGCTTTCCTTAATAGCCTTGTAATAAGAGTCTCTATTTAAATAGAGAGAGAATGAATAAAAGGAAGGGGAAGATTTATATTAAAAAACAACAGATTTGGGACTCACTCTAACGAGTCCTAAGGTTATAGGCTACCTTTTAATGAGCTTATTTATTTTATTAGAATAGGTCTCTCAGGGAATAGAAACAAGGGAAAGGATATGTGAAACGCAGACTTTCCGCAAAGATCCGTAGCGCATGACAATAACAACTTCCCTCCATCCATATGATTTTAGGTCTAGTCGTTTCTTTTAACACGTTCATTGAGCATCGTTTCACACCTATGGGCCAGTTTATCTGGATGTCGACATAACCAACCCATCTTAGCCGACCTTATCTCATTTTATCCTTTATGTGTGCTACTTGCTAAATCGCTATGAAATTTGAAAAAACCTTCACATTGAGTATGGGGCTTTCAAGTAAACATGTTTGAGATCTCCCTTCAGGAGTTCAATAATTTTAAGCAAGTATAGAGTTGCATGGCTTGTTTCATTGCTACTCTCTCCATTCTTGATTTCTCTTCTAAGTCCCGAATAAGAGTTGACACCTCCCTGGTAAGTGCTCCAACACGTGCCAAGAGATCAAATAATATGTCATGATGAATAAATTTCTTTGGCACATCAGTAAGAATTAAGTAAAAGAAACTCTATCATGACATGAATGTTTCGAGCCTCAGAAGTGCTAGCGGTAATGATATTTACGATGTGCTCTTGTAGGTGAATCAAATATTCTCTAAGAATGTCTGGAGAGGTTTCTAGGAGCTGCTCAATGAAGCGTCCAACTTTTGTTGACGTTGAAGCTTTCAAATTTGTAAAACATATGTGCATCACCTCTAGTTCAGTTGGAATAATCTTCAAGAATAGATGGGCTAGCTTGAAGAGACGAGAATTTTCATCAATTTGTTCATCCTAAAGAAAGTGTCCTACTCTCTCGACCATAGGTTGAATCTGAGCTAAAGCATATTCAACAATTTCATGCTCAACGCAACCATTATGAAGAATCTCATATTGAATCATTAATGGAATAATTTGTTCAGCACAATACTCGGATAGATGATAGAGATTCAGGAGGAGTTGGAAGTCCAACTGCTCCTCAGTCATGGTGGCACTTGATATAGAATGATACATGAGTTGATACAATCATCGATATTTTCCATGAAACAAGGAAGGACATGATGCAGGTCGGACTTAAACCCCACGTTGTCAACATCATAAAAAATGATCGAAGCAGATCTTTAACCTCTCGTCTTTTGGCAATCATTATATCTTCATTTTTCTCCAAATCGGAATAAAAAAGCTGGACATATGTACAAATAAATGCCAACATAAATTTCAGTTTTTCAACTTGATCCACGTCAAGACCTTTTTGATTTTCCTCATTCTTTAACCTCTCTATGAAATCCTCAACACCAACAATGTCCATGCGAAGAGCAGAAAACAACACTTTCCAAAAGACCAAATGTTATATCACATTTTCATATCCACATATCTACCATTCAATACTTTACTCTATACAGGCAACTAACATATGGAGCTCTTTACAGATAGTAACAAAACGTAATAGTTTAGTTATAGAGCGCCTGTTTCCGAGAGACCATCGGCTCAAGACAAAGCATAAGCATGAGCTAAGCATGAGCAAAGCAGGCAAGACAAAAGAAACAGTCCGACCCGGACAAGAAATTTAAAGCAGTATAAAAATGTTGGTATCAAAAACGAATTAGTCATGATAACACATTCTGAAAAAGGAAGCAGTAACTACCGCAGGTAAATTAAATAAACAAAGTACACTACAGAACACATAACATCAAAAATCAAACTACAAGGAACTATAAAGTATTACTGTGCCTATAAGTATGATAGGCGAAGCAGGCCTACAATAAAAACACTACACTACCAGTTTGTAAGCATAAATAGGATTATACTCGACTACCTACTACCCTTCTACCCTAATCTGCGCCCTCCACAACCCCCTATCTAAGGTCATATCCTCAGTAAGTTGCACCTGCACCATATCTCGTCTAATCACCTCTCCCCAATACTTCTTCGGCCTACCTCTACCCCTCGTGAACCCGTCCATAGTCAACCTCTCAACAGCTCCGCACTGGAGCATTTGTGTCTCTCCTCTACACATGCCCAAACCATCTCAACCTTGCTTCCTGCATCTTATCCTCCACCGAGGCCACTCCCACTCTATCCCCGAATATTATCATTTTTAATTATATTCCTCCTTGTATGCCCACACATTCATCTCAGCATCCTCATCTTCGCAACTTTCATCTATTGGATGTGCGAAGTTTTGACTGGCCAACACTCCGCCCCATACAGCATAGTCGGTCTGAACTTGCCTTGGTGGCACTTTTTTGTCGCACAAGACTCCATATACGAGCCTATATTTCATCCATCTGATGTGTGACATCGTCATCAATTTCTCTATTCCCTTGAATAATAGACCCGAGGTACTTGAAGCTTCCTTTTTTTAGAATGATCTAAGTACCAAGCCTCACCTCCACGCCTGTCTCAAGGTTGCTCCCATTACTAAACTTGCACTCCAAGTATTATGTCTTGGTTCTACTCAGCCTGAACCCTTTAGAGACTCCCGAGTCTATCTCCAAACCTTCAACTTAGCGTTCACTCCGCTGCGAGTCTCATCAATCAGGATTATGTCATCTGCGAATAACATACACCATGGCACCTCCCCTTGAATTTGTCGCGGCAGTCCATCCATCACCAAGGCAAATAAGAATAGGCTAAGAGCTGATCTCCGGTGCAGCCCCATCGTCACTAGGAAGTGCTCTGAGTATTCTCCTACTGTTCGTACCCTGTACTTGACTCCATCATACATATCTTTAATCGCCATAGTGTACGCCACCGGTACACCTCTAACCTCCGAACATCTTCATAGAACCTCCATAGGAACTTTGTCATATATCTTCTCGAGGTCGATGAAAACTATATGTAAGTCTCTCATACTGTCCCTATACTGCTCCACCAAACTCCTAATAAGATGAATGGCTTTTATAGTCGAACGCCCCGGCATGAACCCAAACTGGTTCTCAAAAATAGACACGCATCTTCTCACCCTCATCTCCACGACCCCTTTCCAAACTTTTATAATGTGGCTTAGCAACTTGATAACCCTATAGTTGTAGCAACTCTAGATATCACATTTGTTCTTGTACAAAGGAATCATTGTACTCCATCTTCGTTCTTCGAGCATTCTTGCCGTCTTAAAAATGACATTAAACAACTCAATCAGCCACTCCAAACCTGCCATGCCTGCGCTCTTCCAGAATTCAACTGGAATCTTATCAGGTCCAGTCGTTCGTTCCCTGCGCATTCGGCGAACAACACCCTTAACCTCCTCAACATTATTGCTTCTACAATACCCAAAATCTCGATACCTATCAGATTGCTCCAGATCTCCCAACATAATGTCTATATCTCCCTTCTCGTTCAAGAGTTTATGGCAGTAAAACTGCCACCTCCGTCTAATATGCGCATCCTCCACTAGTATTTTACCGTCTTCGCCCTTGACGCACCTCACGTGACCCAAGTAACGATCCTTCTTTCACTCGTCTTGGCTAGTATGTACAACTTATTATCCTTGCCTTTTTCCTTTAATTCCACATACAAGCGTTCAAAAGACGCCATTTTCGCCGTCGTAACCGCTAGTTTTGCCTCCTTTGCCATCTTATATAGTTCCATATTCGCTCACTTTTCCACCTCATGCTTGTTTTCTACTAATCTCGCATACGCCGCTTTCTTCGCTTCCAAATTCTCTTGAACTTTACTATTCCACCACCAGTCCCCTCGATGCCCTCTACGGCTACCCCGCGAGACCCCTAGCACTTCTCTAGCTACCTCCCGAATGCAACTGGTCGTCCTGTCCCACTTACCGGTCGCATCCCCACTACTCTCCCAAGCCCCTTGGCCAGCAACCTCTCCCCCATACCCATATACTTCTATAGATTAATTGTACTTGAAGAATATTTTACAGAATACCTTAGGATATTTCGTATTTAATAGAATATTTACTAACCTTATTAGCATTGGAATTGATCACCACCATATTGTGTAGCTTATGATTCCTATATAAGGAGCACTAGGGGTCGTTTGGTATGCAGCATGGGATAGACAATGATATCCAATGGGACTAACTATCCCACCTTCTATATGGGATAGCTAATCCCTCCATTTTAGTATAAATAGTGGGATAAAATAATCCCGGGACTAATTAATACCCACAATCAAACGCGGGATAAAATAGTCCCACATTTTATCCCGGAATTAGTATCCTTATACCACCAACCAAACGACCCCTTAGTGTACATTGTTAATAATGTCAATGAAAAGTTTCTTTTATTTTTTACAAATCTCTATGCTAATAAGGTAAGTAAAGATTCTTTAGCAAAATAAAGAACTTCGTAAGATATCATATAGGATATTCAAAGAGATTTTCTCTATTCAAGTATAATAAATCTAGACACATATTCTCTTGGTCTTCTAGTAGCCTCCATCAAACTCAAAGTGGAGAACAACTTCGAGTTCAATTATTTTAAAAACATACAGAAAGTTGAGGTCAAATGTTAAAATAATGCACAATCAATAAGAAGAAAAACGGTGTTAGAGCTCTTTTCCCCGAAAATTACTGGTAACTGCATAGTGGAAGAAAGTGTTTCATGCACTACACAGAAAGAAATCTATTCGTAATCACTGAAAATAGATATGGTGTTGCAAATCTCAAGGACACTATAAGCGTGACTTGAATTGACACATCAATCACAAGAATTTTTTCATTTGAGGGGGTGTTTTTGACAGTTAACAATTCAAGATTACAGGTGGAGATTGGTGCTTCATGTGTAAGAGATTAGGTGTCTTTCATAAGAATAGCATATTTATTTTTGTAAAGTTTTCTACTTTTTGATATATTTTCATACTACGTGTGTTTTGCACTCTATTAATAAATTTTATTACTTAAATAAAAACAATAATCAAAAGAATTCAAGGTTTACATGAGAGTATCGATCACGTAAAAAGTAGTAGCTCTAGTCGCAGGAGAGATGAAAGGTACTTCTATAATCCTAAAGCAAGGAATGACACCAAAACAATTGCTAGGAGGAGCGATGCATGAATGGTCACAGAGGAGCGATGCCCGAACAATTGTTTAGAGTGTTGCATCGTGAGTTACTAGAGAATGGAGAGGTGTGGGACATTGAAGGAAAGAAGGAAAGAAGAAAAGAAGAAAACATCGCTAGGATGGGCGGCACACATTCGTCGGAATGGCTTGCCAGTAGCACAAGTTATTTGAGTCTCTAATAAGATTGTAGAAGCTTTGATATCATATTAAGTTAATATATCTTGGGCCTAACCAATCAAAAATACTAGCTCGTGAGGTGAGGATAGCTCAAGACCATACAATGAGACAACATGTCATTTCCTCGACTAATATATGACACTTTAACAATTTGCACGTCGAGACTTGAATATCTAGAGCGTAGATAACATAACATGGAACTCAACATTGCCAAGACTCCTTAATACACAACTGTTGACATCCCCCCCCCCCTCTCTCTCTTCAGAATATTTCATAAATATTCATCTAAGATAATGACAACATCATCCTTAAACGAAAACAGTTCACAAATGGACAATAAGTGGAAGGGGGTACAAGTTTCTAACTATACCAATATATTTTAACAAGGCAATGTCAACGTAGAACCATCTCAACCTCTATCAATCATTCGATCTCCCTTTATTAACATCTCTATCTTCAAGGAGATTGCAGAAATTGTTTAGACCGCTGGTTGTAACAATAATTTTAAGAAACAAGATTTAACAAAGCATTAGCAAGGTTGAAGGAACAAAAGCTATCTTTAACAGGTATATTGATAGGAAAGATGACTTATTAAAAGAGAGAAAAATAGGTAGGGAAAGATAGAAGTAAAAAATAGATAAAATGTGGAAGTTAAAACATTAGAACTCATTCTAACGCACCTTAAGAGTAGCAAGAAATTCGAAACTATCATAACAGCGAATGTACAAGAATCTTCTCATGCTGACAGTGAACAACTCTTTGTCATATTCAGCGTGTGCATCCTTTGATCCACTAGGAGAATCATCCACCTTATTTAGCTTGTGGCCTACGCCATTTCCTGACAAAATAAACCAAATACTACTTGCATCAAATTTATGAGGCCATAAACATATTTGATTACTAGCTTTTATATTGTTATGAACATATGTGTGTGTGTATTTTTCATTTGTGTGAGGGCGAGCTTTGGCACAATGGAGAAAAGTTACTCCTTTGAAAACGGTAGGTCATTGGTTCGAGGCATAGACCATTCTTCCTCCACCTCGTACTATCAGGAAGCATTGCATACATGGGTAAGCCCCTATTCTGCTTCTTTTGCACCTTTTCCCGCTATGCCTCGAGCTTGTCACTTGAATTACACTTTATAATTTGCACTATAGACCCTATCAGAATTTGGAAAATTTTCTTTTGATAATCAAGAAATCCCCGAGGGTTAGTGGATCGCGGTTCAAATTCTGTGGACATCATAATTTGGAGCCTTCATGATTTTCACCCTTGGTCACACTATTTTCTAGTTTCTCGTATGAAAATTTCAAAAGAGGATATTGGTTATTAGTTAAACACAAACCTCTACTATCAAGGGAGCATAGCTCTCAACTCTTACCAACTTTTAAGTGATACCTATGTGCTTCATTTATGTTTTTTCCCGTTGATAAGTCAATGAAATGTCACTAATGTGCACCAGATGATGCCAAATTATATGGATACACGTGTACAGTGTAAAACTCAAAATATATCGGCTATCTACTCATAGAAAATCTTTTATTTACACCAAAAGCATAATTAAAAAAAAGAACTGCCTATCTTCCACATGGGTCTGTCAACTCCTTCAAATGTCCTGTTTTTACATATCATCCACTAGATGCATAACGGTGCCACATTCCAAACTCCCTTCCTTATTCTGCTCAACCTCCATGTTCCAAGGGCATCAGCAACGGTTAAGGGAGTACCCGACATATATTAAACATGGAATACACCATACTACATAGCTGCACGACATAGCAAAAATGAGAGCAAATGTTTAGAGTCCTTCCTTTCTTTCTTGCACTTACAATACCAATGCATCATTATGCAACTCTACTCCTAATCCTGTGCTACATATATCGTATCATGCTTTTGAATCTTCTGTGCAGTCACTGAATTTTAAACTTCTTTTCCAGTAAATATTAACCTATAAAGCTTAGAGTTAAGTAGCTCATCTTACACCTATGCCATTTGAAACTCTGATCCATACAAGATACTAAAAATTGAAATCGGCAAGAGCATTCAGAAGATGCTCCAAAAGCAAGCGGAAGACAGGCAGCTCAGTTCATGAAACTATTCTGCATTTTCTATTGGGTTATGCTTCTTGAATTACACTATAATGAATTTCAATCATTCCAAAACCAAAACCAAGACCAATCATATCCATTTACTTCAGCCAGCTTATCAATATTGTAGGTTTGTAACATCAAGAGCGGCATTTTCAAATAATTACCTAATTCATTAAACCCAATATCCAGTTAAAACGAATTAACTCACAGCACCCATGAGTTCAGCTCTTTCGTGTTAGAGGGCTTAGACACAACCTTGATTTATCTCCCCCACTTTTCAGAACGGTCTTGTGTAAAAATGCAATATTACAATAGACTAATGAAGTTATAAAGCATATGAACAATATTGCAAAACCAACACGTCATAATGTGAAAACTGCAATCACTATTAGAAACTCGTGTTAACTCAGCCAAACCTGACAAAATTAAGTAAACTCTCAATTTAAAAACAGAATGGTTACTGACTTTTATTAACATCCAATTGGCTCATCAATTCAAAACAAGTATTGGGTTGATCAACTCAACACATTAAACATTTTATATTTTAAGTGCTATTTCGAAATTGATTATAAAACCAAATATGCTATTGCATTATTGTTATTGCTATTACTACTTATAGCAATTTATGTCATTAGAAAACTAGACAAATAAGCAGTACAAGGGACCACAAAGTTCTTTCGAAACTGGATTATGCGAGATGTTTGGAATCTTCAATGGTGATGAACTACTAATCAGCAGTCTCTGACTGTCAACAAAAACTTTTGAAGTGGCCAAGGGTTCATTGTAACATGCTTCTTCTTCTTGTTGTTTTTTTTTAATAAAGAGGGTTCATTGTTAGAAGAGTCAACTTTTTGTCTACTTTGTATGCATAGATGATTGGCAACATTTTTGGGAGGCTTAGTGTGTGTTTTTATTATATTACGTAAAAACAACACCAATTTAGTATAATATCAACAAATACTTTGATTAATTGAAAAAATAAAAACAAAAAAAGAAAGTTCTTTTTGCAAGTAGCGAAAAAGAAAGTTTGAAACCATATCAACAATATGGTTTCAGGAAAACATAAATTGACCATACATTTCCAGCAATTGACTAAACTATAGAATTAGAGCCTCCCAATTCGAAAAACAAAATAAACAAGCTCAAGAATAAGTATCTACCATTTGCTCGAACAATCCGCTTCTTCAGTGATCGTGAAAGGCTTAACACATCAAAACGACAATCAAGGTCAACAAACATAACTAATCGCTCCAAGCCTCCATAGTTTACACCCTTCCACTCCTTAGGCAAAATGCAATTAATAGCAGCCTAGCACGGAACCAAAAATAATCACATTAAGCTTATTATTTGGAAGACATAATATATGTGATACAATCTAGTCGGTATTAATGCATTTGTCTTCTTTTTTATCTACACTTACATTTTTTATACTTGTCCGGAATCTTTTTAATCAAGTTATGGACTTGTATGTCCATTGTGTACGGGTAAGTGTGAGTTTTAGAGACCTCCTTATTTGCAGGATAAATTATTTCCCGTTTGGCCATGACGAATATTTCATTATCTGCAAATACTCGTTTGGTCATGTCATTTTGGGGAACTTCAACTGAAATATTTCAATAGGGAAAATGCTCACAAATACCCCTCTACTTTCATGAATTTGCTACTTTTACCCTCCGTTATAAGTTGAGGCCAAATTTACCCCTCCCGTTAGCAAAGTTTCTAAAAACACCCTTCATTTGACAGAAACTCCAAATCAACATAACTCGATTTCAATTGAAATCACGCATCCCCTCTTTTAACCCAACCCGCGACCCACTAAACGAAATTGACCATACCAAATTAAACCCTTCTCCAACGAACTGCTACCTTCCTCCACTCCACCACCAACGAACTGCCGCCCTCCTCCTTCTCTCATATCTGTCGCCGCCCCTCCACTGCTCTGACTAGAAAAACAATCAAAACCCCATCGCAGCCGCCACCACACCCAACCAGACCGCACAACCACCCCTTTTTCATTCACTTTTCTCCCCCACCACACCCACCACACCACTTCACTCTCTCGCCCTTCTCTCCCTGAGCTCCGCAACACCACCAACCTTCCACCCAAACAGCCCTCCTTCTCCGACTAACCATCATCTCCACCAACCCATAACGCCAACAACCACCCCAGCCTCTTCATTCTTCCTCACCACTACCAGAGCAACTAGCAACAACAATCAGTCCCCACCGGTGAGCTCGGCAATGAGGGGCAACAACAACGAAGCCCTTTCCTGGCTCTGTTCTTGTGTTCTGATTTTTCGATGAAAATGGAAGCCATTATTGTGGGGTATAATTTGGTATGGGTCAATTTCGTTTAGTGGGTCGCCGGTCGGGTTAAAAGAGGGGTATGGGTCAATTTCATTTAGTGGGTCGTCGGTCGGGTTAAAAGAGGGGTATGGGTCAATTTCATTTAGTGGGTCGTCGGTCGGGTTAAAAGAGGGGATGCATAATTTCAATTGAAATCAGGTTATTTGGGTTAATTTGGGAGTTTCTATCAAATGATGGGTATTTTTAGAAACTTTGCTAACGGGAGGGGTATTTTTGACCCCAACTTGTAACGGGTGTAGATTTGGCCCAACTTGTAACGGAGGGGTAGATTTAGCCTCAACTTCTAACAGGGGGTAAAAGTAGCCAAAGAGGGGTATTTGTGACCATTTTCCATATTGAAATAATGGTATGAATGTGTATTTCAAGTGAGCTTTTCAAATTTTCAATTTCCAATCACAAAGCTTTATCTTCATAGACCTTTTTCTTTTTCAAGTTAAAAGTTCATGTTAAAACACAACTTTGACTTCCATAAACTTTTCTCAACTTCAATTTCAAATAATCTTTCCTTAGGGTGTGTTTGGTATGGAGGAAAACATTTTCCAGAAAATATTTTTCAATTTTCTCATGCTCTGTTAGTCAAAATTTTGGAAAATATTTTCCCTAAGAAAACAAATTCCTTAAAAATGAGGAAAATGACTTCCTGATGGAAGTAGAGAAAACAAGTTCCACAATGATTGTGTTCTCCCAACCCAACACACATCATCTTCACCCCAACCCCTCCACCCCACACCCCTACGCTCACCTCTCACCTACTATAGTATTTGTCTAGATTATATCTAAATGCTTTTAGGATAATATTTTTTGCTTACATACCAAACACAAAAAAATAAGTAAGAAAACCATTTATTTTGCCTGAATTTTTTTTCCTTCACACTGAACACACCCTTAGTTTCAACTGAAAATTGTCCAAATGCCTAGTTAGTATTGGTATGAAATAGACCCATATAGAGCAGAATGGTCGCATAGTATTCATACACGTCTGATTATAACTAATTTGGAAGTGAAATATTTGACCCTAACTAGTCTGACATTTGAAACCTAGTTAATTGATTATTACTGGTAACACAATAAAATGTGGACTCCCATATATACATATATAATATATACACATACATCATAGACGATACACTAAATTATGAACTCGCATAAAACGTGAGAGATGAAGAAGTTATTTTATTGGGGCTTGCCTGGATGAGAATGCGAGTTTTGGAAGAAGGAGAAGGGCCGACGATTTCGACAACGTTGCCGGCGCGGAGAGGAATGCGATGAAGTGGTGGAAGTAGTGGTACGAATGGTCGCTCTGTCAAAACCCTAGTTAGGAACTCCTTCGCCGTTTCGTCTCCTTCAATCCATTGTCTCGCCATTTCCACTCGTTGCGAAAACAGTGAACCAGCTATACAAGACTTATTTGAGGTTTAGGTAAAAGGGTTAAATATATCATCTATACAGCCGGCGATAGTGTTCAAATATAGTCATGCCGTCAAATAATTTATGATTATACACTTATAAAGTTGTACTTTAATTGGACGAAAAATTCAATTTCAGCTATAATTACATAGAAATAATCCATCCTAATTTATAACCAGCCCCGATCCACAAAATAATTTCAATCCCCACCAAAATCCGAAACATAGCTGAAATTAAGTGAAAGGAAAGGATTTTTTGTATCTCTTACTCAATGAAATTCAATTTTAAGCTCTTCTTTCTCTAATAATGTGCATTTTCTTGTTTCAATCTATAGATTTTCTATCACTAATCATTCAAACTTATAGTTCCTTTTTTCTAAAATTTTTGCATGATTTTAATTTTCTAATTGATTTCAAATCCTAACTCAATAGGAGTTAGTGACTCGGATTGGGCCGAAGATGTGGATGATGTTTTTATCTTGACAATAACCTTGTTTCATGGTATAGTCGTAAACAAAACTGTATCTCACTTTCAACTGCTGAATCTAAATATGTAGCAGCTAGAAGTTGTTACTCTAAATTAATATGGCTAAGACACATGTTAGACAATATGGATTTACTAGCAACATTTTGATTTTGTACTGTGATAATTTGAGTGCTATAAATATTTTCATAAATCCAGTTCAGCACTCAGGTACAAAACATATTGATATTAGTCATCACTTTTTAAGAGATTTAGTTGAAAAACAGCTAGTTAAAATTGAACATATTGACACTCTTCATCAACTAGCTGATATATTTACAAAAGCTTTGGACCATGAGAGATTTCCGAGTTTGAAGAAATCTCTTGGTCTTTGTAATCTCTAAAAAGAAGGCATTTTTTGTGAATGTCGACTGAAACGTTGTCTAACATTTCGGGTGGTATTTACCTATGTTATATCACTAACTGATTATTGTTGTTGTATGGTGCATAACTTTTGGTCACACAAGCATGATCATTCAATAAGAATGTGACTCCAACGTGATATTGTTCTCTGCGATGATATATAAATACATATATATCATAAAAATTGAGTATCAAAATAAGGCAAAACCTATACAAATATTTGACAACTGTGCAAAATGGGCAAAGCCATTGAAAAGATAATGTTCATATTCTATAGGAGTATCGAGTGCTTCAAAAGAATTTTGAGAATACTAAATAAGTATTCTTATTGTTGACATGGAAAATTCCTTTGTATGTGTTATATGATTAGATCAAGGACACAATGGGAAAATGTTACATTGGTCCAGTGGTCAAACTTATAAAATACATATAAAATGTGTCTTGATTTGTTGCCAAGATGAAAAGTTCTTGTGGGATCAAAATACTTGTGTTGTCCAAAATGTTGCCAACATTGTTGTTGACATTTTCAAAATGTGATATATGTTGGAATAGTGTGCTTATCTAATCGTTGAATCATCATATCTTTCTCCCTATAATATGCCTTGTTTACAGGAATTTCTAAATGTAAAATGATAAGATCATATTTTATTCCTACCGTGATGTTTATCCCAATATTTTAGGTGTAAGTTATTGTGTAAAAATAAAACACCTAAAACTAAGGGATTTTTGTTGCTAAGAAAGGTTAGCCATGTATATAAATATTCCTCTAATTTGCTATCATTTTATCATTTTGAATTTTTCCATAAAAAAAAGGGAAAATCACATCGGGTATACATACTCTTACCTGATGGAATCATCAGCATTCCAAACTCCATTCTCAATCTCAAACCCTAAATTCCCAAAAACTTTCTCCACAATATTCACCGATGAAAACCTCTCCAATGTCAACACCAATGTCAGCCAACACCCTAATGAGTACAAGCCCTCATATGAACACTGAATCATCTGAGCAAAATGAACCGGAGCAACCCTGCCGGTTATCTTCTTCACCACCCACAGAGGACTTGTCCAAAGCTATAGTATTTAAAGGTTTAGATGAACCTTTAGACATTAGCTACCCAGGTGATGACAACAATCCAATAGATGTTTATGAAATATCTGATATTTCAGCATTGGGTAAAAGATCAAGATCCTCCACCTTTCCTACTCGTCGATCGAGTAGAATGTTTGAGAGAACAGTTCGTGAAGAGCCGAGCAACAAAAGGTCCATATTTGATACATCTATACCTTCTTGCTCGAGCAGTGACAGTGATGACATGGACTTTGTACTCTCAATTGAAGAGAGTGAAGAAGAACCAAATACTTATGTACCGCAAAATGTATCTCAAGAAAATGAGGAAGTTCCTGATGAAACTTCATTGAAGCAATTCTTTCCAAAAGAAATTCCCAGATATGCCAAGTCGAGTGCTGCTCCGAATATTGCCACTGATGCCACAACATCTCAGGCAGCATTTCAGCCAACATCAGGAGAGACATAAACACCAACATCCTCCAGCAAAACCGAATCTGATTCAGACCTTGAGGTATCTATCTACTCAGACAAATTCTATTCTAAAACTAATTCTGATAATTGGGACTGGTACAAGAATAGAATTATTAGGTCTGAAAAAGTATTAGACATTGCCTCATGTTCAGAATATGGTTTGGTAGAGTTCTTAAAGAAAGACAACTCATAGGATATGTTACTGAGAAAGGACCGTATGTTAATAAAATAGTAAGGTTGTTTTATGCTAATTTGAGTTCTGCTATAGAGGATACCTCCTCGAAGAAATTTGGGAAGGTATATCTCTATAACAAAGTATATTTTTTCACACTTGTTGTTATAAACGAATGTATGGGATAACTGAGGAGAATGTTAGAGAAGCAGACCCTGCAGTGGACAATAGAGATGAAGTAATTGAGTACCTCACATGAGGTATAATGCATAAGTAGATCTCTAGATGTCCAGCCTCTAAATTAACAACCTTGTTTGCCACCCTTCACAAAATTGCTACACACAATTGGCTTCCTTCAATGAATGAGTCAATTGTAACTACAGAACAAGCCATCATGCTGTATAAAATTGGAAAAGGTTTGAGAGTTGATCTGGGCAAAATGATTTTCCATCAAGTTGCCAACTTGGCACAAAAAGAATCAACCTCAATCCTCCCTTATCCCTATGATATACAAAGTTTTAACTATCCAAGGTCTTAAGCCTAAAAGAGATGACACATTAGGGAAGACTCCTAAACTGTACACAGTAAACAAAGCTATTTTGAAGAGTAGAGACAGAGTCATCGATCTACCCTGGAAAATGTAAGGATAGTGCAGATGTTGACAGGAATATCACCAACATTCTTAACAACACTGATCCAAGACAGTTTCTACTGTCTAATGAATGAGTTGTGAATCAAATTGCAAAGATCAACCAACAAATCTCCGAGGTTGATGCTGTGAGGAATGCTCTGATTCAAGACACAGATCATTTCATGCTGCTGCTTTTTTCATAAAAAGTGGGAGAAAATGATGCTGCTGAAGCAGAGGGAAACGGATGAAGAAGGCTAGAGGCTATTGTTATGTGCAGAGAAGTAGTTATGCAGGAGTAGAAAGCTGCTACTGATGTATGATGATGTAACACCCCGTACTTTCGGGTGGTGGTTTGAACACATAAACGTAGGCAAGTAGACCCGGGCCTCGGGAAATTTATGTTGTATTTACGTATGCTAATAAAGAGTTTAGCATATAAAAGGATAAAATTCTGAAATAATTTTGGACGTAACAAGTATGACGATGAGGATTAATAATAATAGTTATATATCCCCAAAGAGGTTATGGACTAGTGTCATATTATTAAATTATGACGTTAAGTATATGAAGGATTTTATAAGTCATCAAGATTTAAGTGAAGCGGGGTCAAGAAATTAATTGTGTGTAATTGATTAATTATGGGATTGATTAATTTTTAAATGGGGACAATAGTTAGTGGGACATTACGTGTAGCATTATAACACATTGTTTGAGTGACTAGCCTAAATAAGCGATCGGTGGCAGCTTCACAAGTCTCCAAACATTCACCCTTAGCTATCAAATACTTTTATCTCTTAAAGCTTCTATAGAAATCTTTCCTTGAAAAAGGAATTGTTACACTTCTATCTGAAAGAGTAAAATTCTCAATTGATAATCCTCTGAAAATTCTCGGCCAAATTAGGGGATTTTTCTGCAAACTTTTGCTCACCCAAAAAGGGGGAAAATTCATGGCGTTTTGGACCTTAGCTCCAGCAAAATTGAGTCTTTGAACAAGGTTGAACACTCAAAAATCAAGCGAAGACCTTGAGTTTCGGAGAAGCTCTAGCTCAAGTCGATTTTTGGGGTCCTGTTTCGGCTTGTCGGAATCTGGTTTGGGTGAAAGGTTGTCGGACGACGCTCGTCGCTGCACCTAAAAGAGGTAATGTTTCTTGTTCCTAAGTTTATACAAGTTATAGAGTATGATTCTTGCCACTAGGTTCTAAAGGGATTGTCGGAAATATTAAGTTTTGTTAGGTATTGTTGGGGCTGCCTATATGGAGTGGAGGTTGGATATGAAATTGTTGAATTGTTATGGATATTGTAGCAGTTAAGGAGGAGGGTTAGGAAGGCTGGTTATGTTGCTGCCTATATAGGTTTCCATATAGAAGAGACATAGATTCCACGCGTATAAGGTGTTCGATAGAATGTCTCAATGAATTTATTAAATAGTATATTGATCCGATTATGATTTAAATCATTCGTATGATGTAGATAATCATTCATAGAGCTTACAAGGACCCACATAACTTAGATAACTTCGATAAACATGTATGCAAGGCTCTTCCTTTCTTTTGGCACGTTCTATGTACGAAACATAACCGTAATATTATTCCATAAATTACTCTACTCTTAGTAGTTAAGAATGATCATGTTATTGACTCTTATGTTAAAAAGCTTGTCTAAATATGTTCTCAAAATCCTTAGTGAGGTGTATGGGAAGAATGTTGATATTCCCAGTGTTAGCCGAAGATACAAATGTATTATGTCATCCGTTGAGATTGGAATGTTGTATTACCATTCATGCATTTTCATTTGCATTATATTCATATATTACCTTGGACCCACTTGTGCTATGCACACTACTATATGGTAAATATGATATGATATGTAGGGGATATGGGGAAAGGGAAAGGCGTTATATACGCACACCACCTACAACTGATACAAACTATCACGAAAGATCCCGAAGAGGCCAATATGATGTGATGCCCTTGTGTGGCCGATATAACCTAATGCCCATAGAGGCGGTTATGAAAAGGAAGATGCCCTTGTGTAGCCAATATTATATGTATACCGCATTTGCATTGTGCATAACATTTAGGCATATGTATTAAGGCCCTCAGAGGCATTTACTACTGGTCGGCTGTTTCTGTTTCAGTTTATTGTTATGTATCTCTATTGGGTTATTTCTTATGTCTGACATACTCAGGACGTCAATCGTACCGACGTCCCTTTTGTCGGAGGACGCTGCGTTTCATGCCCGCAGGTTCAGTTAAAGAGGGTGACGGTTCGCGCTAGTATGTTGTTGGTTCATCTGGTATTGGAGCACTCTACTTGTTTCGGAGTTGCAGTCTGGCCGTGGTATGTTATTTTGCATATGCACTTGGGTATGGCAGGACCCTGTCCCGCCCTTGTGATATTATGTACTCTTTAGAGGCTTGTAGACATGTGTCCTGTGTATAGTTGTCATGTATGGCCTTGTCGGCCTTGGTATATATTTATAAAAGTTGGGGTTTTCTGGTTAAAACTTTACATAGTCTTTTTCGGCTTAGTCCATATTTAAATATGATTAGGTGTGGGGTTTATGGTTAGTGGTGCCCGGTAGGTAGGGTCCGGGTGCCCGTCGTGGCCCTCCGATTTGGGTCATGACAGATGAGCTAGGAGGAGCTGTTGCTATTGGTTGATACTGTATGAGGGTCGTGAATGTTGCTTAATCTGAGCAGTTAACTGTTCAACAGGATGTATATTGATTTATGTGGACAATGAAATATTTCTTTTTATGCTCTGTATATAAATCTATATAAGTGGATGATATGTATATATGTGCTAACATCTTTCTTCTTTTCTAATCCTATGAATCGGTACACGCATGATTACTTGAAAGCCATCGCAGGTTAAGGGGGAGCAGAACATTGATATTATTGATCACAAATGTCGGACAACATTTGTGTCAATATCCTAAGTCAGTTTAGGTTTGTAATGAGTTTTGTGAAGAAAGGCAAAAAAGGGGAGATTGTTAATGTTGGGTTTGGTGTTGTGACATTTGACCCAACATATCTTCTGAAGTACTGATTTGACTGCATAAAAATGTTGGGACAAATGTCATAACATTCGGACCAACATCTTCGAAAAATAGTTTCGCCTTACTTCACGTTAAGCAATAATATTTTACTGTGAGGTAAAAATGACTTAGGCATGGTGAATTGGAGTTGTGTAAAACGTGGGAGAAAGAGTCAAAGCTTGGGGAAGAAGTCGAGTAAGGAACAAGTCAAAGTTATTGAGATTTTCACTCCTTAATCATCTACCACAAGCTGCCCATCTTTTCCTCAACTTCCACAACCGATCGATGAGCCTTTCAGGGGAACTCTCTGCTATAAATAGAGAGGCCACAACAATGTATCGATACGCAGAATCAAATTGCAAAAATATCAAGAGAGCTCTCGGAATTTCATCTTAGAAATCTGGATCACAAGTGTTGCCTGAGTGTGTCGACAACATTCTGTCTAACATTACAATTGCTGTTTAGATTCTAGATTAGTTTTGTATGGAGCGATTCTAATGACAGGTTGTCTATGTCTACTTAGTTAGATTTTTCAGACATAAGTCATCTGCGACTTCAACTTTTAATTCCTTTCCGTTTTATATTGTAAATCTGTAAAGAAAGGAATTTTTAATTTTGTATATAACATATATACAAGACATCTGGTCATTGACCATCATAAGTTATATAATATATATAACTTATAAAAAATTTAAATCTTTGTGTTCTTTAAATTCTGTTGCATAAATTCCGCTGCATTTACTCTTTAAAATTTCTGTTTTGCTAAGTGTTGTTACTGGTGTCGGATGACATAATTGGTGACATTCGGAAACAAAATTGACATTCGATTTATTTCATCTCTTGTTTTTACTTTCCGTTGATTTTAACATCCTTTCAGGGTTAAAGTCACGCGTTTGGTTGTTGACTGAAGAACTAACACGACACGTTTTTGTCAAGTTAAAGTGTCCACCTGGTCACAACTAAAGTTGAGGTGTTTAAATGACATTTCGTCATATAAAATCAAACAGAGCGTAATACAAAAGGAATCCAGTCTGTTAGTTCAGATTGATTTTAGGTCTAGTGGTCTGTAGTTCAGTTCTCTTCCTAACAACTCAATAAATTTTAAAGGCAAGAGGTGGCTTACCAACTATGGAAAGCATCCATGGGACAAGTCCTGCAAGAACACCAACATTTACTAACACAGTTAATCTAACTTGCAACTATTTATCGTTTATACAATCCTCGAGTATATAAAAGCAGAATTGACAATAAAACGAGCTCTTGCTTGTAATAACGCGGAGAACATTTCTTTGAGTAACTTGATTGTGGTCATCGAAGAGAAAATCCAAACCAAAAAAGAAAACGACAAAAAATATGAATGAGAGAGATCTTAAGACTTGCATAGAAAAATTGCTAACTACTGTAATTTTTTAGCTGTGTAATTACTATTCTAGTAATTGTATAGACAAATAGTTGCATAATAATTTCAAAACAGATCCTAAACGTGTCTTAAATTCTAGCATGGCATTCAGAATGTTCTTACCGCACACAGTTTTGAAGAATCCAAAATTGTAAACCTTGCAGTCTCGCCATGCAACACAGCGAAAATCCCTTGAATTTTCCCCTTCACAATGTCTGTTGTTGTTTATGCACTTGTCACAGTAAACGATAAACCATGAAATCTCAAACCCATATGCCAAAGCATTATGCAAACTTGAAATGGAAATATTAGCATTCGCATCCTCTGTATGCCATGAAGTCGTTCACAGAAGGTCTACACTGCACCCAACTCTCAGATCGGATGGGAACAATTCGGCCATGGTTGCATATGTGTGTCCCCTAAATAAGTCGGAAGAAGCATAACTCTTGTTGAGACAACGAGTAATTTCCACAATGACTGGAGAACTTATGGCAAATGGACAGCTAAAAATATGCAGAAATGTGAGGTAAGACTGCGTACGATAGACCCTTGTGGTCCGGCCCTTTCCCGAACCCCGCGCATAGCGGGAGCTTAGTTCTGCCCTTTTTGGACAGCTGAAAATAGTGATTGTTTCTACTGAATGAATTCGAATATAGTCCTTATCCCTCCAAGTAGTAAAACCAATACGGGGTGAACTGTGTGCTGAACGTGAATGCTGAGGAAGAGAACAAAGAACTTGTTATCGTATATCAAGATCTACAAGGCGAATAGCAGAGTTATTATAATTGATGGCTTGTACTACATAGTGTTAAACAGAGCAATATACATGTGATATACACTGAATATACAGCAGTGTATATCACATATATATCACTAAACAGAAAGCGACAAAAAGAGGTTCGGTCGGTTGGGCCTCTCGGCCGGTGGCCCAAACCTGGGAAGAAGCAGTGCGGCAAGGCTTTTCGGCCTCTAGGCGGTGGGCCGATCGTCCACCCCATCACGGGATCACAGCAAGTAGGAAGCGAAGCAATGGACTGGACAAGGCAGTGGGCCTCGGCAGCAGTAAGCCCATTGCGGAAAGGAGGTGGTTGTTGTATATTAGGAGTGTATATTGATGTAATATTGTAGTCTAATTATTACCATAATTAGTGTTATACACCTACCATAATTGTATAGTTAGAATTATGGTAGAATAAGGTTTTAGGAATAGATTAGGAATAGGATTCTCCTATTTTGTAACATGTATATATATCTATTCAATTCAATGAAAATAATCAAGGGGATTATTTCTTTCATGGTATTAAGAGACTAGGTTTTACAAAAAAAATTCTCTCCCTAAATTTTTTTGACCTTTCGCCGAGACACCCCCCTCGGGTTTCTCTTCCAAAATTCATCTTCCGCTCTCACAAACCTCTCTTAAATTTCCCCTCCTTCTTTGTTCTTATCAATATGTCTAAGAACAATTTTCACCCTGCCCTCACGGTTTCCAATATCAAGCAAAGTGTCCCTATTGTCCTTGAAATGGAAAACGTTCAATATGCAACGTGGGCGGAGTTGTTTAAAATTCACGCTATATCTTATCAAGTGCTTCCTCATATCATTCCTCCCACTAGACCCCTTCCTGTGGAGGACCAGGAGTTATGGATTACACTTGATGCTACCGTTCTTCGGTGGATATACACCACTATTTCGGTGGACCTTCTACAGACAATTATTGAGCCAGATACCATGGCTATGGCTGCATGGAATAGATTGCGTGACATATTCCAAGACAACCAACATTCTCGTGTCGTCACACTCGAGCAGGAATTCTCTCTCGTTCGAATGGACGAATTTCCGAACGTGTCTGCATAATGCAAGAAACTAAAGGAGTTGGCGGATCAACTCCGTAATGTTGGCGCACTAGTAACAAATAATCGTCTAGTTCTACAGTTGGTTGCCGGTCTTTCGGAGGCCTATAATGGTGTTGGCACTCTCCTTCGCCAAAGCAACCCTCTTCCCGACTTCCATTAAGCCCGCTCCATGCTTTCGTTGGAAGAAGCCGGTTTGGCTAAAAAGGCGGCTACCGGAGCGAGCCCAGTTGTCATGATGGCAGCCTCTCCTAATCCTTTAGGTTTTGTTAATAATTCGGGCCAAAACCATAATAATGGTGGCGGCAAGAATAATCGCAAGAATAATAACAAAAACCGTGGGGGCAAACGCGGTGGTAATGGTGGAGGTTCTGGTAGTCAGCAAAACGTCGGTGGGTCCCATCCAATGAACAGTGGCCCACCACCCCCATGGGCCCAAAGCAATGGGGCCCATGGCGATGGGCGATGGCGGTGGACCGTGGGCCGGCGAGCCCATACCAATAGCGAGCAAACGGGGAATTCCGGCGGCCGGTGGGGTCGGCAACGGATCTGTGCCAAATACCCGGCCGGTGGCAAAGGCGGCCCAAAGAATGGTAGCGATTACGGGCCGTGTCCAAGCACGGCCGGGAGTTCTTGGGCCCCGACCTCCGCAAGCCCATCATGCGGCAGGCCCTACTCGGACCGATATCGAGGCCGCGATGCACACGTTGGGATTGACTCAACCGGACCAAAATTGGTACATGGACACCGGGGCCACTACTCACATGACTTCCGACTCAGGTACTCTCTCATCTTATTCCAATTTGAGCACCCCTCGGAGATAATTATTGGTAATGGCAGTTCTATTCCAATTCTAGGGTATGGTCAGAAAACGTTGTCTCCCCCCAATCCACCACTCCTCTTGAAAAATACTTTACATGCTCCTAAATTGATTAAAAATTTAGTGTCTATCTGAAAGTTCACAAATGACAATTTGTTTCGTTGAATTTGATCCTTTCGGTTTCTCTCGTGAAGGATTTCAAGACGGGGAGTCATCTCATGAGGTGTGATAGTAGGGGGATCTATATCCTATCATGCCCGGTTTCGGTCCATCGAGTCCAGCCTTGCAATCGCCTTTTGCGACCATCTCTCCTTCCATGTGGCATGCTCGTCGGGTCATCCAGGAATCTTCTATTTTATCGATTTTAGATAAAAATAGCTTTATTTCTTGTAAGGGTACGAATCGTACTCCAATTTGTCAGTCTTGTTCATTAGGAAAAATTGTTAAGTTGCCATTTGTAGACTCTAATTCTCATACTTCTATGCCATTTGACATTATTCATAGTGACTTATGGACATCTCCTGTTCTTAGTTCAATGGGTCATCGATATTATGTTCTCTTTTTAGATGATTATTCTAGATTTTTGTGGACGTTTCCAATTGCGAATAAATCACAAGTGTTTTCCGTCTTCATAAAATTTAGAGCGTTCATTCGTACTCAATTCGAAAGAGAAATAAAAAATATTCAATGTGATAATGGGAAAGAGTATGACAATAGGGAGTTTCGAGAATTTTGTGCTACTCATGGGATAAATTTTCGGTTTTCATGTCCTCATACATCTTCACAAAATGGGAAAGCCGAACGCAAAATTCGTTCCATAAATAACATTGTCCGAACTCTCCTAATTCAAGCCTCCATACCTCCATATTTTTGGCATCATGCTCTACAAATGGCCACTTACCTTCTTAACATAATTCCGTCTAAAGGTCTGACATATTCTTCCCCTCTCAAAATCTTATATAATAAGAACCCTTCTTATTCTCACCTTCGGATTTTTGGGTGCTTGTGTTATCCGTTATCCCCAGCTACCACAATTAACAAACTTCAGGCTCAGTCTACCCCGTGTGTGTTTTTGGGTTATCTGTCAAATCATCGTGGTTATAAGTGTTTTGATTTATCCTCCAAAAAAATCATAATCAATCGTCATGTCATTTTTGATGAAACTCAATTCCCGTTTACGAAAGTTCATACTCCCGAACCTAAGTCATATAATTTTTTGGATGACCAAATATCCCCGTATATTATTCGGAATTTTTCGGACATCTCCCGTACCCAAAATCCTCCGGCGGGCCCATCGCCCGCCGGCCCCACGCACCGTCACGCCCGAAAATACAGCCACCGGAACAGTTCCGGCTATTGGGCCAGTCCAGCCCAATTCGGAACCGGTCCGTGCCGATTCAAAGTAGTTACCGATTTGGGCCAGCAGGCCCACTGCTTGCTGGCCAGTCCGTCCCGAGCCCAGAAAATTCCCAAAAGTCCCTTAATTCTTCCTTGAGTCATAGACCGGTCACTCGTAGTCAGCGAGGTATTTTTACACCTAAAAGACATTTTAATTTACATTCTGATGTCTCTAAATCCCCCTTGCCCCGCAATCCTGTGTTCGCATTAAATGACCCTAATTGGAAAATTGCTATGACTGATGAATATAATGCTCTTATTGATAATAAGACGTGGGAGTTGGTGCCCCGTCCATATGGTATTAATATTATCAGGTCTATGTGGATTTTTGCTCATAAGAAAAATTCAGATGGGTCCTTTGCTCGGCATAAGGCGCGACTTGTTGGTGATGGTAAGACTCAGCAGGTTGGTATTGATTGTGGTGAGACGTTTAGTCCGGTGGTCAAACCGGATACCATTCGCACTGTACTTAGCTTGGCTCTTTCAAAGACTTGGTCGATTCATCAGTTGGATGTCAAGAATGCTTTTCTACATGGAGATCTCAAGGAAACAGTCTATATGCATCAGCCGTTGGGTTTCAGGGATCCCAACCGCCCTCATCATGTATGTTTGTTGAAGAAGTCATTATATGGGCTTAATCAGTCTCCACGTGCCTGGTATACACGATTTGCTAAGTTTGTTTCGACTATTGGGTTCACTCACAGCAGGTCAGATAATTCTTTGTTCATCTACCGCCGTGGTTCGTCATTGGCCTATATTCTGTTATATGTGGATGATATCATCTTGACTGCCTCCTCCGATGCTTTGCGTCAGTCTATCATGGCCATGCTCAGTTCTGAATTTGCTATGAAGGGCTTAGGGCCGTTGAGTTATTTTTTGGGGATTGCCATCAAACGTCATTCAAGTGGCTTGTTTCTGTCTCAACGGAAGTATGCTGCTGAGATCATAGAGAGGGCTGAGATGTCATCCTGTAAGTCCACTTCCACGCCAGTTGATGCAAACCCAAAGCTAAGTGCCACAGCAGGTGCACCATACGAGGACCCGACCCGCTATCGCAGTCTTGCAGGAGCCCTCCAGGATCTTACCTTCACCAGATCGGATATTACATATGCAGTTCAGCAGGTGTGTTTATTCATGCATGATCCCAGAGTTGAGCACATGCATGCAATCAAACGCATCATTCGGTATATTCAGGGGACACTAGACTATGGGTTGCACTTGTATCCGTCATCTACATCTACGCTTGTCTCCTACACGGATGCTGATTGGGGTGGTTGTCCCGACACCAGACGATCGACTTCTGGCTACTGTATGTTCCTTGGCAACAACTTGGTCTCCTGGTCCGCAAAACGTCAGGCCACTCTATCACGCTCAAGTGCCGAGGCAGAATATCGAGGGGTAGCAAATGTGGTCTCCGAATCATGTTGGCTACGTAATTTGCTTTTGGAGCTTCATTGTCCCATTCAGAAGGCAACCTTGGTATATTGCGATAACATTAGTGCCATCTACCTTTCAGGTAACCCCGTTCAACACCAACGCACCAAGCATATCGAAATGGACATTCACTTTGTCCGTGAAAAGGTTTCAAAGGGTCAAGTTCGCGTATGTCATGTCCCATCTCGTTATCAAATTGCAGACATCTTTACAAAGGGTCTACCAGCGGTTCTCTTTGAAGATTTTATGGACGATCTCGCGTTCGAAAACCGCCCACTATGATGCGGGGGTGTGTTAAACGAGCAATATACATGTGATATACACCGAATATACAACGGTGTATATCACATATATATCACTAAACGAGAAGCGACAAAACAGAGGTGCAAATCACGTTGGGCCTCTCGGCCGGTGGCCCAAACCGACGGTGCGGCAAGGCTTTTCGGCCTCTAGGCGGTGGGCCGATCGTCCCGGCCCAACACGGGATCACAGCGTAGGAACCGAAGCAATGGATGGACAAGGCGGTGGGCCTCGGCAGCGAGTAAGCCCATTGCGGAAAGGAGGTGGTTGTTGTATATTAAGAGTGTATATTGATGTAATATTGTAGTGTAATTATTACCATAATTAGTGTTATACACCTACCATAATTGTATAGTTAGAATTATGGTAGAATAAGGTTTTAGGAATAGATTAGGAATAGGATTCTCCTATTTTGTAACATGTATATATATCTATTCAATTCAATGAAAATAATCAAGGGGATTATTTCTTTCACATAGTAATCTGATTCATCCCCATATATTATTGTGCGATTCCCTTCACAAGCTCAATTCATAATGTTCATGGCCGCAGTGCTTCGGATCACTTTTCAATCTAAAGGGATAACTGATGTTATGAATATGACCACAACTAGAAGGGACACACTGCTGGTTCTGTCCTGCAAATGGAGTTTCAGAGCTGCAAAAAGATGAGGATTGTAAGAAACTTGGTTCCTCCAGACATTATGCTTAACTGTGTGTAAGTTTTGCAGGTCGTAATAAAAAAGATAGATTGTTCATTCCCCTCCCCTTCTTGGACAACAACAAACCAATTATGAAAAGAAAGAAAGCAAAATCATGTATATCTATCATCACTTTAATAAGTCAATACATGATGCAAGACTTTTCTTAATATTGTAGAGTAGAGAAAATAAAATAATGGAATAAATGAAAAGAAGTTCCAAGTCTTCATGAGAAAGAGATGCCACTTTCCTTGTTGAGTTGTCTTGTTTTATTGCATATAAAAAAAGTGAAGTCATTGAATAAAAGAAAAGTCCCAAGTCTTCACAGAAAATACAAGTCAGTAAGTCATCTCATTCCAAACGCCATTAATGCTAGTACTCTTCAATCTGCACAAGTAAAATTTCAATCGTTGCTCCTAGCACAACTGCAAGTTTCAACTTTCAACTCCTTCTAGTCGAGATGACCCTCTTTTTCCTCTTGCACTTACTTCTCATAGTTATGACATCCTTTGCTGTGTTTGGTGAAGGAGGAAATGACTGCAGAGAGTCAAGGTGCAACCGTGATGGCCCTAGCATTCATTTCCCCTTCACGCTTCAGCATCAGCCGGAACATTGTGGATATCCAGGATTCGAGCTATCTTGTAACAACGCTATGACCATACTCACACTCCTCAATTCACTTAAACTACTTGTTGAGGATATTGATTATGTGTCTCAGGAGATTAGGTTTTATATCCCGAGAAGTTGTGTTGTGAACCTGTTGCACTTAAATTTATCAGCATCTCCTTTCCCTTTGAATGATGAGCTTCCTCTTTGTAACTATTCCATTTTCAGTTGTTCTGGTCCGCCAAATGATGACTGAAAGAAATAATCACTTCCTTATTTTCATTAATTGAAAGGTATATATATAAGTTACATATTTTCATAACAGGAGAATCCTATTCCCATTCCTATTCTACTCCTAAAACATTATTCTACCATAATTCTAACTATACAATTATGGTAAGTGTACAAGACTAATTAGGGTAACTTTTACACTATAATATTACAACAATATACATAACAAATATACACCAACCGGTGATGGGCCAACCCGAGATGGGCTTGCTGCCTTTCCGTGTTGGGCTGTTTACCGAGAGCACCCGTGATATACACTTATGTATATCAAGTGTATATCACGGGTATATACTTTTGTTTAACACACCTCCGCAGTCATAGCGGGCGGTCTTCGAACGCTGAGACTGTCCCTAAAATCTTCAAACAGGACCGAGGGAAGACCCTTTGTAAAGATGTCTGCAATTTGATATCTTGACGGGACATGACAAACGCGTACTTGACCTCGAGCAACCTTTTCGCGGACGAAGTGTATGTCCATCTCGATATGCTTAGTGCGTTGGTGTTGAACCGGATTACCAGACAGGTAAATGACACTAATATTATCGCAATAAACCAAGGTTGCCTTTTGAATTGGACAATGAAGCTCTAAAAGCAAATTACATAACCAACATGATTCCGAGACCACATTGGCTACCCCTCGATATTCAGCCTCGGCACTTGAGCGGGATAGAGTCGCCTGACGCTTCGCAGACCAGGAGACTAAGTTGTTGCCAAGGAACATACAATAGCCAAACGTAGACCGTCTGGTGTCTGGACAACCACCCCAATCAACATTTGTGTATGAGACAAGTGTAGATGTCGAGGAAGGATATAAATGCAAACCATAGTCCAGTGTACCCTGAATATGCCGAATGATGCGTTTGAGTGCATTCATGTGCTCAATTCTGGGATCATGCATGAATACACACACTTCCTGGACAACATACGTAATATCCGGTCTTGTAAAGGTAAGATACTGAATGGCCCCTGCAAGACTGCGATAGCGGGTCGGATCCTCGTAAGGTACACCGGCCGCAGCACCAAGTTTGGGCTTAGTATCAACTGGAATCCTATTTCCATGGTATATATACAAGTTACATATTTCCATAATAGGAGAATTATATTCCTATTCTGCTCGTAAAACCTTATTCTACCATAATTCTAACTATACAATTATGGTAAGTGTACAAGACTAATTAGGGTAACCTTACACTATTATATTACAACAATATACATACCAAATATACACCAACCCGTGATGGGCCAACCCGAGATGGCTTGCTGCCTTTCCGTGTTGGGTTGTTTACCGAAAGCACCCATGATATACACTTATGTATATCAAGTGTATATCACGGGTCTATATCTTTGTTCAACAATGACATTGGCTCACTTGGTTGGTCTGCTACACCTGACTCCATGTTAATTGCTGTCAGAAATACAGAAACTTTGGATTATCTCCCTCTTGTAGAAGGTTGTAAAAAAATTGATGAAATTCCATCTGTTTCCAGTGGTCTAGAATATGGTCACCCCATTATCGGTTGGTTAAATCCAATTTGTGGCTATTGTGAAGATCATGGAATGGATTGTGGTTTCAAGAACTATACCAAGCAACTGACAATTATTCACTGTTTCGACAAACCATGGAGTACAAAAGGTAATATTAACTCATTTTAAGTTCTATTCTGATTGCATCCTTTTTTATCTTAATAAACAATAGCAAAAAGTGAATGTATAGTCATAACTCCTAAGTAGGACATATCCAATCTCTGCAGATCCATCTACTGCTTGAATATCATAGTGGCTTTGGCTCTGCTATCATTAATTTGGCTTATACCAAATTCAAGAAAATAACAATGAATTACATGTTTTATATATTAAGAAGAACTTGAATAATAGAACCATTACAAGTTCAAAATTGGCTATCCTTCCATAAGTAAAAATTACTATTTCTTAGTGAATACACGTTTGATATGATGATAGTGCTTCTCTTTTAGCCATAACAAGATGTTTAATGCAAATCTTTTTATAATGAAGTGATTTTTACTGTAATTCTGACAGGCTCATTAAAAGAACCATTGATTGCAGGTTGGTTCCTTTCTTTCTCATCTTTCAGTTTCCCTTACTTATTTGCCTTCTGTATAATGTGCAAGTTGATGTCTTCTAGGTGGAGTTTTAGGTATTCTTCTTTTTGGAATTATTCTCATGGCGCTATATGAGTTTTATAGGTCAAATAAAATCGAAAGAGAGAATCAAGCCAGAGTTGAAAAGTTCTTGGAAGACTATAGAGCTCTCAGGCCCACTAGATATACTTATGCAGAAGATAAACACATCAGTTTCAAGAAAGATTGGGAGAGGGAGCTTTGTTAGGGTTTAACGTCCCAAACCCTACCTAAGCCGAAAACAATAAATATGCGGAGAACAAATAACACACATATTTATAGTGGTTCACTCTCAATGCGAGAGCTAGTCCACTTGCCGCTGCAGATTTTACTATAATGAAGTTTTGAGTTTACAATCTTTCTTTCTCTCTCGTCGGCTACACCGTCTCACGACTCGCCAAAAGAACTCACATAGAAAACCGACGACTTCTACAAGCACGCCCTAAGAGAATACTCACTCAATTCTTTCAACTCTCTACTCACCACACAGAGAGAAAACGACGCCCTAATCTCTTTATATAGAGAAAACTAGGGCAAACCTAATACAAGCCTAAAATTCCCAAATTACCCTCCACTAATAATATTACACCGACTAATGCCAGCCCCCCAATCGGCTGATCCCAATCGGCTGATCCGCATCGGCTGATGTCTTCATAGTGTCGGTAAATGAATTAGGCTCCACAACGCAACAATCTCCCACTTGGAAACTAATTTCAATCATCTGTCTCCATCTGCAGCAACGACTCTGATTCTCATCCAAGGAGTCCTACTGAATTGCACACAACTTCAGTTTATCATTCGGCACATCCTTCGTCAGCATATCGACTGGATTTTGACTCCTTTGGATCTTCTCAAGCACTAACACTTCATCTTCCAAAGTTGATCAAATGAAGTGGTACAGAAGCTGTATGTGCTTCGTGCGAGCATGGTAAACCGGGTTCTTTGCCAAATGAATGGCACTCTGGCTATCACAGTATAGCACACTACCCTCGTGGTCCTGATCCAATTCCCGTAGAAAAGATTGTAGCCACATCATCTCCTTCGTGGCCTCAGTCACGACAACGTACTCAGCCTCACAACTAGAGAGAGCTACTATCTTTTGCAACTTTGAAACCCAGCCAATCGCAGTACCTCTGAAGGTGTAAACATACCCGGATGTGCTCTTTCTGCTATCAACATCACCACCATTGTCAGCATCAACATATCCCTGCAATCTTGTTTCTGACTTTCAGAAACACAAAGCTGAACTCGAGCTGCTCTTCAGATATATGAAGATCCACTTCAAAACCTCCTAGTGTTACTTTCCCGGATTGCTCATAAACTTGCTAACAACACCCACTGCATGTGCAATGTCTGGCCTCATACATACTATTGCATACATAAGACTGCCGATAGCCTATGCATAAGGTACCTTGTCCATATGCTTCATCTCGTCCTCGGTCATCGACGAATGATCTTTTCACAACTGAAAGTGTCTAGCCAAGGGAGTACTGACTGGTTTGGCATCATCCATCTTGAACCTCTTGAGGACCTTCTTCACGTATTCTTCTTGTGAAAGTTTGAGGCCCTCCTTACTTCGGATGATTCTCATCCTAAGGATTTGCCTTGCGGCTCCCAAATCCTTCATAGCGAATTCTTCTGACAACTTCTTTTCCAACCGATCAATCTTATATAGGTCTGCTCCTACGATCAACATGTCTTCAACATAAAGAAGCAGTATCATGTAGGAGTCTTCAAATCTCTTGAAGTAACAACAGTGATCTGCTTCACACCTTACGAATTCAGCTTTCTTCATAAAGCTGTCAAACTTCTTATACCACTGTCTTGGAGCCTGTTTAAGTCCGTACATGCTCTTTTGAAGTTTGCACACCAGATTCTCTTTCCCTTTGACCTCAAATCCCTCAGGTTGTTTCATGTAGATTTCCTCATCTAAATCACTGTGAAGGAAAGCAGTTTTCACGTCCATCTGTTGAAGATGCAGGTCTTCGTTTGCAACCAGCCTAAGAATAGTTCTGATTGTCACCAACTTGACTACGGGAGAGAAGATCTTCATGTAGTCGATGCATTCTTTCTGTTGAAATCTCTTCACAGCCAGCCTTGCTTTATAGAGCTTACTTCCATTAGGTTATTCCTTTATTCGATAGACCCATTTATTCTGCAATGCGTTATTCTCTTTTGGAAATTTGGCTAACTCCCATGTATGATTTTCCAACAGTGAGTCCATCTCATCTTTTATTACCAACTCCCACTTAATCGAGTCATCGACTTGCATTGCTTCTTCGTAACATTCCGACTCCCCTCTGTCAGTGAGCAGAATGTAATTGAGGGATGGAGAGAACCTGTGAACCGGCTTGCTGATCCTGGATGATCGGCATAGTTCTGTGATTGGCGTCCGCTGATTTGTTTCAGAATCATCATTTTCATCAACCCCGCCATCACTAGCTTGTTCATCTTCCTCAGTCGTACCTGGCTGTAGCTCGGTTGTCTCAGCTACCGAGAACTCTCTCAAATAGACTATTTTTGATTTCTTATTCTCACATTCTGAACTCTCCCACAACTTGTCCTTGTAGAACACCTGTTCAATTAAAGATGACATCCCTGCTTCAGATGATCTTTCGATTTTGGTCATCTCAGAATCGGTAACCGAACTCGGTGTCATCATAGTCAATGAAATAACATTTCTTTGATTTCGGATCAAGTTTACTTCTAGTTGTAGCATCAACATGAACATATGATAAGCAGCCGAACACTTTAAGAAAAGAAAGATTTACCCCTTTTCCACTACAAGCCTCTTCTGAAATTCTGAGACCCAAAGGAATAGACAATCTTCTGTTAATTAAGAAGGTTGCGGTATTGATTGCATCTGCCCAGAATGTCTTAGGCAGTCCAGCGTGTATTCTCATGCTCCGTGCACACTCGTTCAATGTTCGATTCATCATTTTCCGCTATTCCATTTTATTGGGGCATTCCAGGAATAGTCTTTACCATCTTGATCCCATTATTGGAACAATACCGTTTGAAGTCACCATCAATGTATTCTCCACCATTTTCGGACCTCATGCTCTTCAACTTGAGGTTTGTCTCATTCTCGACCATGGCTTTCCACCTTTTGAATACAGTGAACATGTCAGATTTATTTTTCATAAAATAGACCCATAGATTTCTAGTCGAATCATCAATGAAGGTCACATAGTAATGTGATCTTCTGAGTGAGGGGACAGTGGCAGGTCCCCACACGTTAGTGTGCACCAATTCGAGCTTCTCGACCTTCAATTCCATGCCGACATTTGAAAAACTTACTCACTTCTGTTTTCCAAGAATGCAGCTCTCACACATATGATAATCCACCGACTTCAGCTCCGGAATCATACTGTTAGTCACTAACAACTTCATCCCTTTCTGGCTCATATGCCCCAGCCTGCAGTGCCACAATTCTATTTTTTGTGTTGTCAACAACAACGACTGTATCACGACAGCTAGTCGTTATATACAGAGTACCAATTTTCTTGCCTCGGCCAATCACCATAGCACCATTCGTCACCTTCCAGGACCCGTTACCAAAGGTAACATTATGTCCCTCATTATCAAGCTGACCCACTGATATCAGGTTACGCATCAGCTTCAGCACATGTCTGACCTTTGTGATCTTCCACATGTGTCCATTTGACATCTTCCAATTAATGTCTCCAATACCAACGACGTCTAACAGCTCACCATCGGCTAAATAAACTTTACCGAGATTCCCAATAACATAATTCGTCATTATGTCACGATGTGGGGTGGTGTGAAAAGATGCTCCTGAGTCAAGCACCCAAGAGTTGATCGGGCTGTCAACCGATAACAACAACGCATCAACAATATCTTCAGTGGCAGCATTGATTCCATCCCCCTTGTTGTCCTCCTTCTTCGGTGCCCTGCAATTCTTCTTGATGTGTCCTGATTTCCCACAGTTCCAACACTCAAGTGTTCAGCCCGATCTGGATTGACTCTTGCCATTTCTTGACTTCGACTTGCTCGTATTTCAGTTGTAGTTTCTGTCATGATTTCTGCCTCTGTTCTCAACATTTAGAGCAGAACTAGTCGATGCTTCACCAGAATCTATCATGCGAACCTCCTTGGCAAGGATACGATCTCTAACATCGTTGAACTTCAGTTTGTCACTGCCGACAGAATTACTAACCGTTGCTCTCATCGACTCCCAGCTGTTCGGCAGAGACGCCAGCAGAATTAGGGCTTGCACTTCATCTTTAAACTCGATTGCAACCGATGACAGTTGATTAACAATCGTGTTTAATTCATTCACGTGCACTGCAACAGGAGCACCTTCTTCCATCTTTTGATGAAAAAATTTCTTCATGAGGAATACTTTATTGTTTGCCGAAGGTTTCTCATACATATCGGACAGAACCTTCATTATGCCCGCAGTGGTCTTCTCCTTCGCCACGTTGTGTTCTTCGACAGCGTCAACCAGATTACTCCCAGAACCTATCTGTCAAGGAGATTCCAATATGCATCATTCATCTCCTCTGGCTTCGGGCTCAGCGGCTGATGAAGCTTTCTGCTGTACAAATAATCTTCAATCTGCATTCGCCAGACGCAAAATCTGTACCATTGAATTTACCGATGCCGTGTGACGAACCATCTTCGCCTCCCATTGTTTTCTGAGTCGCAACACAATCTGTCGCTCTGATACCAGTTGTTAGGGTTTAACATCCCAAACCCTATCTAAGCCGAAAATAATAAATATGCGAAGAACAAATAACATACACACATTTATAGTGGTTCACTCTCAATGCGAGAGCTAGTCCACTTGCCACTGCAGATTTTACTATAATGGTGTTTTGAATTTACAATCTCTCTTTCTCTCTCGTCGGCTACACCGTCTCACGATTCGCCAAAAGAACTCACAAAGAAAACCGGTGACTTATACAAGCACGTCCTAAGAGAATACTCACTCAATTCTTTCAACTCTCTACTCACCACACAGAGAGAAAATGGCGCCCTAATCTCTTTAGAGAAAACTAGGGCAAACCTAATACAAGCCTAAAATTCCAAATTACCCTCCACTAATAATATTACACCGACTAATGCCAGCCTCCCAATCGGCCGATCCCCATCGGCTGATCCCCATCGGCTGATGTCTTCATAGTGTCGGTAAATGAATTAGGCTCCACAACTCAACAATCTTATGGTGTTGTTTATAAGGGAACACTCTCTAATGAAATTCATGTTGCGGTAAAAGTTCTCAATGATTCCAAAGGAAACGGGGAAGAATTTATTAATGAAGTTGCAGCAATGGGGAGAATCCACCATATCAACGTGGTTCGCCTAGTTGGTTTTTGTGCTGATGGAGTTAGAAGAGCTCTAGTATTTGAATACTTGCCAAATCACTCACTTGACAAACTTATATTCTCTACAAGTTCCAATAATCATATTACCCTGAATTGGAAGAAGCTTCATGATATTGCTACAGGAATAGTGAAAGGACTGGAGTATCTCCATCAAGGATGTTACCAACAAATCCTTCACTTCGATATCAAACCCCAAAATATTCTGTTAGACCATAACTTGAACCCCAAGATATCTGATTTTGGTCTTGCCAAGTTATGCTCTAAAGAGAAAGTGTTGTAACTATGACTGAAGCTAGAGGAACCATGGGTTATATTGCACCAGAAGTGATGTCAAGCAATTTCGGAAAAGCGTCTCATAAATCTGATGTCTATAGCTTTGGAATGCTTCTACTTGAAATAGTTGGAGGGAGGAAGAATTTTGACGCAAAGGCCGATACTAGCCAAGTGAACTTTCCCAAGTGGATTCATTAGCGGCTGAATCAAGGAGAGGAGTTGAGAATCAAGATTGAGGAAGATGATGACATCTTAATTGCAATGAAATTGGCTATTGTAGGACTTTGGTGCGTCCAATGGAACGCGACAGATCGACCTTCCATCAAAGTTGTTACTCAAATGCTAGAAGGAGATGGGAGCAACCTAACTGTTCCTCCTCCTTTTACAGCAAGAAGCACCACCCACGTAGATACTTAAGTAGTCGCATGCCCTTCTAGACAAGAGTTTACTGTAATATCAGAACTAGAATGAACGGAGACTTAATACACATCAACTTTTGCATCTAAAGTTTAATGTCAGATTCAGTCAAGTGGAAGCTTGAATTTTAGTAATTTCATTAGAGATATGTTATGTTATTATATTTAATTGCTACTTTCTCGACTCTTTAACATGTCCAAATATTTATTGCGACTCTGAACTCAACACTCCCTCAAAAGTTATTACAGATGCAACACCCTAAGGGGTCGTTTTGTTGGCCGCATTAATAAAATAATTTTCGCATGATATAACATAATGGTGTAGTTAGGTTGGTCGCATTAGCAAAACAATCCCAGTATAAAATAATACAATATTTGATTAGCCGCAGAATAAAAATGATCTCCGCCATAACTAAAATGCAACACTGAGAATATAATTAGCTGAGAATTCACCACAATCAGTCGTGTCAGAGAAAAACAACCACTAAAAATTTGCAGAAGGTGTACAAATATCTACAATGTCACACAGCATGACACAGACACAGAATGACCTTACAATTTATGTACAGAAAGTATCAGATACAATTCATAGATTTCAAAGAACAAACCTGAATTAGCATCAGCAGTGCGTAGCCTAATCATTCATTTGCTGTTGAACAACTATATGTTCTGCTACGTCATTGTGTGATTATTGGAGTCAACTGTGGACCTTCATTGCGTATGTGAGGCTAACAACTTATAAGTCCGTTAAGAATCCCACGTTAGATATGAAATGGAAATATAACGTCTCATAATTTTGGGCGATAATTTAAGCACCTAAACGAAGGAAATAGACCCGAGCGTTAGGAAATTTTTGTTATATTTACATATGCTAATAAGAGATTAGTATATAAATAGATGAAGCCCCGAAATAATTTTGGACACAACAAGTGTGATGACTGAGATCGGGAATAAATTTGATGTGTGCACAAGGAGGTTATGGACTAGCATCATAGCACACAAATTATGACGTTGAGTATATGAAGATTTTATAAGTTATTATGATTTAAGTGAGTTGGGATCAAGAATTAATTATGTGTGTGCAATTGATTAATTATGGGATTGATTAAATTAATGGAGGGAGAACTACTTAATGGGGACAGTACGTGTTAACTTGGCAATTGACCGAGGGAATGGCTAAGTATGTAAAATGTTATGTGGCAGCTCCTAAGAGCCTCCATTTCCTAAATTATATATCATCCTCCATCTTCTGCTTCTACTAATAACTACTGATTTTCGCCAATAGTCATTTTTTCATCCTTTTGAAATACAAGTTAGAAATAACGTAGGTTGATTTTTCACTTCACTTTTCCTTCTATCTACTTATTCAAATAATCCCCAAAATATATTCCTATAAACGTTGAACGTTCTCGTGATTTGATCCTATTGTCTATTCACGTTATCGACACATTTTTTATTAACTCAGTAGGCAATAAATCACGGAGATACCATAGTCGATTATGGTAGTTAAATATCAAGATTTCACTTCGAGTTATTAAGCTTGGATTCGAGGTATGTTAAGGCGAATTATTTCTTTCTTATGGCATGTTCTACGTATGGAATATAACCGTAATGTTGCTCCATAATTTATTCTACTAAGAATATTCATGTTATTGATTCCTATGCTAAAAGCATGTTTAAATATGTTTCTAAGTCCTTATTGAGGCATATGGAAGAACTGTTGATATTCACAGTGTTAGCCAAAGGGGCAAGGATATTATTGTCATCCGATAAATTCGGGAAATGTTTTATTGTTGTTCATGCATTTCATTTGCATTGCATTCATATATTACACTGGACCCACTTGTGCTATGCACACTACTATATGGTAAATATTGTATATATATGTAGGGGAAATGGGGAAAGGGAAATGCGTTATATACGCACACCACTTGAAGCTGGTACAGACTATCACAAAAGAGCCCAAAGAGGCCAATATGATGTGATGCCCTTGTGTGGCGATCCAACCTGATGCCCACAGAGGCGGTTATGGGGAGGAAGATGCCCTTGTGTGGCCAATATATATGTATACTGCATTTGCATCATGCATGCATTCATTAACCATTATATGGTAGAGGCTGTTATGGTAAGGAAGATGCCTGAAGAGGCTGAGAGACAGGTGTACTACACTGTGTATAACATATAGGCATGTGTATTAGGGTCGTATTTACTGCTGGTCTGCTATTTTGTTTCAGTCATTGTTATATCGCTGTTATGCTGTTATTTATGCCTAACATACTCAGTAAATCAGTCGTACTGACGTCCCTTTTGTCGAGGAACGCTGCGTTTCATGCCCGCAGGTTCGCATAGGCAAGGCGACGGTCCACGTTAATAGATTGCAGATTTCAGCGGATTTTGGAACACTCCCCTCGTTTAGAAGTGTCGGTCTAATACCGGTACAATATATTTTTGCGTGTCTATATGGGTATGGAGGGGCCATGTCCCGACCTGTTGATGTTGTATACTCTTTAGAGACTTGTAGATATACGTCCTGTGTATAGTAGTTTTGTATGGCCTTGTCGGCCTTGGCGTGGATATGTATATATGTATAAGTCGGTTTTCTGGTTAAGAGCTTTCATAGTCTTTTCGGCTTAGTCCGTGCTTATTTGTGATTAGATGTTGATAGTGTGATTTAGGGTACCCGGCAGGGGAGGATCCGGGTGCCCGTCGCGGCCCTCGGTTTGGGTCGTGACAGGAAACATGAACTCCTTATATGGATTGTGACAATCCTCACCCTACAAGTTAGCTTTTGGGGTTGAGTTAGGCCCAAGATCAATTATTTACATGATATCAGAGCTTCTACGATCCTGGTAGAGAATCAAAGAGCTTCCGCTGCCGGCGGGCGGCTATAACCCATATACAGTACAATCAAACATGGCACAAGAGGAAGAAACTCTTCCAGAGAAGTGCTTTAACTATTGGAAGTTAGAGAGAAGTGCTCCAATATAACCAAAATAATGAGAGTCGGAGAGTTGGAAGTTAGAGAGAAGTGCTCCAATATAACCAAAATAATGAGAGTTGGAGAGGAGTGCTCCAACAATTGAAAGTTGAAGAAAAGTGCTTCAACAATTGATGAATTGAAAACAAGTGCTTCAACAATTGGAAGATGGTGACATGTTCATTAAAAATTAGATATACAATTTTGAATTACGGAAGGATATCGGAAAAATAATTCAAAATTGTAGAAAATCAAAGTTGGTTAGGATTTAGTATTTTAATTCATGTTTAAAATTTATAGTTAAAATTAATAAAGGAATAAAATTTCATATTTATTAATTTGGTATTAACATCGAGCGTAAAAAAAAAAAATCTCGAGAGAAATCACATTGTTCTTGCTAACGAATTTTGAAATGAACCTTTGCAAAGGGTAACTAATAAAGAACAACTGAAGAAGCAATTGGCATATAAATTATCAAATGAATTGATACAATTCAACATTATAAGAAATGATTAAAATACTATCTTGGAGGTGGAAGAACTAAGTCGTAGCATCTTTTTCTCCCTTGCCTTTTTGGTTTTCTCCTCATTTTCTCTTACAACCAATATTCTTTTTGTTACTTGAATCTTCCCTTGTCGAGAGATTCGTATTTGGATCTTCTTCAATCAGAAGATTCCAATTGTATTCTTCTTCTACTGCTGAAAGTCTGTTAGTACACTGTGGAATACAAGAAAACTTTATGAGATAATCATAAGTTTAACAATTCTTTTTGTTTGTCAAATATTTAAGCATCAAAAGTAAAGAAGGAACAAACTGTTGTTGAACAATACTTAATGTTAATGTAAGAAAATAGACATAAGGTATATATAAATTACCTTATAGAGGTTAATGATGGAACGAAATGTTATACTTCTCGGTATTTCTTGCGTGATACGATAGTTTCTGTCATTTTCGTCTCTTATCAAAAGTTTTGAACCACAATTATCGTCATTGTCATTTAAAACATGATCCGAATTATCTGGAAGACTATCTTCACCTGTGACTCTGTTGAGCTCATGCTCACCTAAAAATCATGCATAACCAAATGAAAAGATATGATACACATAGAATAAATTATAAGTTTAAAGGATTAGATTATATGCATGCATTCACCTTAGGCTACAACTTCGCCCTTAACCATTTAGGTGCGAAGTTTCAATCGTAAAAAAAAACTCTAGTTCTATTTTCATGACTTAGATGGGATAATGAGAACGTTTTTGTACCCACTAATTTAAAATTTAGAATCCACATCTACTTTCCCATCCCAAAAAATTCAATTGTGAGATGTAAATTCCGTAAGTACCGGCGATGTCTTTTTGTTGTTGTTGTTGGTCAGGTAGTTCCTCTTCGATAGAGTCCTCCTGATCCTTTCCCGTTTTGCCTTCATTGTGTACTTGAGAGTTGTGATTTTCTAAAGTATTTAGGCGACTCCAATTATATTCCTTTTCAGGTGATGAGAGCCTATTCGTACACTGTGAAATAAAAAGGAAACTTGATGAGCTAATTCAAAATAAGTGTATATAAGATCAATGTACTGAAATATAATTCGAAATACCTTGTATATGTTAATAATGGAACGGAACTTTGTGCTCCTTGGTATCCCTTGCTTCAAGCGGTAGTAGCTTTGATCTTTTTCATCATTTATGAGAATATTCGAGCCACTATCGATGTTATTTTCCTTCAGAGTATGATTAATATTGTTATCTGTGATAAACTCACCTGAAAATAATGCAAAACCAAATGATAGGAAATGAGACACATAGAAAATAATTATAAAAGAAATAATTCCTTGACTATTTTCATTACTTAAAAGAGTATATATACAATTTACATATTTCCATAATAGGAGAATTTTATTCTTATTCTACTCCTAAAACCTTATTCTACTTGGATACAAACTATACAATTATGGTAAGTGTACAATACTAATTACACTATAACATTACCTAAACTAGGAGACTAAAATATTACCTACACTATAGACCATATACACGGTCAAAGTAGCCAAACCCGAGAGCCAATATACATAGGATAAACACGTGTATATCATGTATATCCTATGTATATTTAACACACACCCGCAGTGATAGCGGGCGGTCTTCGAACGCTGAGGCTGTCCCTAAAATCTTCAAAAAGGACCGAGGGAAGACCCTTTGTAAAGATGTCGGTAATTTGATACCTGGACGGGACATGTCAGATGCTTACTTGACCACGAGCAACCTTTTCGCGAACAAAGTAAATGCCCATCTCGATATGTTTAGTGCGCTGGGGCTGAGCCGGATTACCAGAAAGGTAGATGACACTAATATTATCACAATAAACCAAGGTCGCCTTCTGAATATGACAATGAAGCTCTAACAAAAAATTACGTAACCAACATGATTCCGAGACCACATTAGCTACCCCTCTATACTCGGCCTCGGCACTGGATCGGGACAAAATGGACTGACGTTTCGCAGACCATGAGACCAAATTATTGCCAAGAAACATACAATAGCCAGACGTAGACCGTCTGGTGTCCGAACAACCACCCCAATCAACATCTGTATACGAGACAAGTGTGGACGTCAAGGAAGGATATAAATGCAAGTCATAGTCAAGTGTACCCTGAATATACCGAATGATGCGTTTGAGCGTATTCATGTGCTCAATCCTGGGATCATGCATAAACAAACACACATGCTGTACGGCATACGTAATATCTGGTCTCGTGAATGTGAGATACTGAAGCACCCCTACAAGACTGCGATAGCGGGTCGGGTCCTCGTATGGCGCGCCGGCCGTAGCACCCAATTTTGGTTTAGTATCAACCGGAGTGGAAGTGGACTTACAGGATGACATCCCAGCCCTCTCAATGATCTCGGCCGTATACTTCATCCGGGATAAGAACAAGCCACCTGTATGACGAGTGACAGCAATCCCCAAAAAATAACTCAAGGGCCCCAAGTCTTTCATAGCAAACTCAGAAGTGAGCATTGTCATGATAGACTGGCGTAAGGCATCGGAAGAGGCAATCAAGATAATATCATCTACATATAATAGTATATAAGCCGATGACGAACCACGACGATATATGAACAAGGAATTATCCGACCTGCTGTGAGTGAACCCAATAGTCGAAACATAGTCGGCAAACCTCTTATACCAGGCCCGCGGAGACTGCTTAAGCCCATATAAGGACTTCTTCAATAAACACACATGATGAGAAAACTTGGGGTCCCTAAACCCCAAAGGCTGATGCATATACATTGTTTCCTTGAGATCACCATGTAAGAAAGCATTCTTCACATCTAACTGATGGATGAGCAATGCTTTCGAAAGAGCCAAGCTGAGTACAATACGAATGGTAGCTGGTTTGACCACTGGACAAAACGTCTCCCCACAATCCACACCAACCTGTTGAGTCTTACCATCCCCGACAAGCCGAGCCTTATGCCTTGCAAATGAACCGTCTGAATTGTCTTTATGAGCAAAAATTCACATAGACCTAATAATATTAATACCAGATGGACGGGGCACCAACTCCCACATCTTATTATCAATAAGAGCATTATATTCATTAGTCATAACAATTTTCTAATTCGGGTCATTTAAGGCAGACACAGGATTACGGGGTAAGGGTGATTCAAGAACATTAGAATTTAAATTAAAATGTCTTTTTAGTTTAAAAATACCCCGTTGACTACTAGCGACGGTCTATGACTCGGGGAAGAATTGTGTGAATTTTGGGAATTTTCTGGGCTCGGGACGGAGCGCGGCGGCGAGCGGTGGGCCCTCGGCCCAACACGGTAAACCGACGGCTGAAGGCTGGACCCGGTTCCGGGGTGGGCTGGACTAACCCAATTCTTTGGCGGCCCAGTGACTATACTGGGAATCGTAGCTTGTGACAGACCAGTGGGACCAGCGGGCAGTGGGCCTACCGGAGAATTTTGGGTGCAGGACATGTCTGAAAAATGGTGAGTAATATACGGGGATATACCATCATCCAAAAAATTATACGAACTAGGCACGGGATTACTCACCTTAGCAAATGAAAATTGGGATTCATAAAAAATGACATGGCGACTAATGATGATTTTATTAGAGGATAAATCAAAGCATGTGTAACCACGATAATTAGACGAAAAACCCAAAAACACACACGGAGTAGAACGGGCCTGAAGTTTGTTAATTGTGGTGAACGTGAATAACGGATAACACAAACACCCAAAGACCCAAAGATGTGAATACGAAAGAGTCTTATTATATAAAATTTGAAGGGGGGGGGGGAAGAATATGTCAAACGTTTGGAAGGATTTATGTTAAGGAGATATATAGCCATTTGTAGAGCATGATGCCAAATAGCATGATCCTCTACCGGACCAAGTTGATAGAGAAGGTTGGACCAATCGAGGGAGACGGGGGTACGGAAGCATGAATCAATAAAGTTCGGACAATGTTATTTATGGTACGAATTTTGCATTCGGCTTTCCCATTTTGTGAAGACGTATGAGGACAAGAAAAATGAAAATTGATTCCATTATTAGCACAGAATTCCCGAAACACCCCATTGTCATATTCTTTGCCATTATCACACTGAATATTTTTTATTTCCCATTCGAATTGGGTTTTAATGAATGCTCTAAATTTTAAGAAGATGGAAAAAACATGAGATTTTGTCGCTATCGGAAAAGTCCATAAAAACTTAGAATAATCATCCAAAAAGAGAACATAATACAGATAGGGATGGCAACGGATCGGATCTAGACCGGATCCTACTAGATCCAGATCCAGATCCGTTTTTCATACCTGAATCCAGATCCGGATCCAGATCCAGCGGGTCCATAAAAATCATATCCAAATCCGGATCCATCGGATCCGCCGGGTCCACGGATCGGATCGGATCCACATGTAAAAAAAATTACCTTGCTAAAAATGTAACCTTGCTAAGAAATTTTTTTTGAACTGACAAACGATTTTTACTTAGCTAACAGTTTACTGTTTTTCAATTTTGAAATGTTCATATGAGATATTTTGTTCGTTGTCTCGTTTTGATTGTGAGCTATTAATTAAAAATGTTGGACAATGACAATAGTTGTGGAAAATGCTCACTAGTATTTCCACAATGCGTAACTTGCATGTGCTTGGAATCTTCATAAATGAAGTGAATATAATTTTAACTACTTGTCTATGGAGATGTTAGTCATTCACTAATATAACATTGATTTTATTATCGAAGTTACCTCTTTATTTTTTTGTTTTTGAGTTAAAGCGGGGATAAATTAAACTTGTTTTGAGAATTAAACTTGCAAGGATGTGCTTAGCAATTTTAAGAAAATACTTATAAAATTACATTCTAGGTTATGAATATATTTAATAAAAAATGGATCCACGGGTCGGATCTGGACCGGATACGGATCTCAAATACAAGATCCAGATCCAGATCTGATCCGTCAGAAACGGATCCGGATCGGATCCGGATCCGTCGGGTCCAAATTTTGAAGATCCATATCCTATAAAACGGATCTGGATACACCGGATCCGGACCGGGTCCAGGATCCATTGCCATCTCTAAATACAGATGACCCGAAGAACTAAGAACAGGAGACGTCATAAGTCGCTATGAATAATATCAAATGGCATTAAAGTATGAGAATTTGAGTCTATAAATGGCAACCTAATATTTTTTCCTAAAGAACAAGACTGACAATTCGGAGCACTACGCGTACCGTTACATGAAATAAAATTATTTTTAACTAAGGAAGACAAAACAGATGACCCCGGATGACCAAGACGAGCATGCCACAAGAAAGGAGCAATGGCTGCAAATGCTGACGGTAATGCTTGATTCGATAGATCAGAACTTGGCGTGATAAGATAAAGATCTCCCCTACTATCACACCTCATGAGAGGACTCCCCGTCTTGAAATCCTTCACAAAGAAACCAAATAGATCAAATTCAATAGAAACAGAATTGTTAGTGGTGAATTTACGGACATACATTAAGTTTTTAATCAATTTGGGGGCATGTAGGGTATTTTTTAAGATAAGGGATGGATGAAGGGGAGACAAAGTTTTATGACCATAACCACAAATTGGAATAGAATTACCATTACCAACAATTATGCCACGAGGGTTGCTCAAATTGGAATAAGACGAGAGCGTACCTGAATCGGATGTCATGTGGGTAGTAGCATCGGTGTCCATATACCAATTTGGGTTCAGAGGATTTAATCCAAGCGTGTGCATTGCGGCTTCGATGTCGGTAGAAGTGGGGGTCACTGCGTGATGGGCCTGCGGTGGCCTCGGCCCAAGCACCCTGCTTGCTTCCTCGGCCCAGAGAGAGTACCAAAACTGGGCCACTGTATATTGGGCCTCTGCTGTTGCTAGCCGGCCTACTGTCAGTGGGGCTGCATCGCTGGGCTACCACTTTTTGGCCCAAATTGTGGGGCCCACTGCTATTGCATAGGGGCCCAAAACTGCTGTTGCTGACTGCTTTGAGGGGAACCACCGTCACCACCACTGTTCCGGCTGCCGCTGCGATTCTTGCCATTATTTTTCTTATTTCCTCCCTTTTTGCTACCACCGTTGTTGCGGGTTTGGCCCGAGTTGTTGGAACCGGGAGGATGAACAATTGATTTGGTCATCATAACCACATGACTAGTACTGGTAGCCGCCTTTTTAGCCATGCCCGCTTCTTCAAGTGTAAGCATAGAACGAGCTTGATAAAATTGCAGAGGTGGATTGCCTTGACGAAGAAGCGTGCCAACACCACTATAGGCCTCAGAGAGGCCTGAAACCATTTGGAGGACCAAACGATCATTTGAAACCGGCGCGCCAACGTTGCGGAGTTGGTCGGCCAATTCCTTCAATCTTTTGCAATAAGCCGAAACGTTAGGGAAATCTTCTATATGGACGTGGGAGAAATCCTGCTCAAGAGTAACATCTCTAGAATTTTGATTATCTTGGAATATATCACGTAGTCTATCCCAAGTCGCATGCGCCGTAGCGTCGGGTTCAATAATCGTTTGCAAAAGGTCGGTAGAAATCGTGGAATATATCCACTGAAGAACGGTGGCATTAAGAGTCGTCCATAACTTAGGATCATCCTCGCATCGTGGTACCTCCGTATCCTCAGGATCCACTGGGATGATGTGATGGATGACTTGATGCGAGCGTGCGTGAATTTTGTACAGTTCGGCCCACGTCGCATATTGGACGTTTTCTATTTCAAGAACAAAAGGGATGTTATTCTTGATGTCAGAAACTATAAGGGCAGGATGAAACGTGTTCCGTGATGTAGACATACTGATAGAAAAATATGTGAGCGAGGGATTTGAAAGGAAATTTTGGGAAGAGAGGAGAGACCGTCGGTACGAAAATCGAGACGAAGGGAGCTCGGAACTCGAGGTGGGCGACGGAAGTTGGAGGATTTTTAGAGAGATGATTTTAAGACCTAGACTTCTGATACCATGAAAGAAATAATCCCTTGATTATTTTTATTACTTGAAAGAGTATATATACAATTTACATATTTCCATAATAGGAGAATCCTATTCCTATTCTACTCCTAAAACCTTATTCTATTTGGATACAAACTATACAATTATGGTAATACAATTATGGTAAGTGTACATTACTAATTACACTACAACATTACCTAAACTAGGAGACTAAGATATTACCTACACTATAGACCATATACACGGTCAAAGTAGTCAAACCCGAGAGCCAATTTACAAAGGATATACACGTGTATATCGTGTATATCCTATGTATATTTAACAAATTAATACTTTGAATCAACTGGTTTAAAAATTTACGATTCATCTCCACTTAAAATAATTCAAAAGAATTAATATAAGTAAATTGTAAAATATAAAATTTCATAAATACCATTGACGTCTTCTTCTTTTTCTTGTTGTTTTTCAAGTGGTTCCTCCTCGAAAGAGCTCTCTTGCTCCTTTTCCTTTTTGCTTTCATTTTGTTCTTCAGATCTCTCATTCTGTATCACCTTTTTACAATTTTCCTCTTTATTTTTGTCGAGTGACTGAAAATTATTAAAAGATATTACACAATAAAAGAAAATAATCAATGAGTCATCTAAATTCAAAAAATCATGTTAGTAGAAAATAATATCTTACCTTAATAATAAAAGGTTCATAGCTAAACACCAAAGTAAAATCAATATATATTATGTTTGAGAGAAGAGACAAGGAAAATAGCTTCGAAGCTATGGTAGAAAAAAGAAACAAGCTTCCATTAATCTTAGTAATTGTAATCTTCCAAAATAAATAAGAGATGATCCATAAATTGAAAACATGGAAAAAAAGAAAAATAATTAGATAAACAAAAGATATGAAAAATTACTGTAATGTTGAGGCTGTTCATTGTACTCTTTCGTATTCCTTGTTGTACATGGTAGTCTGCATCTTTTCCCTCATTGAGCAGAAGATTCGCATTACTCCCTTTGTTCCCTTTTACTTGGGCAGTTTGTATTTTACATTTCCCTTAAGAAAATAATATTTAATTACTTTTTACTAAAATATCTTTATTAATGGTACTTAAAAAGTATAAAATTGACCACTAGTACTCCAATTAATTTAGAAAATTATTAATTAATGATAAGAGTAAAATTAAAATAATAATTAATATCAGTCAATAATAAGATGTAGAATTAATTAATAAATTGTGTACCCTCTTGGTCCTTTTCAGGTTTGCCTTCATTGTGTTCTTCAAATTTCCTGTTCTTATCGGCATCCTCTTTTGCTTTCTTTTGTAATTCGAGCATATTGAACGTTTACTGTGGAATACAAAAGGAAAGATCTGTCAATGAATTTATTAAATTAATAATTCATGCTCACACAAAGTTAAATCTTCCCTCCATACTGATGAGTTCAACACGTTGGAAAACAATGATTTTTTTGACCAATTTCTAAGAAAAAATATAATTCGGATTGTTTTTATTCTTTTGAGAAAATTACAACAAGATAATAATTATAGATCAAAAGGGGCGAAATCTTTTTTTTTTTTCAATCATCGTTTGCTTTGTTTAAAACAAACTTAATTAGATAGAGAATATACTCATACAAAATTGTGGAACAAACAATTCCATAAGACATAAAACATTGATATGTGTGGCCGTAAGATCAAAATCTAGAACTGAAGATAGGAAAAATCAATTTTACCACAAATTCAAGGCATAAAATAATAGTGGGAACAAACATTGCTAAATCAATAAGAACCATATATATGTTTTTGTATCCTTTGTGTGTGTATGTGTTAGATGTTAGCACTTGCAATAAATTATTGTATTGGAATGAGACTACTCATACATATCAATACACGTTATGCTCTAATCCAATTGAAAGATAAATGATTTGCCAATCTTGTTACTAGTCTTCCAAGATTTATTAGAGATGGTGCATAAATTCAGAACCAGAGAAAAAAAAAAAGGGAAAAAGAAATCAAAAAGGAATTGCAGACCTGAGCTCAAGCAGTGACACTTACTAGATCAAACCATCAATAAATAGGTGAAAACAAGGGCCAAAAGGGGGGGGGATGATTAAGTGACCAAATGAGATTTGGATAGGATCAAACTCAGCACCACATAATCTGAGTCCTTCATTGTAAAAGAATTAACGAGTAAAAACGGATTGAATAAAATGAAGAAGTAAATTGGTATCCTCTCAGTCAGGTTTATATGTCTTCTCTTGGCCGTTTAATTATTCTCTTAATATTTGAATTGAATGAAAAAGAAAAATAGTGTCGCCCCTACTAGTCCAAACGCCTCCTCTTGACCGCTAAGATATTTTGCTGACAATTTGAATTAATGGATTGAATAAAATGAAGAAGTAAATCGGTATCCTCTCAGTCGTGTTTATATGTCCTCTCTTAGCCGTTGAATTATTCTCTTAGTACTTGAATTGAATGTAGAAACAAAATAGTGTCGCCCTTACTAGTCCAAACGCCTCCTCCTGACCGCTAAGATATTTTACTGAAACTTGAATTAATGGATTGAATAAAATGAAGAAGTAAATCGGTATCTTCTCAGTCGTGTTTATATGTCCTCTCTTAGCCGTTGAATTATCCCCTTAGTACTTGAATTGAATGTAGAAACAAAATAATGTCGCCCTTACTAGTCCAAACGCCTCCTCTTGACCGCTAAGATACTTTGCTGAAAACTTAGATTAAAACGAAGACGCGCATGAGAGCGTCTCATGTTTTATGTGTATATTCTTTAACGCTGAGTTGTTCTATTAAAAATTACTTTTGTTCAATTTCGGCAATTCAATTACTGCTTATTCAATAAAGACGAAAAAGGCTATTAAAGTGCACAATATGAACAAACTAGAGTTTTAAATTAATTATTGCCAAGAACTTCATTTTATGTATTGTTATAATAGTGATACTTAACACCAATTGAGAAAGTTATTTATTACTTTTATCATTCATTTCTTTTACTTTTGGCATTTATGTCTTATTTTAATTTTTATAGTGTTTCATGTGTTATTTTGAGTAGAATACGTGATAATTCTATTTTTTTTATGATCTTTTTAAGGTGAGAAATTTTACTTAGATATTCTTTTCTAGCTACCTCTTCACATCCACACTAGTAGACTCCAAAAGTTAATCAGATTTTACACTTGAATAATCAGATTTAGTACTACCTAACTCAATAAGTATCTACAATTTCTAGACTTTGACCAGAAGAATTCAAATAGTTCTTACAAAGTTAAATTGATTCAATATTTAATTTGAATAATCAGATTCACTATAAACTTAAGCTGGCCATTAAAATGTGATAAAGGTAGATTTATTAGTTTTCTTACCAAGAACACATTTGTAGTTAGTTTGTTTAATTAAAAGTTTTTGAATCTTTTTTTTTTGGGATGTGGAAGGCGCATTGTCCCTTTTTATATATATATATATATATTTTCAAATTAACAAATGTGTGAAACACTTGAAACTTGAAAGTATATATATGTAACAATTCATTTAAAATTACAGAAGATATTAAAATAAAATAAAAATGCAATTTTAAGTTGAATTTCGAAATATGCACTGTTTCCCCCAATACAATGGTCGGAGAACTTATGGGGGAAAAGGATTGAATTAAATGAAGAAATCAATATCATATTTATATGTCTCCTATTGATCGTTGAGCTATTGCTTGAACAACCAAGTTAGATATTCTAGCACGGGGATTCAAGAAATAGAAGAATCTATTTACCACTTGTTAAGGAAATTTGACAGTGTATAGATATAAAAAAAAATATTCTATTTAACTTTTCAACGAAGGGAATCCAATTGAGCCCATTCTAATAGGTACATCCGCTACTCCTTTGAAAACTAATATTTATTCAGTTTCAACAATCCAAATTTATTGTCATCGAATAAATATTAGGACTTCTGCAATGTAACAGCGTGAAGAGATGCATTAGTCCTACACAAACTATTGCCAAGAATTTTTTGTTTTTATGTATTGTTGTAATTCTGATACTTGACACTAATTGTTGTGAAAGTTATTAAAATCAGCCATTTCCTATTTTTGTAAAAAAAAAATAGAGTGATTGTGTGCTTTAACTTTGAGTGAAACACAGAGTTGGTGAGTTAAAAGGTTGCTCAATTATTGAAAACGGAAATACGTGAACAAAGTCACTTTATTTTTTATATAATTTTTTCAATTTCACTTAAAAGATCACTTTTTTTTCTTTTGTATAAGAAAATCACTTAATTTTGCTACTTTACTCAAAAGGTCACTTAAGCAAGAAATGTGCAGTAACTTTTTAATGATGTAACACATGATTTTCTTAAGAATAAATAAAAAACAAAAAATAGTAAACCTAACTCATTTTTAAGTAAATTCAATAAATGTATATAATTCCCAGATTTTAACAAAATAAATTCAAATAGTTCTCAAAAAGTTTATCAGATTTCCTTCCAATTTGAATATGTAATCAGATTCACTCCAAATTTAAAATTTAAAATTTAAAATTTGCCGCTTAAATTTTGATAGATGTAGTAATTTATTTTCTTTAAATAAAAAGCATTTGGACTTATTTTCTTTAAATAAAAAGCATTTGGACTTATTTTCTTTTAAAAAGCTTGATTTTCTATTTCGTGGAGATGGAAGATACCAACACCCTTCCCAACAAACTTTTTTAGACATAAAAAGGAACAAATGTGTGATACACTATATTTGATTTTCATGTCATACAAACAAAAAAAGAAAAAGAAAGGGGGGTGGGGGTGGGGTGTTGTTTGAGCTCCTTCTTTATGCTTATTCAACCGTTTCATGGAAATAAATTTATACTTAGGTTACTAGAATCCTTATAATACTAGAAATTCTAGCAAGGAAGGTAAATAATTATAAATATTTTTTAAATATAAGAAACTAGTTAATTTACCCATACTTCGTGCGGTCCAGACAAATCTTTTAACAAATTTAGTTGATATAACATAGATAAAATTTAATATTATTAAAAATAAAAATAAATGTATAAGACATACAGATGAAAATTTTGAAACGTGTACATAAGAGAAAATACATATTAAAATTAAACTATCACATGTTTTTTTGTAGATTTACAATTGAGGAGTCCTCCATAAAAAATAAAAAATCTATGTCAAAACTAATCAATTCTTTTTTATCTTCATATTAATAAAGTTCACATCATACGGACTCCATCTTTTCGATGCAGTCATCCTGTTTTAGGCTATCAAACTCATAGAGGTTGTTGGTACATTTGTCAAATCGAATGACATGTCAATTCATTTATAGTGTCAATAACAGGTCCTGAAAATGTCTTGAAAATAATCAAAATATCGGACGCCCTAATATTCAGCTGGTGCCTGGTGATACCCAGCCATAAATTGATCAAACAGACCATCAATGCGAGACAAAGTATATATGTTCGTTATGGTGACCTTGTTCAACTGTCTATAATTAATACACATAACCATTGTGCAATCCTTCTTCTTTACAAATAAGATAGGAATACTACACTGTGAGACACCAAGTCTAATGAATTTCTTTGTCCAATAGATCTTGCAATTATTCTTTCAACTCCTTCAACTCACTAGGTGTCATCCTATATGACCAGGATAAAAATGGGTTGTGTGCCCAATACCAAATAACTACCAAAATCAATATCACGTATGATTAAGAGGAATACCCAACTGTCCGCTTGGGCAGCTCAATTGGTTTCAAGGGGGATATTTGGAGCAAAGATCAAGGATCGAATCCCGTCAGCGGCAGTGTGGGGGTTTCTTCTTGAAATAAAGGAGGGCCCCTTGTGCACAGCGTGGTAGTGGTCTAACCTTTGAAATCAATTGAGTCACCATGAATTACCTCATTCACAGACCTGTCGGACCGGGGTGTGGGGGCTCCTGGGGTGGGAGATTCCACCTTTTGGAGCAAAGAGGAATACCCAACTAATTTGTTAGGGAATACATCAGTAAATTCCCTAATCACAGTTACAATGTCAATAGTAGGAGACTCGCATCAACATCCCGAAAATAAACAACACAGGCTAGACAACCATTACTTACCATACGTTGTGCCTTCATGAATGAAATCATTTTGTTCGATGACAAACTACATACTCCTCTCCAAACCATACCAGGCATACCTGGAATAGCCAAAGTCGCAACCTTGGCACGGTAGTCTTAAGTCACATAACTTAATTACAACTAGTTCACTCGATACCAAGGATAACCTCAAAGCTCACCATATCCAACAATAGAAGATCAATAGTTGTATCATAACCATGAATAGAAACCAAAAAAGACTGTTATGCTCGATCTACCACAATAGCATCACCATATGAGTTAGACACATATACAAGAATATCAAGTATTTCATATGACATACTCAAATTTGATGCAAAATGAGATGACACATATGAATAAGTGGTCAGGTGACAAACTGAAACAATACATATGATGACTGCGTCTGATGTCACAGCCTCTGGTCTATCAGGAAATGAATTAATAACAACAAGCCTGACTTCCTCAGTCTAAATTTACCTTTACCACTTCCTCTACCTTCTTGAGTACTGACTCTAGTAGACTGTGGAGCACCCGAGCTGGCTGTAGTGCCCCATAAATAACTGGAGGCTAACTAGTAATTGGAAAAATTGCCTACGGAACACTTCTCTGAAGTCCGGGATGAAATCTTAGAAGCCTGAATTCCCTACACTCATATCAAACTCTGGGAGCACCCATTTGTTGATGTGATTGTTGAGGTTTCCCCTGATGACTCATAGGAGCATTGTATGCACCATATCTAAGTAGTACATTAAGCTAAGTGTACTGGCCTAGATGGGCCTCTAGCAACAAGACCTCTCCGTCATGATGAGAAACTAGTAGCACTGCGAGCTTCTTGCCCTCCCAACCCCTCTCTCTCATGCCTGCAAAAATTTGCAATCCGTCTGGCCATATCAATGACTTGTATGTAGGGAGTAAAAGACTCAACCTTCAATGTTAGGTTCACCCTAAAGATATTCCAAACACTGTCGATGAACTCCTTCACCTTCTCCTCATCAGTAGGTAGCAAGATCGTATCATAGCGAGACAACTTTGTGAACTTCATCTGATACTCTCTCAAAGTCATGGAACCTAAGTGAAGTTGTTTAAACTGTCTATGAAAGTCATCCCGTGGACTAGCAGGAATTAACCTCCTTAGACATGTTAAACAGAGAAATATACCTGTGATATACACCCAATATACAACAGTGTATATCACAGGCAAAGCAGTGGACTGGGCAGCCCAACAGTGGCCTCAGCAGCAGCCCAGCAGTGGCCTCAACAGCAGCCCAGCAGTGGGCCTCGGCAGCAGCTCAGTAGTGGCCTACAAGGCCCATCTCGGGCTGAATAAGGAAGATACAAAGTTGTATATATGGTATATATATTTGTAGTATATTGTAGTATAAATGTTACCTTAATTAGTGTTATACACTTACCATAATTGTATAGTTAGAATTATGGTAGAATAAGGATTTAGAAATAGAATAGGAATAAGATTCTCCTATTATGGAAATATGTAACTTGTATATATAGCCTTTCAATTAATGAAAATAATCAAGGGGATTATTTCTTTCATGGTATCAAGAGACTAGGTTTTACAAAAAAAATTCTCTCCCTAAATTTTTGGACCCCCTCGGCCGAGACACCCTCCCCCTCCCCCTCCCCCCCTCGGGTTTCTCTTCCAAAATTCGTCTTCCGCTCTAAAAAACCTCTCTTAAATTTCCCCTCCTTCTTTGTTCTTTCAATATGTCTAAGAACAATTTTCACCCTGCCCTCACAGTTTCCAATATCAAGCTCAGTGTCCCTATTGTCCTTGAGATGGAAAACGTTCAATATGCAACGTGGGCGGAGTTGTTTAAAATTCACGCTATATCTTATCAAGTTCTTCATCACATCATTCCTCCCGCTAGACCCCTTCCTGTGGAGGATCCTGAGTTATAGATTACACTTGCTGCTACCGTTCTTCGGTGGATATACGCCACTATTTCGCTGGACCTTCTACAAACGATTATGGAGCCGGATACCACGGCTATGGCTGCATGGAATAGATTGCGTGACATATTCCAAGACAACCAACATTCCCGTGTCGTCACACTCGAGCAGGAATTCTCTCTAGTTCGAATGGACGAATTTCCGAACGTTTCTGCATATTGCAAGAAACTAAAGGAGTTGGCGGATCAACTCCGTAATGTTGGAGCACCAGTAACAAATAATCGTCTAGTTCTACAGTTGGTTGCCGGTCTTTCGGAGGCCTATAATGGTGTTGGAACTCTCCTTCGCCAAAGCAACCCTCTTCCCGACTTCCATCAAGCCCGCTCTATGCTGACATTGGAAGAAGCCGGTTTGGCTAAAAAGGCGGCTACCGGAGCAAGCCCAGTTGTCATGGTGGCGTCCTCTCCTAGTCCTTCGGGTTTTGATAATAATTCGGGCCAAAACCATAATAATGGTGGCGGCAAGAATAATCGCAAGAATAATAACAAAAATTGCGGGGGCAAACGCGGCGGTTCTGGTGGCGGTTCCGATGGTCAACAAGCAGGCGGTGGGTCCCAGCCAGGGTACAGTGGCCCACCACCGCCATGGGCCCAACAGTGGGGCCAATGGCAGTGGAACCCGTACCATCCAGCAGTAGTTTCCAGTGGCCAGTGGGGCCGGCCACATCCGAGCCCAATACCCAGCAGTGGCGGCCCACTGGCCAGTGGCCCTGTAGCGGCCCACTGGCCAGTGGCCCAGTAGCGGTAGCAACAGCAGCTACGGCCCAGGGGCACCACGGACAGGAGTTCTTGGGCCCCGACCACCGCAGGCCCATCATGCAGCAGGCCCCACTCAGACTGTTATCGAGGTCGCGATGCACACGTTGGGGTTGACTCAACCGGACCCAAATTGGTACATGGACACCGGGGCAACTACTCACATGACCTCTGAATCAGGTACGCTCTCCTCTTATTCCAATTTGAGCACCCCTCGGGGTATAATTGTTGGTAATGGCAACTCTATTCCAATTCAGGGTTATGGTCACAAAACGTTGTCTCCCCCCAATCCACCCCTTCTCTTGAAAAATACTTTACATGCTCCTAAATTGATTAAAAATTTAGTGTATGTCCGGAAGTTCACTACTGACAATTTCGTTTCCGTTGAATTTGATCTTTTTGGTTTTTCTGTGAAGGATTTCAAGACGGGGAGTCATCTCATGAGGTGTGATAGTAGGGGGGGTCTGTATCCTATCATGCCTGGTTTCAGTCCATCGAGTCAAACCTTGCCGTCAGCTTTTGCAGCCATCTCTCCTTCCATGTGGCATGCTCGTCTGGGTCATCCGGAATCTTCTATTTTATCAGTTTTAGATAAAAATAGTTTTATTTCTTGTAAGGGTACAAGTCGTACTCCAATTTGTCAGTCTTGTTCATTAGGAAAAATTGTTAAGTTACCATTTGTCGACTCCAATTCTTATACTTCTATGCCATTTGACATTATTCATAGTGACTTATGGACGTTTCATGTTCTAAGTTCAGTGGGTCATCGATATTATGTTCTCTTTTTAGATGATTATACTAGATTTTTGTGGACGTTTCCAATTGCAAATAAATCACAAGTATTTTCCATCTTCATCAAATTTAGAGCGTTCATTCGTACTCAATTCGAAAGAGACATAAAATATATTCAATGTGATAATGGGAAAGAATATGACAATAGGGAGTTTCGGGATTTCTGTGCTAATAATGGGATCAATTTTAAGTTTTCGTGTCCTCATACTTCTCCACAAAATGGTAAGGCCGAACGCAAAATTCGTTCCATCAATAACATTGTCCGAACTCTCTTAATTCATGCCTCCATACCTCTATATTTCTGGCATCATGCTCTACAAATGGCCACATATCTTCTTAACATACTTCCTTCTAAAGGTCTGACATATTCCTCCCCCCTCAAAATCCTATATAATAAGGACCCTTCGTATTCTCATCTTCGGATTTTTGGGTGCTTGTGTTACCCGTTATTCCCATCCACCACAATTAACAAACTTCAGGCTCGGTCTACCCCGTGTGTGTTTTTGGGTTATCCATCGAATCATCGTGGCTATAAGTGTTTTGATTTATCCTCCAAGAAAATCATAATCAATCGCCATGTCATTTTTGATGAAACTCAATTTCCGTTTACGAAAGTTCATACTCCCGAACCTAAGTCGTATAATTTTTTGGATGACCAAATATCCCCGTATATTATTCAGAATTTTTCGGACAACTCCCGTACCCAAAATCCTCCAGCGGGCCCACTGCCCGCTGGCCCCACAGTACCGCCACACCCATAATTTCCAGCCACTGGAACAGTTCCGGCAAGAATCGGCCGGTCCGGTCCAATTCTAGAACCGCTCCGAAAACGATTCCAAAGCATTTTCCGATTTGGGCCGCAGAGCCCATTGCTGCCGCCCGCCGTCGTCCGTCCCGAGCTGAGAAAATTCCCAAAATTCCCTCAATTCTTCCTCGAGTCATAGACCGGTCACTCGTAGTCAGCGGGGTATTTTTACACCTAAAAGACATTTTAATTTACATTCGGATGTCTCTAAATCCCCCTTGCCCCGCAATCCTGTGTCCGCATTAAATGACCCTAATTGGAAAATTGCTATGACTGATGAATATAATGCACTTATTGCTAATAAGACGTGGGAGTTGGTGCCCCGTCCATATGGTATTAATGTTATCAGGTCTATGTGGATTTTTGCTCACAAGAAGAATTCAGATGGGTCCTTTGCTCGACATAAGGCGCGACTTGTTGGTGATGGTAAGACTCAGCAGGTTGGAATTGATTGTGGTGAGACGTTTAGTCCGGTGGTCAAATCGGCTACCATTCGCACTGTGCTTAGCTTGGCTCTTTCAAAGACTTGGCCAATTCATCAGTTGGATGTCAAGAATGCTTTTCTACATGGTGACCTCAAGGAAACAGTCTATATGCATCAGCCGTTGGGTTTCAGAGATCCCAACCGTCCTAATCATGTCTGTTTATTGAAGAAATCATTATATGGCCTTAAGCAGTCTCCACGGGCCTGGTATACACGATTTGCTGACTTTGTTTAGACTATTGGGTTCACTCACAGCAGGTCAGATAATTCCTTGTTCATCTACCGCCGTGGTTTGTCATTGGCCTATATTCTGTTGTATGTGGATGATATCATCTTGACTGCCTCCTCCGATGCTTTGCGCCAATCTATCATGGCCATGCTCAGGTCTGAGTTTGCCATGAAAGACTTAGGGCCTTTGAGTTATTTTTTGGGGATTGCCGTCAAGCGTCATTCGGGTGGGTTGTTTGTCTCAACGGAAGTATCTTCGCCGAGATCATCGAGAGGGCCGGGATGTCATCCCGTAAGTCCACTTCCACGCCGGTTGATGCAAACCCAAAGCTAAGTGCCGCGGCGGGTGCACCATACGAGGACCCGACCCGCTATCGCGATCTTGCGGGGGCCCTTCCGGTATCTTACCTTTACCAGACCGGATATTACATATGAGGTTCAGCAGGTGTGTTTATTCATGCATGATCCCAGAGTTGAGCATATGAATGCAATCAAACTCATCATTTGGTATATTCAGGGGACACTAGACTATGGGTTGCACTTGTATTCGTCATCTACATCCACACTTGTTTCCTACACGGATGCTGACTGGGGTAGTTATCCCGACACCAGACGGTCGAATTCTGGCTACTGTATGTTCCTTGGCAACAACTTGGTCTCATGGTCGGCAAAGCGTCAAGCAACTCTATCACGATCCAGTGTAGAGGCAGAATATCGAGGGGTAGCGAATGTGGTCTCCGAGTCATGTTGGCTACGGAATTTGCTTTTGGAGCTTCATTGTCCCATTCAAAAGGCAACCTTGGTGTATTGCGATAACATTAGTGACATCTACCTTTCAGGTAACCCAGTTCAACACCAGCGCACCAAGCATATCGAAATGGACATTCACTTTGTCCGTGGAAAGGTTGCAAAGGGTCACGTTCGCGTATGCCATGTCCCGTCGCGTTATCAAATTGCAGACATTTTTACAAAGGGTCTACCAGCGGTTCTCTTTGAAGATTTTAGGGACAGTCTCACCGTTCGAAAACCGCCCGCTATGATTGCGGGGGTGTGTTAAACAGAGAAATATAACTGTGATATACACCCAATATACAACAGTGTATATCACAGGCAAAGCGATGGACCGTTGGGCGGCCCAAAGTGGCCTCGAAGAATTTCGGTGGCCTCAACGAGCGGCCCAAAGCGGTGGGCCTCGGCAGAAGGCTCAACGGTGGCCTACAAGGCCCATCTCGGGCTGAATAAGGAAGATACAAAGTTGTATATATGGTATATATATTTGTAGTATATTGTAGTATAAAGGTTACCTTAATTAGTGTTATACACTTACCATAATTGTATAGTTAGAATTATGGTAGAATAAGGATTTAGAAATAGAATAGGAATAGGATTCTCCTATTATGGAAATATGTAACTTGTATATATAGCCTTTCAATTAATGAAAATAATCAATGGGATTATTTCTTTCAAGACCAAGTGAGGAGGTAATAAGCTGATATCCCCATCTTATACAATCTCCACCATACTGATACCTTACCTGTGATTTGGAAAGTAGTGAACTCAACACATGTGGCTTTCAACTAGTCCCAAAGTAGACAACAACTCCGCATTGCGATCCAAGAAGTCTTGAATGTTGGCCATTGTACCTTCACCCTTGAAGGAAAGATGATGGATCTTTTAGAACTTGTACATCCTAACATCCTGCTGCACCGGAGTATTTGGCAGTGGGAGTTTCATCTCTTGCACCACCCTTGATCTTGTGACTAGCCGCAACTACAGGTGTCGTCCCAACAAAAGTCTCTAACAACCTCAAGATAAAGATCAAAACATCCTATAGTATGGGCGTAACAACAAAATCCTTTGGTGGCCTGAGCTAGTGCCAACTGCACCTCTGGAATAATGAGCGGATCAACTGCTACTGCTTTAGAAGAACCTTGAGTAGCAGCAGGCGTCCTGTCTCTAGTTTGAGCCACAATGTCAGCCTTGGTCGGAGTACCAGTCCGTCATTTGGCCTTCCCTTACCATCAGTAGTGGCACTAACATCCGATATTGTCCCTTGAGCTCTAGACCTAGTAGAACATGTCCTTACCAGAGAGAATATAAAGTAAGGATTTAAACTTTAAGTTGAAACAACTATCCCACGATATAGAGAGAAATAAAGGATTTATTTTCCTAAACATCACCATAACCTTTCAAAGATAAGTACATACATATTTATGTCGATCCGTAAGACTCTAATAGATATTGCTCATGACTTACGAGAGCTAGGAACCAAAATATGTGATATAACTTTGTCACAGTCAAAAACTCCTTAGTCATGATGGCACTCAACTATCCGAGCTGAAAACTCACTCACCAATTTCGCGAGTACTAAAATTCAAACCTGTGCAGAAAGTGTAAAAGTGTGTACGAAACACCAACACATATTCAACAAGTATTTTATACTTCTCCCTACAGAGTAGTGGAGGCTTTACTAACAATTAATTTCTTCAACATGTACAGTATATCAAGAGAGGAAACATGAGAGAGATGCATTTAATAAGAAGTTAAGATTAATTAAACTACTATCACAATTAAAACACAAAAGATAGACGTGTATCGCTTAGAGAATCGGTTCAAAGCAAGTATAAGATAAGAAATACAATTAAGATTTAATCTTCAACAACAGAACCAACCTTCAATTCAATCGACCAACTTTTCACAATTCGTGTTCAAAGTCGGTTCTTCCTTCGCTTTCGGTTCTCGATTCAATCTTTACCTTTTCTGAATTGAAAGAAATAATCCCCTTGATTATTTTCATTAATTGAAAGGTATATATACAAGTTACATAATTCCATAATAGGAGAATCCTATTCCTATTCTACTCCTAAAACCTTATTCTACCATAATTCTAACTATACAATTATGGTAAGTGTACAAGACTAATTAAGGTAACCTTTACACTATAATATATCACAAATATATATACCAAATATATAATCTAATTTTTTCCGAGATGGGCACTGATTCTTATTAGCGAATATTCTCAGAATATTCGCCGTATATTTTATAATTATGATAAATGTATATTTAAGGTAACTTAGGATTCTAATTGCTCTACTCAAAAATGAATTTGCTATGACTGACTTGGGGAAGCTAAGTTATTTTTTGGGTATATCGGTGACTAGATCTGCTGCCAATATGTTCCTGTGTCAGCGAAAGTATGCAGAAGAGATAGTGTACAGGGCCAAGATGGCAAATTGTAAAATTATGCCAACTCTGGTGGACTCAAAATCCAAGCTTAGTGTCAATGACGGTGAACCATCTTCTGATCCCACTCTATATCGGAGTCTAGCAGGTGCTCTTCAGGATCTTACATTCACTAGGCCTGATATTGCATATGCCGTTCGGCGGTGTGTGTCCGTTCATGCACGACCCCCGAGAGTCCCATTTTGCCGCCCTCAAACGTATTATCAGATATGTTAAGGGCACACTTGACTTTGTCTTACATCTATACCCCTCTGCCCCAACCAAATTGCTAGCCTACACGGATGCAGATTGGGCAGGATGCCCCGACACACGTCGCTCCACCTCCGGTCTTGTGTATTTCTTGGGGATAATCTTATCTCATGGTCCGCCAAGCGGCAGGCCACGCTGTCCCGTTCGAGTGCTGAAGCAGAATATCGCGGAGTTGCTAATGTCGTCGCTGAGATCTGTTGGCTCCGAAATCTTCTTTTGGAGCTCCAGTGTCCATTACGCAAGGCGTCTATAGTCTATTGTGACAACATATCGCTATCTATATGTCTCATAATCCAGTCCAACATCAGCGGACTAAGCATATTGAGATGGATATCCACTTTGTGCGAGAGAAGGTTGCTCGTGGTCAGGTCAAAATTTTACATGTGCCTTCCTCGTATCAGTATGCAGATATTTTCACAAAGGGACTACCGCGACATCTCTTCACCGACTTCCGATCCAGCCTTAGCATTCGGCCTCCTCCCGCTCCGTCTGAGGGGGAGTATTAGCGAATATTCTCAGAATATTCGCCGTATATTTTGTAATTATGATAAATGTATATTTAAGGTAACTTAGGATTCTAATTGTATTAGGAATCAACCTTTGTAAGGTAAGTTAGGATTCGTACCATATTAGGAATCAACCTTGTACAGCTATATTTATTGTGAATAATGAAAGAAATTCCGTAGGAAAATTATTCTATCTTTCAATTCTGTCCGAGATGGGCTGTTCCGAGATGGGCCATTACCTTGTTTAACATGAATGAAGAAAGAGAGCGAAAGAGAAGATATCAACACAACAAGTACAGAGGTATTCGCACTACAAGGGAGGTATCAAGTCGGTAAATCATGTGGACCAGACGGATTCATATCCACATGCGCACATAGATAATATTAATGATCTCACATCTCACTAACTCTCGAGTACCCATATCCTTATATCATTATGGGTTCACACTAGTTCTATCACTGTTTTTGTAAAGAATGGATCTTGGGCTTAACTCAACCCCAAAAGCTAGCTTGTAGGGTGAGGATTGTCCAAGTCCATATAAGGAGTCCATGTTCCCATTCCATATCCGATGTGGGACTCTTAACACTCCCCCGCACGCCCAGACCTTGTTAACTGGAGCGTGGATAATATAATTTGGGGGCCCAACATCGGTGAACGAATAATTGGAATGAACCTGACTCTGATACCATGTAAAGAATAGATATTGAGTCTAGTTCAACCCCAAAAGCTAGCTTGTAGGGTGAGAATTGTCCAAGTCCATATAAGGAGTCCATGTTCCCATTCCATATCCAATGTGGAACTCTTAACAACCTTGTTAACTGGAGCGTGGAATATGGGGGGTCAACATCGGTGGATAAAGAATTGGAATGAGTCTGGCTCTGCCTCTGATACCACGTCCATGTAAAGAATGGATAGATCTTGGGTCTAACTCAACCCCAAAAGCTAGCTTGTAGGATGAGGATTGTCCAAGTCCATATAAGAAGTTCATGTTCACATTCCATATCCGATGTGGAACTCTTAACAGTTTTAATATCAGATTCACACAATCCCCATTACTGTGTCAGTATAGGACTTACCAACTCCCTAAATATCCATATAACAGCTCCCCAACAAGCAGAGAAAGAAATACACAATGTATAGCACGTAGAGGTTAGCATAGGAACTTCTACAAATACAAAGATAAATCATGCTATTGTAGTATGCAACTTGGTCCAAATTTATCGATAATGCATATATCATATGCTCAATTAATATGACACAGATATAAAAAATAAGACAAATTTAGCATATCAAGTAATCCCCTCTAGATAATAGTCTAATATATGTTCGTCACGCATATAGACATTATCCATTTATTACATAGCACATATAACAAATAAAGTTTAGAAAAATTTCATAATTGAGGTCTAAGTCTTAACTTATCTCGAATCAAGCGAGCTTTAACCCCTCAAACTGCATTCCATGCTTGAACGCTGATGTTCGACCTAAAATTGCATATAGTTAGTTATTGTTGCCTCATATTTTAGTATTTTTAATTGTCTTTTGAGTATTAATTATTATGAGTTGTGCTTAATATTATATTTTTACTATATAGGAATAAAGCGGTGGAAAAATGGACATTTAGAGTAAAATTAAGTAAAACGCGGAAGAAAAAAAAGGAGACAAAGAAGGGAGTCAAGTGGCAAACACCATAATAGCCTAATCATTAGATTTATGGTGTAATTATTGGCAAGTAACAAGGACCAAAATGGAGACAAAGAAAAGAAACAAAAAGAAAGTGCAATTAAAACGTACCTGACAGCGTTTTGCAAACCGTGCACGCGTCGCACGAGCAACGCGAGAAGTACAGTTCTCTGAACTTTATTTAGCTGTCTGGGCTGCATGCCGCGCGAGTTTATGATTTTTTTCGGTCTGAGTTGGATTTGATTTTAAAAAGTTCAAGGCTTTTGTTATCCTATAAATATATATTCTACACAGTTTTTACACAATTATGAGATTACTTTTGACCATAGTTCAGAACTTTGGACCTAGAGAGAGCTTGAAATCGCAGTGGATGCAGGAGTTATAAGGTTTTACCTTTTCTTCTCTGTAATACTTATTTTCACGTTTTTATTCGGATGATTTATTATTTTTCCTCCATATCTATGTGGAGCTAAACTATTTAGTTCTATCGTTTTGATGCTAACATAAAGTTGACGTTTGATTATCATTTATATCTATTGATTTTTCATCTTTGAGTTATTTATTTATTTTTGGGCTTAATTATTTAGTTACTTAATCACTAATTAAGCACTATATGTGCTGTGTGAATTGGACTAGGAATAGGAAATTTGCATGCATAATACGAATAAATAGGGCTTGTTCGTATTTATACGTTTCGCTACTGAGGATAGGAATATATCCTTTAGCCTTGCTTAGTTGAATACGGAAATATAAATGTGTTCTTGTTACCTCTGGCGACCATAGGAATATAGGCGTTATAGTAGCATCTACAGGTTTGTGAGCAACTCAGAAGATACTCATAAAGTTAAAATCAACACGTCAACTAGTAACCTAGGAAATCGAAATAAGTAGAACTATAGGAAGACAAAAACTGGATTGGTAGTGGTCATAACCCTGGATCTATCTCTTCTCCGATAAAAATCCGATCTTTCTTGGTTGAAGTTCATTATTTGTTTTCTTTTATTTTATAGTTAGTTTATAAATATAATTTTGGATTCTATCTCTTGTTTAGATAATTAGAATTAGTTTAATTTAGTAAATAGTTAATCATAAGTCTCTGTGGGCATGATATCTGGACTTAAAATTCTATATTACTTGTATGACCGCGTATACTTGCATGTGTGTTTGGGAGCAACAAACGCATCTAAACTACTCAACTCTAAACAAAAGAATCCTCAATAACGTCAAAAGAAGCTAAGGAATCAATTCCTATAATTTAATACGCGGACTAAATCAAAGTCAGGGAAAATCAACTCTACAAAGTCATCCATGAGCCTCATGGTCATATCTCGAAATAAATTTCATAATTGGATTACCCATTAGCTAAGAATTTCGAATCTATGCTTATATTCTCATTTCGAGTTCATTTACATGCTCAAATTCCAAATTTAGTGATTCTAGGGTTCATGTATTGATTTCCTATTCTACACTTCAAATATCATGTTTAAAGGCTCAAATCTATTGTGTATCCAAGATATATAAATTAATTTCTAGTATAGTTTACTTACCCAACTCAAATGATGAATTCCCCACCAAAATTGGTGATATGCCGAGTTCATAATCCTCATAAAGGTATTCAAAATGAATAAAATCCGCAATCTAGGTGTTTTTAATTCCAAAATCCTGCACTGCTGAAATGTGTGTTTTTGGTTCCAAGATCTACCGGAGCACCTCGAGTCCCTGACACAAGCCTCTTAAATAATAATATTGGCTTATACAAATTTCAAATCCTTAATGTTAAAACTTAAAAATAAAAGTTGAATTATTACAATTCCAAACATCCTGTTACTCTATGTCCCAACTAGTAATCAAACGTTACCGGCCTTAGAGAAAGGGTAGACAAACTTAACCTTTCATGCAGGGCATCTTGAATCTATATTTAACGCCTTGTCAAAAGTCCTATCCACAAATAAATTATGATATATTAGAATATTATGGTGGATGTCCAACTACTAAAAAATTAACTCACACTACTTATTTCAATGATGTAAATATTAGCTCCCACACCTTCATGATCTTCCCCTACAACCTTCATAGTTATTGTTGAAAATTTACTAATGTGAAATTAAGTTTATCCCGTTATTTATGACTCGAACGATTGGACCTCGCACGTCGGAAATATCGTTTCCACACACGTGCAATCATAGTGTCAAGTATCGTAAATTTCGTTAATGAAAGAGATATTGGTACGTAAGTGAAATATTTGAGACATAGAATGATGGATGGTTATTTGCTAAATGACAAGTGTTCCACATTGGTAAACGAAGGAAGAATTGTGCGAGGTGTAAGATGGAATGGGTCGGAAAAGGGCCACGGGGCCGAGAAGGGCCGCGACGCCAGAGTGGCAGTAGCTCAATGATGAATTAGCGTCGCGGCGCTTCATGGGCAGTGACTGCTCGACGGAATCCCAAAAGGTTTGGCTGTTTAAGGGGTTTTAATGGCATTGAATCCACCCAATAATGGTCATTACTTGGACCATTATTTGGCTGCATTTGTTGGGGGTTAAATGTCATCCATTACATGGCAATTGATAGCCATTGTAGGGCATTTGAAGAGGCCATCTTGCACACCTATAAATTGAGGCATTGGCTCAATTCTATAGAAAAACATGAAAAAGATATATGAACATATGAACTGAAAAATAAGTTCACAACACCACAAAGAGATCAGATTTTTCTGATAAACAATCTTTCTCTTAGCAATCTTCATTATTCGTGTTCTTCGTAGAGATCATTTGTGTAGGCTTTGCACACTTGATAGTTTGTTGTTTCATCTTGGGAGACTATTGTCCACACTTCCGTAAAGCCTATATATGGGGGCAATCTTATCTTAAAGACAGAGAGACATTTCTCGACTCAGTCGGTGGTGTTGTGGTTTATCTAATTGGTTGCTAAGTGTTTCAGGTATAAACTTAACAAACGAAGCACTATAACCGTTCATATTACAAGCCACAAGTGTAGTAGTTCATAATCTTATATTTCCGAATACAAGTTCTATATTTGAAGTTTCATTCAAGATCAAGATATTGACAACTTGTTGTTGTCCTAATTGTTGTTTATCCTTTCGATCACTGTAATAGTTATGTACTATTCCCGTTATTGCTTTACATATTCCAACAGTTTTAAGACAAGATTTTGTATTAGTGATTCGAAAGATGTTGGTTGACAAGTGTGTGACCAAATCTGGATGTGGTTCTCTTCTTGACAACCGTGCTTTCAAGATTGGTCCTAGTTTTGGTTCTCTCTTTGACGATAGTTACAAATCTGTTTCCGTCAAAGGAGGGATCTCTGGATTTGATGCTGAGCTTCAAGATACTGCTGATAGTCATGCTAGTACGGCTAAAGATCAAGGACAAGTTGGTGTCACCGCTGCCGAGGGGGTGGAAACAAGCGCTCACGAGAGGCGGAGGATGTCAACTAGGACAAGAGGAGAAAGCTGAAGATGATGTTCTATCATGTAGCAAAAGGCCTAGATCTGTCCCAGACCAAGGATCCAAATTATGGTAAGGAGGATGTAGACACTCAGTCTGACAGAAGTGGGCCAGAATCCAAAAGGTCTAAGTTGATAATCCTTCCTTATCTACAACGGGTTTAGTTAATATCTGATTAAAAGTGTGTAAAGCAAGGTTGGGAATATGAAAGTGTTTTTCATTAAAAAACTTATATTTCCTACACTCTAAAATCCGATATTAAATCTCCTTCCTTCCCGGTTAAAGATTGGGATATTGTAAACAAAACTTAAAAGATATGTTCTTTTAGGTGTAATTATTAAAAGTGTGTAAAGTATGTTCGCACATACGAAGGATAGAGATCCACTAACTGTGCGAAACTTATTACCACTCTTAAAGTAGGCACCAAGAATTGTTTGGGCACTAATCTCAAGGGAAGAAGACTAAAAATGGCTTTTCTAAGACGTTGAACTTGTCACACTATTAGAGAGAAAATCCTTCATAGGATGATATTGGACACTCAGTCGTGCAAAGCCTACGGGTGACTGGAGTGGGCCAGAATTCATTTGATAAGATGATATTGGACACTCAGTCGTACAAAGCCTACGGGTGACTGGAATGGGGCCAGAATTCATTTGATAAGAAAATTAATGGACACCTAGTGAGGTGGGCCAGAGTTTCCAGGTCTTAAATGATCTGAAGGCCAAAAAAAAGGCAGAAAAGAATTTGGACACTCAGTTTGCCAAAGCAACTAGAGTGGGCTAGATTATCCAGATCACATATGATCTGGTTACGCCCTAGCCACGGACAAGCGGTTGTTCATGTGAAGCAACGCCACCTCTAAAGTAGAAGGGGTTGGAGAGGTTGTCCTCAATCGGACTTCAGGGAATGGGATCACTTTAAAAATGGGGTGATACATGTCCCAAACTTGGTTTAAGGGACGATGTTGGTCAAGCTGATTTGAGACTAGTCCAACATGTTTGTAATAACTAAGAATGGTACAGAATGTTTGTAGCTAGATGAATGATATATTTGTAATCCGTGCATCTATGCCATCATAGATTAAGACACGTCAAATAGAAAGCCATTCAAAAGCTAATGAAGTTGAGATTGTTGCCTTCTGTCGACATAAACCCTCAAAATGAATGTGAGGTAGGCGAAGAGGCAAAATCACCTTTCCATTCCGTCAAAGGAATAGCAATAGAAGCACCGCTCCTCTAGTACTTAGTCACACCTACATGGGTGATTTGAAATTTATACAAAATAGAGGGGGAAGACAAGTAATTTGTGACCTTCATTGACGATGGTACAACGTATTGTATCCTTTGTTTGTTGAAAAGCAAAGATGAAGCTGTTAAAGCGGATAAGCGCTACAAAGCAGAAGTTGAAGATCAACTAAGCCTATGGATTGAGAAATTCGTAGTGATAGAGGGGGAGAATGTGAAGCATCGTTCATCAAACGACTGCTCATTACTCACCTCAGTCTAACGATGTTAGCCAAGCGCAGAGACGTAAGCCTAAATTATGCGGGGTAAGGCGATCCTTACCGCTAATGCGATTCTCAACAGAAATACGCATAAGGATAAGGATAACCCTCTGTGTGAAACATGGAAAGGATATCACATACAAATGTTGTGATGTGGGGTGGCTTGGTAGAGGTTGGAATACCGAAATAGGTCAAGTTGGACCTAAGACTGTAAATTGCATATCCATTGGATCTGCAAATAACAGTAGTGCTTATCGTCTATTGGTGTCAAAGAATACTGAATTCTTTGAAGATAACTTTCCTTGAGAAGGGAAAAAGAAGTAATTGCTCGAGGTTAACAAGAACCCGCGATGGCCTGACTGTTCCGAACTAGACATTCCGTATCTACAGGACTCGGAAGTTGCCGATTATCCAGAACTTAATGTTCCAGATCTACAGAACTTAGGAATTTTAGATGTTGAACCGAGATGGAGCAAAGAGGGGACAAAGACCTGTTCCAGGCATTCTAGCTTGTATGGTTGAGAACGAACCATGGACAATTAACGAATAATTGTCATCTTCAGAAGCGCTGCTTTGGAAAGAAGCTACAAAGAGAGAAATAGATTCCATCATATAGAACCATACTTGTGTAATGGTTGATCTTCCTCCGGGAAAAGAACCTTTGGGTTGTAAAAGTGGATACTCAAAATTGAGTACAAAGTAGATGGATCTACTGACGAGTATAAGGCCTCAGATACTTGTACATGTGCTCCCCTGTGAATAGCTTAACATCCAGGGCAATTGCAGTCTTGCGTGGCATAGATGTTGAAACAACCTTCCTAACCAGAGAGTTGGAATGGGAGGATTAAAGTTGGTTTGCTGGACTATTGGGCTTCTTCCTGAACTTTCTTTTTGGTCCCTGAAATATTTACATTTTGGTCCTGGAAGTTTCAGATAAAACAGAAACAATGAATCTGACAACAGAAACATTGACTCTAAAGTTAGAAAGTCAATAGTTAGGAAAAACCAACAGTCTGAAAGTGGAAGTCATATTGAAACAAAAGTCTAGATATGAAAGATATGGGTATCACAGATGACATCTTAGGAATTGGATTTCTAAGACATCTAACGGACTGGTCTAAACCCCAAACTCAGTTGTGAGATAATTAACAATCTCGTTAAAGCCACCAATGGATATGAATCATAGAACTGATTGGAATTATGGTGCACCCATTTACAAGGAGTGATATATGCAGGTCACATGTAGTTCAATGTATTGTACACACTACAACCGACCTGGTATCGTCCTATAAAAGCAGATCAGTTGAACTAAGGTTCACTCGTGATTCTGGAAATGATCGATAGAAGGCGTTAAGTCGGATATGAAGATATCTGAAATATTCGCTTATCTACGTATTATGGTATTCTGGATGTCCAGCAGTTTTGGGAGAACACAGTGATGCAAACTGAACATCAGATATGAAGAACACCAAAGCCACAAGTAAATGTGTATGGTGGGTCTTGGAAAATCCTCTAAGCAACTTGCATCGGCCAATTCATGATAAAATTGGAGTTTATCGCTTTAAACAAAGCAAGAAAGAAGTTGAGTAACTTCACGACTCCTTAGAGGACGTCCCTTATTAGGAGAAACCCGTGCCTTCAACAGTTATACACTGTGGCTAGTCAATCGACTTCAAGGAGGGCACATATGATGGCGTTTGGACATATCTGTCGGATCTGTCAGAGACATGAGACCGTATGGCAGTTGATCATCACAGGTGTCACTTATTTGATTACAAATCAAAGGATATAGCGGACCCTTTAAACTAAGGGACTACCCGAAGATCAAGAGTTCTGTCTGTCTAGGGGAATGAGCTTAAAAACCTAAACAAATACGGACCTTTGCGGTGGTAACCCAACCATACTGACTAGAGATCCCAAGAATTTAGTTCAATGGGAAAACTAAGCTGGAAAAGGTTTAGTTGAGCGCTTCGGTGGAAGCAAGAGCACTTCTGATTATGATTTCTATTTAAGAAACATGAATCCAAATCCGTTCCCGTGATAGACATTAAAGTGCTACATGCATGGTGGGTAAAGGTTAAGCTTCCAAACCTTTAACGATCCTCAAACGGTTGAGGTTAACGTTGGCGAAACTTTTAATGATTCCTAACACTTGTGAAGTGAGGTATAGCAGGATACCTTGTAGGAGATCACCTATTTAAGTGCGAGTATAGGCCGCCTCAAATGAACGCACTTAAGAACCAAGTGTGTCAACGGCCACAACGGACAGACAAAAGAAGAAACGAATAAAGGGGAGGTATTGTATTGGTATCGTTGTCTTGGCTTACATTAAATACTAACGGTTCAAGACATCACGTTCACCGCGCAGTAAGTAAGTCCGATGGTATTCAACTAGGAAAGGTTCAAAGCGTAAGCTACCTCCCCTGATGTAATATCTTTTCGCTGTAAGATTGCTAAAAATAGGCACGTTGTGTGTGCGCCAAAATCTCTTTCAAGAGGAGATTGTTGGAAATTTACTAATGTGGAATTAAGTTTATTCCGTTATTTATGACTCGAACGATTGGGCATCGCACGTCAGAAATATCATTTTCACACACGTGCAATCTTTGTGCCAAGTATCATAAATTTTGTTAATGAAAGAGATATTGGTACGTAAGTGAAATGTTTGAGACATAGAATGATGGATGGTTATTTGCTAAATGACAAGTGTTCCACGTTGGTAAACGAAGGAAGGATTGTGCGAGGTGTAAGATGGAACGGGTCAAAAAAGGGCCGCGACGCCGGAGTGGAAGTAGCTCAATGATGAATTGGCGCCGCGGCGCTAAGGTGGCAGAGTCGCGGCGCTTCATGGGTAGTGACTGCTCGTTGGAATCCCAAAAGGTTTGGCTGTTTAGGGGGTTTTAATGGCATTGAATCCACCCAATAATAGTCATTACTTGGACCATTATTTGGCTGCACTTGTTCGGGGTTAAATGTCATCAATTACATGGCAATTGATAGTCATTGTGGGGCTTTTGAAGAGGCCATCTTGCACACCTATAAATTGAGGCCTTGGCTCAATTCTATAGAAAAACATGAAAAAGATATATGAACATATGAACTGAAAAATAAGTTCACAACACCACAAAGAGATCAGATTTTCCTGATAAACAATCCTTCTCTTAGCAATCTTCATTATTCGTGTTCTTCGTAGAGATCATTTGTGTAGGCTTTGCACACTTGATAGTTTGATGTTTCATCTTGAGAGACTATTGTTCACACTTCCGTAAAGCCTATATACAGGGGCAATCTTGTCTTAAAGACAGAGAGCCATCTCTCGACTCAGCCGATGGTGTTGTGGTTTATCTAATTGGTTGCTAAGTGTTTCAGGTATAAACTTAACAAACGAAGCACTCTAACCGTTCATATTCTCAGCGGATCTACAAGCCACAAGTGTAGCTGTTCATGATCTTGTATTTCCGAATACAAGTTCTATATTTGAAGTTTCATTCAAGATCAAGATATTGACAACTTGTTGTTGTCCTAATTGTTATTTATCCTTTCGATCACTTTAATAGTTATTTACTGTTCCCGTTGTTGCTTTACATATTCCGACAGTTATTGTCATGTTTATGGCCACCTTTTGACTACCCTCTTTGTAGTAGTATAAATAGCAATATGATAGGTGATGTACTGATACTTGAACACACTTGGATGAATAAGAAATATCTCATCTCTTGTCTATCTATTTCTATTGTTTTCATCTTTCAATATTTTTACTATTTAAATTTATTTTATAACACGTTATCAGCACGAAACTCACAAATTAAAAGTATGATCAACTCGACAACTAGATTGTGGAGTTGGTGTGTTTCTCTTCTCCTACCGTTGGTTGATTAATAAGATTTCTAACTCTCTGAATTCCGCCACTAAAGGTGATATCCCTCTACTGTTTCTTTTTCTCTTTTTAAGATGAGTATTACTATCCGGAAACAGTCGCTCTACCTACCAAGGTGGAGGTAAGGTATGTGTACATTCTACCCTCCTCAGACCCCTTATTGTGGGATTTCACTGGGTATGATGTTGTTGTTGAAGATGAGTATTACTAAATTATGTTTCTGGGACCTTTGTGCTTGACTAATTATGTTTATCTTCTATAAATGTTTATCACATTATTCTAGTCTACTTGTGATACAATGTGGTTTTGTTTGGACGCGGTCTTATGAAATTGGAGGGTTTGTTTTAACTTATAAATGAAAAACTCATGAATAAAAGAAAGAAAAACTAGAGGGTTATTGAGATACTAATACCAATGGCAAACAGTGAAGTGACTGCCAAACACGTAAAATAATTTGAACTTTTTGTTGTCCTGCTGATTTAATGTTTCTTGATATTTTGAATGTTAGTTTTTGTTACTTCAATTTTCCTTTGTAGTGCAGGTATATGTGGTTTATACAATATAGATTTAAAGGTCAAGAATGTTGTGGCATATTGAATCAACACATACGACAAGCTGCTACTCTTGATTTTATTATAATGCTGTGATTAATTTTTCTTTCCCTCTTACTTCCGATCCCTATCTTTCTTGGTGAAAAGGTTATAAATTTCATCCCTCTAGTAGGGTGCCATTACTTTTTGTTCCATGTGTTTGACACAATGTAAGATGCAAATATGTAGATTCTGAACTTTAATAGAGTTTACAAGATATGCTTGACCACAAAAATGGTTACGTATAAATGTCTTGTTGAAATCTAATTTGCTTATGCATATAATCATAAAGTAGTTTAAGAGTTTTTATTGCACTTTGGTCTATTATACCATTTATTGAGGGTAAGAAGGTGGATCCAAGTTCCATCACAAAGAGGATAAGATATCGGGTTAGAAGTCTCGGTACACCATGATGATAAAATGTTGGGTTCGAGTCCCATCGATTTATGGCCTAACACAACTTTATATGGATAAGACCTTGGATTTAATTCCTGATGGACTATATTGATGATATAATGATGACTAATGAAAAATAATGTTTTTTTTGATGAACTTCATTCCGAGGGAAATATGGTAGCAATGCATAATATGTCTGAATGAAGACAAGTGGTTAAACGAATGAACGTGGGCGTGGCAAAGCAAAAAATAATAGTAATCATCATTGTGGTAATATACGAAGAATAACGGGTTCTCAAAATGGTTCTTCTAAAGGTGAAGGTATTTTTTGTCATCAATTTGGTATGAAAGGTATTGAGCACGCGTTATCGGGCGACCTAATTGGATTTTTTTTATAAATCCTCCATCAAAAGGAAAGATACTCAATTTCAATGTGATGTTGAGGTGGGTCTATGAATATGATAAAGACAATGGACTTATAATGAAAATTTATAAAGCACGTATATATGATTATAGTTCATTCTTTGAAGAGAATGTGACTTGTGATAAACATCGTGAATGCTTGCTCATTTTTTAAAGTGAAATGTGTAACATTAAGGACAAGGGTGCTCATGTATTAATGGATAAATACCCATTTTTGGTCAAGAAACTTTTTAATTTTCAAAAACAATGGCCAAATATAAATTATATTGAGACTATAAATTATGAAAATTTAATATTTTTATATTACTAAAAACCATAACCCAAGTATATGATGTTTTCCCTGAGCCCGTCTGTGTTGAATACACTTTTTCCGTAGAGATTCTCTCTTAAGATTGACAGAATATACGTTTTCTTCTATCAATCTTAGAGAGAATCTCTATTCTAAACGGAAATAGCGTAATTCAACACAGACAGGCTCAGGGAAAACATCCTATACCTGGGTTATGATTTTTAGTAATATGAAGATATTAAATCTTTTCATAATTTATAATCTCAATATAATTCATATTTAGTCAATGTTGAAATGTTGCCCGTTTTTCCTCTGAATTTTACCACATAAATACAAGCACGGTGGAATCACATGCTACAAATATTGGCATGACCGGTTGGCCATCCCGGTTCAAATATGATGCAAAAATAATTTAGAATTCACGTGGTTATATATTGAAGAAATAAAATATTCTTTTAGAATTCTCATATGCTGCTTGTTCTCATGATAAATTGATCATTGTACTAGCTAAGGTTTGGATTGTATCCCCTGATTTTTTAAAACGTATAAAAGGTGATATATATAAGGAGCCTCAGTCACATGCCATGTGGACCGGTTCACTATTATATGGTTTTAATAGATGCATCTATGTTATGGTCACATGTGCATTTGGTATCAACTTTTGATTTTTGCAAGGTTGTTTGCTCAAATTGTTAAATTATGAGCATAGTTCTAAATTATGAAATGATGTTAATAATGCTTGTTTATATCCAAGTTGTTTTAGCAGAAATTGTATGCTTTCAATTATAGCTAAACCATTGATTACGAGAACAAAACTCCCAAAAGAAATTTAATATGAGATGTATTATTTAACATGTAGCAGCATTTGTATGCATCAACCAAAAAGGGTTCCCCTATCAATTGATTCAGGGTCAGGAACCAAATAATATCCATCTAAAAATTCGAATGTGTGATATATGATTTAAATTGCTTCACCATAACGCACAAAGATGAGTCCCCAAATAAGGTTGGGAGGTAAATGTTAGATTTTCTAACATTAGGGGGAGATATGATAAGAAGCTGAAAAGTAAGTTATTTGTAATGAATTATCACTAGTATGATCCTCGTTCAAAAGATAATTCAAGTCAACTCCCAGATGCATTTGCTAACCGAAATGTGAATTTATATTCTAGCTGCAAATGCTTCAATTAGGATTAAAGTCCTCGAAGGACAAAGTCAATAGCGATAGACCAATCGATTTCAAAGATAAAACTCCTTGAAGAAGGAGAGGAGAAAATAATCAAGATGGTCATAATACTGAGGCAAGTGCTTTAAAATAGCACCACAATATAATACTTCATAAAATCTTAAAAAATGTTCAAGTACCTAAATATGATGAAAAATGAAGAGATCTCGATAAGTTATGTTGCACTGAAATCGATATCAAATGATTGTCGACAGTATCTTCAATATAAAATAGCGCTTATATAAATGGTGTCGAGGGTCTTGAATTCACATTTGTCAAAGAGTGTGGACAGATAATTGATTGGTCAAATGAAAAAAAGTCCACAATTCAAATATATTTTGTTTCACTTGAAAATTGATATTTTGGATCAATAGTCCAAGGACCTCAAGGTAAAATACCAGTAGGGTACAAATGGATTCTTATGCCAAAAGTAAAATAAAAAATAAAATCATAAGATACAAAGTACAGCTTATGCTTTGTGGCATAAAGATTTTTCATAAAAGTCCTGACATTATGGAGATGTATTATCCTGTGGTGTAAGCAATGATATTTCTTTCAGTAGACAGAAGATGAAAAATTTGAATGCTTATAATTAATAGACAGTGAAGTTTATATGAAAATTCTTGAAGGATTTAAAAGGTTTAGTGCGATTTCATTGATTACCCAAATGTTAGTGAAATTGCTTAACATAAAGGAATATTAATTTCAATCTCATGAAAAATGATCATAAAGTACTATATTTTAGTGTAATTGGTGCACTTATGTATCCTGCTATTATATTCATGAGATAATATTTTTATTTATGTGCATGCAAAATATAATTTCACTTATATGTGGAGATATTCCGATGAAATCAAATATTAGTATGATTTTTTATTTCTAACTAATATTGTCAAGGAATTGTGGTTATGAAAATGCAGGAAGATTAATTGATCTACATAATATTTGACAGCACACAAATTATTTGTTTGTTTATGGGATGCTACCATATTTATGTTGTTTTACTAAGCAATCTTATTTTCTATTTACGCAAATCATGCAAAGACAACAATGATCGTGAAACAAGCAGTGATATATCGGGATAAGCTCAAGAATGCAACATCTCATGAATGTGATTTGATCATAAAAACATTACCAACATCAATATTTGAAAAGCAGGTATATAAGATTGGAAGACATCATCTACAACAACTGATACATTGAAGGTGGAATAGAAGAAAACACATTTCACTTAAAGTTATTTTCAAACATGATATTCAAAAGAATAGTGAAAAGATATTTATGAAATTCAAGTGACAATGTAGCAGATTTATTAACTAAGGCATTGCCAACTTCAACATTTGAGAAGCTAATATACAAGATCTGAATGCATCATCTTCGGAATATCAAATGATGTTTTTATCAGGGGGGAGTAAAATACGTGATGCACTCTTTTTTACCTTAGCCAATGTTTTATCCCTCTGAATTTTCCTTACAAGGTTTTCAACGAGGCAACAAATTGCATATTACATGATATGTGTACTCTTTTTTCTTCAGTGAGATTTTTTCCCATAGGATTTTCTCCTAGTAATATTTTAACGAGACACATTATCTATATGGACATTCAAGGAAGAGTGTTATGAAATATTAGAATATTATGATGGATGTCTAACTCCTAAAGAATTAACTCCCACTACTTATATCCATGATGTAAATATTAACTCTCACACCTCCGTAATCTTTTCCCACAACCTTCATAGTTATTGCCATGTTTATGACCACCTTTTGATTACCCTCTTTGTAGTAGTATAACTAGCAATATGATAGGTGATCTACGGACACTTGAACACACTTGGATGAATAAAAGAGCTCTCATCTCTTGTCTATCTATTTCTATTGTTTTCATCCTTTAATATTATTACTATTTACCTTAATTTTATAACAAAGATACTTTCTATATTTTCTTGTGATTCTAACTCATTAAAGGTTTAAATTTAGGGAAATATATGATTCTAAAGGCTAATATAGAATTTCTAAGGAACTTCAATAATTTCATTCTATATATTTTATACTAGATCGTTCAAGTTGCGAATCTACTTTATTAGCTTTGAGTTCTCGTTGTTTTAAGAGGCGAATTTAGGATTTTAAAAATATGGGTGCATCACAAAAAGAAAAAAATATATTAAGTGATAATTGATCCATAGTCCTCTAGGTAAACAACTCAACATTTAATTAATATTATTCCAATTTTAAAAATTATATAAATAAAATACCTACTTTTACGGATCATGAGTTCATGTGTCCCATATTTTAGCCTATGAATTCGCACGTTGTTGTTCTTATGATTTCCTTTTAAAGGGGTCACGGGGAAAAGCCTACTTCAAGAAGTAGAGTTGTCCGATACTACCTATATAAAAGAAGAAAAAACGCTCACTAGCTATCGAGCAATTCTACTTAGTATAATATGACTAAATATACCACTAAGAAGAAATAGAAATAATTATTGATTCCTTGTGAAGATCCATAATAAAATGGAAAAATTTCATAAATATACACTTGAGTGATTTACATTGCAAAAATATAGCCTAAAATTTACATTGCAAAATTATAGCTCAAAAATAGTTTTACACAATATTATACACTTATATACAAAAACAGGTAAATTATGTATTTAAGTGTCTGAAAGTGTATAATTTGTAGATATATATTCTAAAAATAATTATACAATATTACAAACGAAAAATATGTACTTACACACATTTATACATAATTATATAATATTTTATAAGTGGATATAATACAAAAATTTGGACTGATTTTTAATAAAAATTGCACTTTTATACAATAGATACATGTGCATATGTGTGTATATAAGTGTATACAAATATATAATAGTATATATACACCATTATACAATATTATACACTAACATACAAAAGTTAACCCCAACACCAGACGGAGCAGCAACAACCATCGCCAGAGTTATATCTGTTAACATAATTCATATTTACTTTGAATTTGAACAGACGCAACATTTTCCAATAGCCACCATTGATGCCTCTTGGAGGTGTCTGTTGGTGATGAAAAGGCATCTTCAATGGATGCAAAATCTTTATAAGTAGTAAAGATGTCTTCTCATTCAATGATATAGATATATGAAAAAGAATAAAAACTTCTGTTGAAAAAAGAATCAAAATTTCTGTTGAAAAAGAATCAAAATTTCTGGGTTTTTTTCTTCCCTAAGCATCATTAGAAATTTCATATTGTGTGTTCTTGGTTGGATCAAGGGAGTACAAACTTTGAATTCAACATCGTTGTTAGGGCTTCATTATATCCTGAAGGCAATATTTCTGTGATCTATTATACTCTCCAAATTATTGGGAAGGGTCGAAATAATTGTCTAAAAGAATCTGCATAAGAGCCTTGAAGTCATAGAACAACAATTCTGTGTCTGTGTTTCATCTTGTTTGTACCAATTTTACAATAATTTTTAGACAATTAACGACATGGAGGGTGAAACTTTAATTGTTTCTCAATCATTGCAAGTAATGAACCAGACTTTGAATCGTTTAGAACGTTTTGATGGTGAGGGTTTCACTCGTTGGCAAGAGACTTATCAATTTTTTCCTTATGACTATCAAGTTATGGTACATCCTTGAAGATGGTTTGGAGGAAATTCCTGATGCGACTCCAATGGACAACGATGAATTGAAGGCCAAACGAAAGAAACGTCACGAGGATAATTTTATATGCCGTGGTCATATTCTGAATGTTCTAGGAGCCAATGTTTACAATGCCCATCGAAGTATTAAAACAACAAAGGAGTTGTGGACTGCGCTCGAAAACAAGTACAAAATTTCTGAAGCAAGTAACAAGAAATTTCTGATCTGTAATTTCATGAATTTTAAGATGGTTGACAATAAATCAATTATTGCCCAGGTCAGTGAACTTCTACTCATTGTTAATCATCTTAAAGATGTTGGAATTGACCTTGTATCTTCATTCGTCGTTGGGTTATTATTTCTCGTCTTCCCCCTTGGAATGATTACAAGAAGAAACTTAAGCATGCTGAAACTGACTATGACTTAGAAGTTTTACAGTGTCGTCTTCGTATTGAAGAAGATGCTCGTAAACAGAGATTAAGGATAGTCAGCAAACTGAAAATCATTCTAAGATTAATAGTGTGTGGAAGAATAGAAAAAACCGAATTTTTTGAAACCTAAGATTGATACTCGGTTTAAGAAGAAAGATCCCAACAAGAAAGATAAGAAGAAGGGAAATTGCTACTTCTGTAAGAAACCCGACCACTATGCTCGTGACTGTCGTCAATGAAAGAAACAAATAAAAAAAGAAGCGAATGTGGTAAATGACAAAAGCAAACTTATTGTTGTAGTGTAAGTTGCCAACACTGTTGCAGGTCATGGTAGTGGATGGTGGTACGATACTGGTGCAACCATTCATATCTGTAAAGATAGAAATCTTTACAAGACATACGAACCAGTTAGTGAATAAGGAAACGAAGTTACTTCAGCGACAACCAAAGCAGCAAAGTGGTTGGCAAAGGCATTGTTGATCTCCCGTTTACTTCGGGAAAGATTGTTACTATTACTAATCTTTTACATGTCCCTGACATTTATAAAAACCTTGTTTATGGAGTTCTTGTTAACAAGACTGGATTCAAGGTTACGTATGAGTTTGATAAGTTTGTATTGTCCAAGAACGAAATGTTTGTTGGACAAGGATACTCTTGTAATGGGATGGTTAAACTTAATTTAATAAATAATGATTCTACTTATATTGTTGAGTCTATTGATTTATGGCATTCTAGATTAGGACATGTGAATTATGGTTCTCTTAGAAATATGAAAAGATTAGGATTGATTTCTGATTGCAATTTTGATAATGTTTCTAAATGTGAAATATGTTTGCAAGCAAAGATAACTAGAACATCTTTTAAATTTGTAATAAGAAATTATGTCTTGTTTGAATTAGTACATAGTGATGTTGGTGATCTGAAAAGTCATATGACTCGTGGTGGAAACAAATATTATGTCACTTTTATTGAAGATAGTACTAGATATGCCTATATTTACTTGATGAAATCTAAGGATGAAGTCTAATAAATTTAGAATTTACAAAGCAGAAGTAGAGTCACAATTAGGACAGAAAATTAAGGTTTTACGTTCTGATCATGGTGGTGAATACTATCCTTCTGAATTTACTTTATTTTGTCAAGAACATGGTTTAGTACATCAATTCACTGCTCCATACACACCCCATAAAAATGGTGTTGCTGAAAGAAAAAAAGAACTTTGATAGATATGGTTAACGCTATGCTCATTAGCTCTGGTTTGTCAATTTTTTTATGGGGTGAAGCTATTTTGTCTGCATTCTATATTTTGAATAGAGTTCATTTGAAAAGGAAGAATATCTCTCCTTATGAATTGTGGTCCAAGAGAATGCCTAACTTGAAAAGACTCAAAGCATGGGGTTGTTTGGCATATGTTAGAAATCCTGATCCTAAGAGACCAAAGTTAGGAAATAGGGCTTATAAATGTGTTTTGTAGGATATTCACTTAACAGTATTACTTACAGATTTTTAATCCTTGACACATTTGAGATTATAGAATCTATAGATGTAGAATTTTTGAAAACTTGACAAGGTCTAGTTCTCAACCACAACCTACTAAAAATCCATTGTTACCTAGTCTAGAACCTGTAGAGACTAATGACAATGTTGAACCTTCTGCTTCTACTCACAACAATGATATTTTAGTTCCTACTGAAGATATCGAACCTAGAAGAAGTAAGAGAGTAAGAATAGAGAAAAAATATCCATATTTTATACAATATCTTGTAGATGGTAATAAAAATAAAGTTCTTAACATTACCAAGTATGATATACAACTTGATGATAATCCTAAAATTTATTCTGAAGCTATGAGTTCCAGAGATGCTAATTTCTGGAAAGACGTTATCAATGATGAAAAACATTCACTTTTGTCTAACGAAACTTGGGTGTTATCTGATTTACCTCCTGGTGCTAAACCTATAGGATGTAAATGGATATTCAAGAGAAAATTCAATGTTGCTGGTACCATGGATAAGTTTAAATCCGGATTGGTTGCTAAAGGTTATAAACAAAAATATGGAATTGATTACTTTGATACATATGCTCATGTTGCTTGAATCACATTTATTCGTTGTTTGATAGCACTTGATTCTATTCAAAAGCTAGTTATACATCAAATGGATGTCAAAACTGCTTTTCTAAATGGTGATTTAGAAGAAGAAATATATATGGAACAACCTGAAGGTTTCATAGTACCAGGCCAAGAGAAGAAAGTTTGCAAGTTAGTCAAATCCCTCTATGGTTTGAAGCAAGCTCTCATGCAATGGCATGAGAAGTTTGACAAAGTAGCTTTGTCATATGGTTTTATTGTTAATGGTGCTGATAAATGTATCTATAGTAAGCGTGATAAATCTGGATGTGTAATTCTCTGTTTATATGTTGATAATATGCTTATTTTTGGGATTGACATATTTTGTGTGGAAGAAAATAAGAAATTTCTCAGTTCTAATTTTGATATGAAGGATGTAGGAGAGGCTGATGTGATCTTAGGAATTAAAATCCTAAGAAAGGGACATGAGTTGGCTTTAACCCAATCTCATTATATTGAAAAATTTCTCAAAAAGTATAGTCATTTCAATTGACAAACCAGCCCCCACTCATTTAGATCATAGTAATAAATTAATGAAGAATATTGGAAGGACTCATGGACAACTTGAGTATTCTAGTATTATCGAAAGTCTTATGTATGCTATGCATTGCACGAGACCAGATATAGCCCAAGCGATGGGAGTACTATGTCGTTTCTCAAGTAACCTATGCGTTGAACATTGGAAAGCAATTTTAAGAGTGTTGACTTACTTGAAAGGAACCATAGATTATGGTTTACATTTCCAGGGTTATCCCATTGTAATGGAATGATACAGCGATGCAAACCGGAACAATGTAGAATCCAAGTCCAAGTCTACTACTGGATGGATATTTACATTATATAGTGCTGATGTGTCTTGGGGTTCCAAGAAGCAGACTTGTATTTCTGATTCAACAATGTTGTCAGAATTAATTGCACTTACAGATGCATGTAAGGAGGCAGAATGACTTAGAAACTTACTTATAGAGATCCCATTATGGAAGAAGCCAACTCCAACAGTCTTGATTAATTGTGATATTTAGGCTACACTCTATAATGTCTCAAACAAGACTTATAATGGGAAGTCAATACATGCAAGTCTTAGACATCAAATAGTAAGAAAATTTCTCAAGAGATGAGTAGTTGCAGTTAACTATATTGAAACAAAGAAGAACTTGGCAGACCCATTTACTAAGAGTCTATCAAAGGCAACGGTTTCAATAAAGTGTAAGGAAATGGGACTAAGGTCTGTGAAAGAAGGTTGATCACCGGTTAATAGAAACCCAACCTATGTTTTGAAAAAGATAAACAAGGTTCAATGGGTACCAACAAGTTACGAGAGTAATTATGGTACACTAAGTGTCTGAAAGTGTATAATTTGTACATTATGTATATAAGTGTCTGAAAGTGTATAATTTGTAGATATATAGTCTAAAAATAATTATATAATATTACAAACGAAAAATACGTACTTATACACATTTATACATAATTATATAATATTTTATAAGTGGGTATAATACATAAATCTGGACTGATTTTTAATAAAAATTGCACTTTTATACAATAGATACATGTGCATATGGGTGTATATAAGTGTATAAAATATATAATAGTGTATATATACACCATTATACAATATTATACACTAACATACAAAAGTTAACCCAACACCCGACGGAGCAGCAACAACTATCGCCAGAGTTATATTTGTTGGATATTATCAGCAAAATCAAATGCCATCATTGATGTGATGCCTCTTCAAGTTTAGGGGAAGTCTGTTAACATAATTCATATTTACTTTGATTTTGAACAGACGCAACTTTTCCCAATAGCCATCATTGATGCCTCTTGGATGTGTCTGTTGGTGATGAAAAGACATATTCAATGGATGTAAAATCTCTATAAGTAGTAAAGATGTCTTCTCATTCAATGATATAGATATATGAAAAAGAATCAAAACTTCTGTTGAAAAAAGAATCAAAACTTCTGTTGAAAAAGAATCAAAACTTCTGTTGAAAAAGAATCAAAACTTCTGGGTTTTTTTTCTTCCCTAAGCATCATCAGAATTTTATACTGTGTGTTCTTGGTTGGATCAAGAGAGTACAAGCTTTGAATTTAACATCGTTGTTATGGCTTCATTGTATTCTGAAGGCAATATTTCTGTGACATATTGTACTCACCAACTTATTGGTAAGAGTCGAAATAATTGTCTAAAAGAATCTGCATAAGAGCCGTGAAGTCAGAGAACAACAATTATGTGCCTGTGTTTCATCCTGTTTGTACCAATTTTACAACAATATTTTCCGTCGAACTCCAACACCACCAACGACGGCGAATTGCAGCCCCACAACTCCGGCAAATTCCAATACCACAATAGCAGTCGTATCCTTTCCTCCTACGGCAACGCGTCACCACTACACATTCACCGACGATCCCAACCACCACTCATTCTCCCTCTCCGTTCATCTCTATTTCTACCTCGACGAGATCACGTCGGAGCTCCGACTCACCACCATCAGATCTGAGAGAGAGAGAGAGAAGGTCGAGAGAGTGCGCAGTCACTCACCGGACGGCGACGAGACGACGGTGTTGCCGAGAGTGAGAGAGACAGTGGCAGAGAGGAGGTCGAGAGAGAGAGCAATAGAGAGTGAGGGAGAAAAGTTTGGGTAATTTTTTATAATATTTAAAAAGTTGGATTAATTTTGATAACATCGTTTCCCTAAATTTCATATAACGTAATTATCTCTAATAAATTCATATTCTAGCCATACGATTTTGCTACAAGTCAATCATGATAGCACCTGAATTTGATTAAAGAATTTATTTTTGTCGTTACAAAGTATAATAATGGCTTAAACACATCCCATCCTACTGCAGTAAATATTTTACTGGAAACAACCACTTACATACCATAGTATTTATTTCCATTGTTACAAATTATAAATGTATAATTACTTAAAGCAATTTGTTGCTCCCAAATGCACACGCAATTATACGTGGTCGCCAAGTAATATAAAGATTTGTAAAAGTCGGATGTCGAACCTACAGAGACTTATGATCAACGATTGTAAAAAAATCACTATCAGTACTAATTATGCAAGTATGAAAAATGATGTTTATTTTATTTTATAACTAATGCGAAAAAGTAAATAATTAACTAATTTATTCTAACAATTTGCTGTGAACGTTTGTTGGGACTTGAATTTATCACATGGAGATGAGTATTCTAGGATCGTGGTTGGTTCATCAATCCTAGTGAGTCATCCAATTATCTCATCCTAGCTAATTTATTCACGATTTTTAATTAACCTAATTAAGAACCTCATAGTATTCTCCCGAACCACTACTCGCCGATTCAAAACAGTTCGCCACCTATATTCCTATGAAATTGACCTGTTAAGAATGCAATTCGTCCATGGTATTTAATTGAATGTGGTGTCTAGGTATATTCCTATCCTAGCCATAAATCATATCCCAACTGTAGGGATATTCATATCACAATCTCCTTACTTCTTCTCTAATATAATAACGTCTTTCCCAAGTACGTATATTAAGTAGTAAATATAACTCGACTATTGCGCATGCAATCAAGCAATTAAGAACAGAAGTAACGAAACACTCGTATATGAATAGACTACTAAGGTGAAAATACTTGTCAAACATCAATATTCATGGTTACACCACAACTCCAGAACTTAGACAAAGTTTCCATTCATAATTGTATCAAGAACACAAGAATTCATGGTTAAACAAGGATTTAATGAAGAAAAGAAATTAATAAATAAAGATTCAAAGAGTACGACTTACAAGTCTCCCGAAAATTGTCAGCGAATCCCTAAAAACGCCCCATAGGATCTATTTATAGTCTAGGGTAAAAGCTAAAACAAGTAAACCAAATCTTAACAAAAATAGAAAACTGATGTGCCATGTGCGATGCACCCACGACACACATACATCGCGGGTGTGTCTGTAGACTTTTAAAATCCAAACTTCAAAGAGGTTGTCTTCGTTCCTTGGACGTGTAACACAACTGCATCACCTGCGACTCTGTTATTCCAAGATATTGCAACTTTAGAGGGTTGTTACACCTGCTCTGTGTGTGCGACGCAAGTGCAGCGCACATGGTATCTTCAGTGATCCAATTCCTCACTAACTGTTGTGAACTCTCTCCATCGTCTTGCCTACGTATAATTTCATCATAAATCCATCAAAATTGCTAGATTTCTACTCATTTATTCACGTTGTACCTAGATACACAATATACACTAACATAAGCTCAATTACAATAATTTTACCATAAAGTACGTGATTAAAACACTAAAATTAGAGGTAAAATGACGCTAAATATTAGATATTTGTGACACATATTACCACCCCACACTTAGAATTTGCTCGCCCTCGAGCAAGCTCCTAGCAACTACTACACTTCACTAGACACAACAACCACCAATTAAAATAGGTCTACTCGGGTTTCGGCTATCAAGACATTTCAAACCATTTATCAAATCATAAATCGAACAAATTATCCCTATACACATGCCAATATGTTTACATATAAAATTACAAACAACCTCTTCAAAACAACTCAACCTCGAGAACTGACTCAACAATACCACATTAACATAATCATCATGCTACCCACAGAGAAACCAACACTTCATCTATCCTAAGTCAATTATGCGCCCTCACCAAAAGAGAGTTGTCCATATCTCACATAAGTTTCACTTTGACCTAATTTAAATGGACAGAATCAATCAACAATATACACTCACTCTCACAAAGAACCTCACATGCAATATATGATGAACCATAGGCTTGCCCTTAGTGTAACCGCTTCACTAATACATGTATGTTAAATCTAGGATCAAAGAGGTCTTAGCTGGTTGTAATGTAGGCTAATGGACGTGTAGGATATATTTTGATGAAATAGTGACTATCCTCCCTAAGCACTTTAATACACACAACTTTGGAAATTATTCACACTCTTTTATTAACCAGACACAACTCAATCTACCAACAACCATTTATCCCACTCATTCCCCAAATATTAAGCACCAATTATTTCACATACACTAGCTAGCAGGGACAAACTGTTTCAGCATTTCAAACTTCTCCCTTTATTATTATTATTTTTTATACTTATCAACATTCCCAACTAGCTAGTGCTATATTTAATACTTAGATGCACTCATAAACGGCTTTCGGGTATCAACTAGAAAACCATCCCATTTTTTTCTTTTTCCCTTTTTCTACCCCTTTAATATTGATTACATCATTAAAGTGCTCAAGGAGTAAGAATGGTTAAATTAGGGTCAAATAGATTGAACGGGAATAGGCTTATTAGTGGTTACCAAAAACGTTCAAAGGCTCGACAGGGCTGACTAGGGTAATTATGTTCATGTAGGCAAACTGGGGTTGATTTTAGGCTAACAAAGAAGGCTTCTATCACTTCTTAGATCAACAACTTCATTTCATTTCGCAAACACAGCGAGCAAGTTCTAGACACCAATACAAAGCACGGACTACACAAAAACCTTACACACACATGGCACACAATCTAACTCAAGATGGATCCATATCAGTCCTCAATTCAGGCAAACATAAGATAATTCAAATTAAGCTCAAATTAGTCATCTAAGAATCATGAAGTCTAGCCTAAGTGTCTCAAGAAAGGTTATTTTCTTTTTTTATTTTGTTGAGCATGCTTTTGATTTTAAACATAGAGAATTTCTCATTAATGTATTTCACCTAACCCGAGTACCTAGCATTCGACTGGCTTTGGGACTTTGTTCCTAAAAAAACTACTATCTGGTTTAAAGGCTCCCCCCCCTCCCCGGGGAAATAACCGAGGCCAGAAGAAAACCCAAGGGGGGGGGGGGGGGGGATGCATGCCACTAATGAGGGACTTAAGAAGCTACTAAAGAAAATAAAAGAAATAAAAATCTTTTTGAAAAAAATCACTTTTCTATTATTTTCTTAAGACTCTAAGACTTAATACTACAAAAAGAAAATCCTAAGGCATGCTAGTCATCACCCTTAACCTCAAAATTATACAATACAAGGGACATATTTTTCACCTCACACTTAAAATATGAAGTGCCCTCAATGCATCTACAAACAATTAAAAGCAGAGTAAGGTAAGAAATACTCTTTGGGGCCCACTAAGGCCTAGTCCTCCTCATCACCGTCCTCGTCGTTGTTACAGTTCACTTTTATGTGAGACATAAGCTACTAAGAGGTTGTTGGTGCTCTAAGTCAGATATTTATTTTTTAGAATCACCATCTAATTTATATGGAGATTAGGAAAACCAAGTTAAAAGGGTTTATTCAAAATAATGAAAAATCCTTTAAAAACCAGAGTTCGAGGTAAGAGTTCTGGTGATTCCCCGGGGAAGGCGTTAGACATCCCAATATTAAGGATTTATAGAATACAATTGACCTACTGGTTCTATAGCATGCTTTAATGATTTGAGTTGCTTAAACTGCTTAAAAATATCCGTAAAAATACTTGTCATTCATTTTATTTAAAACTCAAAGTTTTATTTTCAAAAACAAAGAGTGGACTTCCGCCAAAATAGTATGTACAGGGATCAATTTATTTTTGGACTAAGAACACCCGAATTTTAATTAAAGTAGAACTCCACATTTAGTCCAACCATGTTTTCCAATTCACACCTGCATCTTTTGAAAATCTTTCAAGGTTTGAAATGAGCGTAATTCATTTTTTGAAATGACAAGTTTGGTTTTTGAAAAGATATAGTGCAAAAATAGTTTCTTCTGTTTCTTTTGCATGCTATATTTTCCAAAGTCAACTCATATTCTAACATTCCAAAACCATTAACTGAATTCAAGTTCAAGATAGTGTTTTAAAAGTCCCAAAATCTACTAGCTAGGCGTAGCCCATAAACTTCAAATTTTAAAATGTTCATTTTTGGTCCAATTTCAAAGATCAGCAGCTGATTTACTTAAGTCTCAGTCACTCAAGCCCATGTCGGGTCCTTTCAATGCCATCAGTCCAAACAAATTCAGTTTAAATTCTAAAGCCCAAACGGTAACTCTAAACGTCAGAAATCAAAATTTTTGAAACCCAATTTCAAGATCAACTTTTCACAGATTTTTTTATCAGTCAAACAATCTATTTTATTCAATTTTTAGATTTAAACAAAAATTTGAAATTCATTTTTTGGCGATCTAAACTAAACGATATACGTATCGTTTGCCTATCCTAAGTTGTAACGATAAGAAAGGTGTTCCAATAATATAAAGTATGTTTTTATACAAAGTACTGCATATAATATACAAGAAAGATAAATTAAAGGAATGAGTTTAGGCTGGTGGGCCTACCTAAGCCCACTAGTTGACTATTTTCATCCATAGCTGGGCCTTCAAATAATATTACCTTCCCGAACTTGGACTCAATCAAGAATATGTATTTAAGTTGGACCTTAGCCCATCTCAGCTGAACATGCATCAACTGGAAATGATCTTTTTTAGCTGAATTAGAATATGGGCCCAGTAGGGGCCCATATCATCGTGATACGGCAGAAGCAAAGGATAAGGGTAAAAGAAGGAGCCAAGTTAGAAGTACCCAAACATTATCATATATAAATAACAAAATCAACACATACAAACAGACCATGACAAATAGAACTTAATTCAAGATGTATCGTCTTATGTCAATAGTTAACACCGAAGTGAAGAATAAACAGGCAGTTGACTTGGCCCAATTAATCATAGAAATGAGGACATAAGCAGAAGAAAAGGCATGTGGACTAAGCCCAAAGACTACGGTCATGTGAAAGAAGCAATAGTGAGCACATAAGTGGTCTAGGCCCATTAAATCTTTAATGTCATGGCAAGGTGCAAATGATATATAGATATACATCCTAGTATACACTTGATATATAGGATCTGTATACTGGGTGTACTTTAGTATACAGTCCATATACCTTGTAATATACTAAACATGTATTTCACACAAGTACTAAGAAAAGGAAACTACAAGCTAACAGATGGGTTATGCCTTATGTACACTACCCAGGTCTCCAATCCATTCTTATATCCCTCATGTTTTCAAGTTCAAACAAACCCTCATGTATTCTCCAGATATTCAAAGCATAGATCAACAAGATTGCTCACAGTTTTCTATCTTATTAAACTATCTAAGTTACAAGATAAGTTTTATATGTTCAAAGATAGACCATTCATTAAAAAACTGAGCTTCAAACTAGCATCTTAAATGCCATATCAACTTAATCAATCTATTCAAGCCAAAACAACTTTAAATTAACAAACTTGGACACTATATTGACTACACATGCTTCAAATCCAAGGCTAGCTCAGATTAATTATGGCAGAAACTTAAACAACCCATATATATAGCTAAATAAGCTTCATATTCACATATTGATCAATGTAAATTAGAGCATTTAACTAATCAATTTACTTAGCCAAAAGCAAGTTCCAAAATGATCTATTAAAGACTCTTTTGGTTTAGTCAGCCTATATATATGGCATAAATGACCTTTAAGTTAATGCATTATACATCATTTTGATTATACCAGCTATTCTAAACCATCATGAACATCTATTAGTTATACAGACATAAGCATATTCCCATTATGAAGCATGTTAGACCTAAACAAAAATATATGAACCCTAACAGTCCTAAATCAGCCGAAAACATGCTAGTCTAAACACATTAGAACATGTTGTTCATAATAAAAGAACACCAAACTAAATAAGGCTAACACTTCATGTTTAAGTTCACTTCTTGGTCTGATCTGCTACTTAGTGATGTATCACCCAACACCATGCTACCAAATTAAACAAACATGCTTAAACATACTCTTGAACAATCAAAAAACAAACTATTACAAGCTAAATAACACTTCTAATTCAACACTTAAGGCACGAAATAGTTCATAACAACCATGATACTATAACATAGTAATCAAATGACACATTATTTCAACTAAACATTCTTATTCAGTCATAAGAATACATAATACAAACTATGAACATGAATTTTAATAGAAAACCTAGGTGGAAATCGAAGTACCTTGTGCGGAAGCAGCCTAGGGTCAAAGTTTTGAGCTTCTTCTTCACTCCGGGGACCTCGAGCTCACAAATCACACAAAAAAGGAAAAAATTTAGCTGTGAATGACTAATTATACTAAATCTGGGTTCCACCAAAGGGATAAGATCTCAACTTAAGCACAATTAGTCGGATTTAAACTCAATTAAGATTCTCAAACAATGTGGATGTCTCTATCAAGTTTCGGACCTCTCAAAATAAAGAACAAGGGTCTTTATTTATAGGAAAATATTGAACCCTGACAAAGCTTCTCCGATCGGCGTGGGAGAACAACAAATTGGGGGGGGGGGGGGGGATTCCCTCCAATTCGATTCTCGACCAATGACAATCAAGGATTTGAAATTGTAATAAGACAAGAACCATAAAACCATTGCAAAAAAGCAAGTAAACAGAGGGATAAACTCACCATATGGGGTGTGTGGTTATGGTGGGGTGGTGGTACGGTGGGTGTAAAGAAAAAGGCATTAAATGCCCTTGCCTAAAATGGGTGAGCAACAATGATGTGTAGACTATCCCCTTGCCAAATTTGGCATAAGAGAGGACAAAGTGTTGGAATGGCTAGGGTTCCCATGCCTGATCGTTGAAAACAAATTGGCCATTTTGCCCTTTTGTTTATTGCGACTGCCGAATTGGAAATAGAAAAAATCCCAAATGTATTCTAAAACATCCTTAATCAATTCTGGTCACATATTGCAAATGTGTTCACGTTTTAAATTAGAAAAAAAGGCCGAATAATTTTATAAATAACCTAAATAGATTTAAAAAGCTTCGTTTTAAGCTCGAATTTGATACTACTAGGATTTAGGAAATGCAAACGTCTTTTTATATTAAAACATGACTTGAAGTTGAGTGGTAATTCCCTTATCATACTTAATTTAGACAATTTCCCGACTTTGACGGAGCGGAACAAGAATTCTTTTAAAACAATTATGTTTATAATTGTCGGTTAAAAATCCACAGTTATGACTAATGGTCAAAATTATGTAATATTAGGACATGATATACAATATATATATCGGATGATATTTTTGTCAAATGAAATGACAAAATACTCTAAGAATAATTTTGTAAAATCACATTCGCCTTGTAAAATGTATATTTCACTCGGGATCCTTGAATAATTAAATAAAATTATTGGAGGGTAGAAATTAGGTGTCAACAACTGCCCCTTCGTTGTTTGGGGATGGCTAGACCATCTCTGAGCAGCGAAATTTGACTAACCTAGTTTTTAGCCGACAAATAGGAAAATATTAGGCTCTCTGGTCTAGGAGGAACTAATACTGGCGGGTTGGAGAGATACCTTTTGATAGTGTCGAAGGCTTTCTGGCATTCGTCCATCCACTTAGTGGGCACGTCTTTCTTCAGTAGCTTAAGGATGGGCTCCACAATTATCGTAGACTGCTCTATGAAGCGCATGATGTAGTTCAACCTTCCTAGGAAACTCATGACATCCTTCTTGGTTTCTGATGGTGGCAGCTCTTGAATGACTTTGATCTTCATGGGATCTAGTTCTATACCCCTGCGGCTTACTATGAACCCCAACAATTTCTGGCAGGCACTCTAAATGCGCATTTGGCTGAATTCAGCTTTAGACTGAACTTGCAAAGTCTGTCGAAGAATTTTTTCAAGTGTATGATGTGGTCGAAGGCTTCCCGCAACTTGATTATGATGTCATCCACATAGACCTCTATTTTTTTGTGCATCATATCGTGGAAGATGGCGATCATTGCTCTCATGTAAGTGACACTGACTTTTTTGAGTCAGAACGACATTACTCGGTAATGGTATACTCACCATGGAGTGATGAATGACATTTTTTGTGTGTCCTCTTCACTCATTAGAATCTAATGGTAATCGTCTAAGCAACCTACAAATGATTGTAACTCGTTCTTCGTGCAGTTACCAATGAGTTTGTAGATGTTTGGAAGTAGAAAATTATCCTTTGGACTAGCTTGATTAAGTTCACGGTAGTCCACACAAATTCGAATCTTCCCATCTTTATTTGGTACTGGAACAATATTGGCCAGCCATGTGGGGTACAGAGTTACTTCCACCACTTCTGACTTTATCTGCTTTTCGACTTCATCATTGATTCGTATGCTGAGATTAGGCTTTGAATTATTGGATTTTCTGTTTGACCGAAGTGAATACCACGTTGATGGGTAGCTTGTGAGCTACGATGTTTATGCTTAGTCCGGACATATCCGTGTATGACCATGAGAATACGTTGACATACTCTCTTAGCAAATTGATTAACTCTTATTTTCTGGGAGTGTCCAAATGTGCACTTATCCTAGTTTCTTTAACCGCTTCCCCATCCCCGAGGTTGATTGCTTCAGTTTAGTCCAAATTAGGCATTTGCCTATTCTCATACTAATTTTCCTCATCGACAAGGTCTGTTGGCAGCTCTGCTCCCTCGTTGTATTCCTTAAATTCCTTTTCATCTATATCACTCGACTTGCTCATCTCACGATATATCATGACACTGTGGCTTCCTCAGAGCATGGTATATATCCAAGACCAAAGCGGTACTTATTTCCCATGATTGACACTGACTCTTGTATGCCTTTAAGCTCTCTACCCAGACTTTTGTCGGGTTTGAACCCGTTCTAGAACATAATTGCGGTGATCATATTTAAACTGGTGGTTAGTGATTTCTTCCTCATCCCCTTGGTGGGTGGCTCCCACATGCTCTAACACATGAAAAATTGTATCTCTTGGGATCTCCTCTATCACTACCATGAAGTTGTTGGGGTAGTTGTGAATGCTACCCAATCCATGGATTATGACTTCATGGTCGTCCCATACAAACTTCATAGACTGATGGAGAGATAATCGCACTACTCCAGCCATATGTATCCATGGTACTCCCAACAATAATTTGTAGTTGGCACTGATGTCTATAACCTGAAATTCAGTGGTGAATTCAGCGGGCCCCATTTGTATATTGAGGTCTACTTCACCTGTGGTATCATGATGTTCCCCATCAAAAGCTCTTACGTTGGTACGGCTTTGGTGTATCTTTCCGAAATTATAGTGCAATTGTTTTAATATGGATTCATGGCATATATTAAAACCAACCCCATTGTAAACTAGTACTCGGGAGATGACCTTGCCTCTTTATTTTATGGTAATGTAGAGGGCTTTGTTGTTGGCTATTCCCTCTCTGGGAAATTCATCAGTAGTGAATGTAATATGATGGGCCCCAATGATGTGGCCTATTATATCGGCCAATATTTCACTACTCATCCATGTTGGGATGTGGACCTCGTCCAATACTTTTATTAGGACCTGACGATATTTTAAAAAACTCAAAAGCAATGACATCATTGATATTCTGGTCGGCGTTGTTTGCAAGTGTTCAATAATAAAGTACCCTATTGGTTGCATCTTGTGCCAGAAATCTTTGGCCTTTCCGTCAGTGATGGGCCTTCTTTGATTGGTTTTCTTGTGGGGTGCCTCTTGTGCCAACTCTTCGGGAGTATAACATCTTCCCGATCTGGTCATTTCTTAGGCAACGACTGCGAGTTCTTTTCTTAAAGCTGGAATGACAACTTGTGGCACCTGGACCATGTATGGTTTCTTTAGGGCTGGAATCAACACTTTATACTGTGGTTGCTCTGTATAGTGGGAGAAGCGAATGTTTTCTCTAAGCTTTCAACAGATTCTTGGGCCAATGGTTGGCATATGGCCCAATATTCTTCTCTTTCGATCATGTGTATGTGGTTGGTACCATGATTTGGGAGAAGATTTATATTCACGTTTAGCGTTGTGACCTGCAAGACAATCTCTCATTTATCGATTAACTCATATAACTTATGCTTCAAATTAATGCAATCTTATGTGGCGTACCCGTTCCCTTTGGAATGGTAAGCACAAGTTTGCTCGGCTTTGTAGAAGTGACTTCTAGGGTTAGCAGGCTTTGGCGGCACAGTTTGAATGAGATCGGTGGCATTTAGTTTTATGAACAAGCTCATTCAAGTTTTCAAATGTGGAGTGAATGTTCGAGGAGGTTTTCTCTTTAAATTCAGACGTGGCAAGTCATATGTAGTTGAAGGCGGGTGATTACAATGATTCTACTGATTTTGATGTGCTTGGTAAGTAGGTGCAAAATTTTGTAATTTGGAGATGGAGCTTTGTAAATGGGCATCAGTGTTTGGTAGTTTGGCTATGGAGCTTGATAGGCTAGAGCCAGGTCTTGGTAATTGGGTTGTGCGTAATAGACTGTCATAGGATTATAGGGTGATGATATGTAATTGCCCAGAGGAGGAGATTGGTATATGTCAAAGGATGATTGTGATTCTTCCTTTCTATGACTCCTCAGGCTGGGGGTATGAGAGACGTTTGACACATCATCTTTCTTCTTCTTTGTGGCTCCGATGGAGCTTGCCATGCCAGCTTTATTGACGATGCTGACGATCTTTCTAGTTTTGAGGTCATATTCTATTGCCTCTCCCATCTTGCCTAATTCTGTTAATGGCCTCCCAGCCATAGATATCATGCGGTCATAGCAATCCAATTCCTGAGATCGGATGAATACCCAAACTAATTACTCTTTCGTCATTGGCGATTGCACTCAGGTGGCTTTGGCCCTCCACATACTCGCATACTCGCAGTAAGTTTCTGTAGACTTTTGTATGATCTTCTAGATAGTAGCGATCAGGCACGGTTTTCATATTAAAGAGGAACTTATTCATGAATGCTCCGCCATTTCTTCTCATGAGTTCCAGCAACGAATGTCGTATGTTGTGAACCACTCTGATGCTTCACCCGTGAGGCTTCGGCTGAATAACCTCATTATCAATGCTTCATTCCTTTTGATTCTGACCAGCTAGTCGCAGTATGCCCTGAAGTGAGCTTTGAGATTCCTGATCCCATTAAAAAGTTCAAATTCGGGCACTTTGAAGCCCTCGGGTAAGTACAAATATGGATGCATGTAAAATTCATCATATCTCAAGCATGTTGCTTTGCGGGAACCCTTGTTGGACTTTTTGAACAGATCCATCATCTTATGTTCCATCTCTTTGTCCCTATGGTCCTGTTCAGCCCTCCATGCCTTTTCCATTTTTTCGTAGTGATTAAGTTCTGGCGAAGAGTCAATAGGAGTAATTGGAGTGTGAAATGATACTGTAGGATGTGTCAGGCAACTTTTGGGAGTGCCAGCGGCTCTGGATGTAGCGTGGGTAGCAGTGTTTTAGTGAATGTTAGGGTCAGCATAAACAGGTGGTGCCTGGAGAGAAAGCACAATGGGAAGTCATGGCTATGTGGCTAGAATTTATTGGAGATGAGGTTTGGTATGTAGTACCATCATTTGTATTTGGAAAGTGTTTGGGTACAGGTGAATTTAGAGATAGAAAATGTGGTGGAGGTCTTCTTGCCTCAGTAGCAGCTGTCTCTCTTGTAGCATTGATAACTTCATTCTTTTGACCTGCTTGTAAAGGTCCACAATTTTTCCAAGTAGCAAGATGACCACATCCTCATGCGTGAGGCATTCTGAAAATCCTGAGGTATAACATTTTCAATAGTCAGAGCATTTTTGTTACGTGTTTCCTTGGGAGTACCAATCATTTTTTTCTTGTTCTTGTTGGTTTAGGGATGCTATTGCGATGATATGGTGTACGGGGAGGCCCTTATGGCATCCCGTAGGGATTAGCAGTTTCGTCGATGATCGGGGTAACTCTTTCAACCACCCCGCCCGATTGTCCATAAGGCATTGGATCATTATTAGGTCAATGTGTCAGAGGGACATAGCCATCTACCATCTTCTTGACCTCTTCAGGGAGGTTTTAGTATTAGGGTTTTCCTTCATGGGACTCTTGAGCTAGGTTTCCTACGAACTCCAAAATCTCATCAACCTCTTCCATCTTGGCTCTTGCCAACTCAATCTTCGTGTCTACTTTGCGAATCTTTGCCCTAAGCGACTCCTCATTCTCTTCATCGCTAACCAAATTCATGACTGAAGATATGTCACTTTGGCTGTTGAGAGTATCCATTGGTGACAAATCAACCTTTAAGAGGAGGTGAAGTTAGTTAGCTTTGATATTTTCTTGTGTTTTTCTTTTGGGTTGGTGTCTAGAATATGGAACTAATAAAGAGTTCAGATAGAACACATGAAAACACATAAGCATTTTATATAAAAAAAGCACATAAGCAGTTATAATATTCGCGTCCCTCAACCTCGTTACTCCAAGGCTTTCTAATCGTTTAAAGTGTAAATGTGCCAAATGTTAATTAAAATCATTGCCTCATAATCATTTCATTAATAATAATATCTTCCCCAATTGGGTTATAAAGCATGAATAAAGTAGTAAATCAGAAGAAGTCGCCTCCAGTGGAGAATGATAAAGCTCTGTCGGTCCGAGCTCTGTTGGCCCTTCGAATGGTGGAGTGGATCCAGAGATGAATAGATATCAGAAGCGAACCAACCCAATGACCTTTCTTTGTGGCGGTCATTAGTGCAGTGTCATCCATAGCTCTCTTTATGCGAGCGTCAAAGTCCTCTAGGCACTCATGAGTGAAATCTAACTCCTCGATCAAGCTGGCTATGGCGACTTGATCGTACTCTATCTTCTCCAGGTACTTTGCATCTCGGTCATCAACTTGCCTCTGAATGCAGCAGGCCTGGATTTGAATCTCGGTCCTTTCTGGAATGGTAGCGGTTGGGCCCAAGTGTGAAGGTACCCTATAGGGTGCTCTCAACCATCCTACATAATCTTCATCACAACCCATATGGATGGGATCATCGTCTAGGGTCTTTGGACACCACTTGATTCGACCGTTCCACTCTCAAATGGTGTCAGCAACCCCTCTGATCTTATCACCTTCGTAGTCAACCACATACTCCTCCATATTCCCTATCTAGAAGATTACCTGTTTCCTTCCGAACTGTCTTAGGACCCTAAGATGTGCGTATGGTCGGATTCCCAGAATCCCCATAAGTGGTAGAAAATGACATTTTCTACCTCTCACAACTATGGTCTCGGATGTAAAGTCGGGAAATCTTCACTGGATACTATCCTCTCAGAGCCTAGAAAAGATAAAAGCCCACCGCTATTTGGATTGGGTCTCAAAATTTGGGTAAGTGACTTTCAGGTCTTCTTCTCTACGTTAAGGGTCTCAGTATGATGGAACCTCAGTATTGTGGATGTGCTTAATGATCCACCACTGAACTAAGAGATTACAGCCTTGGAAGTACCTATGTAGGGTTCAGCATTGACCTAGGGCTCGGTAGATATCGGAGAGGATGACTTGGAGTAGGTCATAGTATTTGGTTTCCTCGTTTGTGGTTATGCCACGAAAGATATCATGGGTGACGAAGATGACCCGGATATCTATGGCTTGATAACAGTCTTTGGGAAATACCACAGTTTCTATTAGACAAAGTCTAGGGGTCGAGTGGCTTCCCAAGCGGCAAAAGAGTGAAACTCTACGGAGTGCTCCATGTACCCCTGTCTAGACCCAAATTGGCTATAGAGGTCCCTAAAGGCTATGGTCGGGCCAAAGATCCAGTCAGTGCTAACTAAGGACAAGAACCTAAGGATATTAGTGGGAGTCGGCTTATGGGGTACTAAAAGATTATGGTCGGGTTTCTTCCTCCCCCTCAGACAAGTACATATACTATCTATGCAGTCTCGGATCTCCTTTAGGGTTAGGGTTATCTCAAAGTCGCCGAACCTAAAAACCATTCTTCACTATCCTAATACCCGATAAGGACTTCTAGGAGGTCACTATTTTCTTTCATGGTCATGAGGGAGGGTAAGTGTCCTAGACAGTCCATTACTTCTTTTGGTTGTGGGGCATCTAGCCATGACCACCAAATTTGTAGCATCTCAGGTGCATCAATAACCATGTAAAACTTTAAATGTGTATGCATCTACAAAATAGAACACGATTAGTTTCCTCTCCCTTCCCCCCAAGGAGTAATGGTTCATCACAAAAGGCACAATTAATGCTTCCATATAGCAAGTAGTTAGATGTGGTGCCATCAGGTCGGATACCGTCAAGACACGAGTGAATCAACCTAATGGGTCCAGGTAGGTCTGAGATACCCCAAACTTTTCTAAGTCAGTATGCACTAGTTCAATATGGATTTGTCTTCGCTCTATCCTAGTTGTACTAGAGTGGTTTAGCAAATGACTTTAGGGACCTGAGCGGACAACCTAGGGTGAACCGTTGTCGACAGTTGGATGACCGCATACCAACTCCGTCTTCAACGTGTTCCAAAAAAAGGTTTTTGGTTTTATACTGGAGGGTGACTGTTAAATCTGCATAATCACCTTTGTGCACCGAAGCAAGTGTGTGTGTATGTCATTCAACGAAAGATGAATTCATGAATGACAGTTATAATTGTGGTATTTAAACACGTAAGCAATTCATATCATTAAAAATCATGTTGTATTGGAACCCTTATGGTTAGAAACTAGAATTATCCCCAGCAGAGTCGCCATCTGTTACGGTTCACTTTTACGCGAGGCATAAAAACTACTAAGAGGTTGTTGGTGCTCTAAGTCAGATATTTATATTTTAGGGTCGCCACCTAATTTATAAGGAAATTAGGAAAACCAAGTTGAAAGGGTTTATTCAAAACAATGAAGAGTCCTTTAAAAACCAGAGTTCGGGGTAAGGGTTCTGGTGATCCCCTGGGGAAGGTCTTAGACACCTCGGCATTAAGGATCTGTAGAATACGGTTGACCTACAGGTTCTATAGCATGCCTTAATGATTTGAGTTGATTAGAGTGTTTAAAAATATCTGCAAAAGTACTTGTCATTCATTTCATTCAAAAACAAAGAGTGGGCACCCGCCAAAATAGTATGCACGGGGATCAACTTGTTTTCGGATTAAGAACACCCAAATGTTAATTCGAGTAGAACTCCACATTAAGTCTAATAATGTTGTCCTATTCATACTTGCATAGTTTGATAATCTTGCAAGTTTTGAAATGAGTGTAATTCATTTATTGAAATGACAAGTTTGTTTTTTTGAAAAGATATAGTACAAAAATGATTTATTTTGTTACTTTTTCACGCTATATTTCCCAAAGTCAACTCATAGTCCAACATTAAAAAGCCATTAGCTCAATTCAAATCCAAGATAGTGTTTTAAAAGTCCCAAAATCAACTAGTTGGGATTAACCCGTAAACTTCAAATTTTAAAATGTTCATTTTTTGTCCAATTTCAAATATCAGCAGCCCACATTCCGTCTGGGAAGATAGCAAGGCTTAGGAGGGAAATCATGCCATTGAGGTAGAAACCTGGAGAAGGGTTATTATATCAGTCTTGGGAGAGGTTCAAAGCATTGCTCAGAGATTGTCCTCATCATCATCAATCAAACGAAGTTCTGGCACACACCTATATTGAGAGTCGGGAACACAATGAAAAAGGTTACTACATATTGTAGCTAGAGGGCAAGCTCTTTACCTGAGCTATAATGAGTTATTCATCTTATTAAACATGTTCTCTCAAAGCAACTCCGAGCGATAGGGCGATCACTGTGATAATGTTACTAAGAAGACTCTAAGAGCATTGGAGGTTGATCTGTACACAGGAATGACAACTCAGATTGAGGCTATGCGCAAGGAATTCAAGGACTTCGTAATATGAAAGACTCAATCGCAGGTGCAAGTAGTTCATCAAGCCCAGGTATTTTGTAAGGTGTGTGGTGAAGGGCACACTAGTGATATCTGTCTGGAAAATCCAGAGTCTGTCTACTTCATGGGCAGTGTAACCAGAGGCCAGTGTAATAAGAATGTATATGGAAACTCATACAATACTTCTTAAAAGAATCACCCAAATTTCTCTTGGGGTGGTAATCAAGGTGGCGACAACAAAATAGGGCACAGGGGCAATATCAGCAGAATTAGGGAAATCAGCCAAATGCCCAAGTTTCTCTGAGTAGTATGGAAGACACGATGAAACAAATAATGGAGAGTCAACGGGCTTTTGAGCAAAAGATAATGGCCGAAAATTAGAATCGTGATCTTGCAGTGAGGAACTTAGAAAGACAAATAGGGTCAGATAGCAGGTGCTCAGAATACGAGGCCATAGAGGGGACTTCCAAGTGATATTGATCTTAACTCAAAATCTTGTAATGGTGTGTCTCTCCGAAATATGAGGTAAATAGAAGAACTAGCACTAAAGAAAATAGCTCAGTTGCAAAAACCACTACTTCCGTTCCCACAAAGGTTGGCTAAGAAGAAAGAAGAGGCCATATATAAAAGTTTCTTGAATTACTTAAGCAGGTACACATGAATATTCCTTTGCTAGATATGCTGCAAGGGACTCTAAAATATGCTAAGTATATCAAGGACACCGTCGCTAATAAGAGTCGCTTCACGGAGTATGCCACAGTTACACTTACTAAGGAGTGCGCATTTCGAATTCAGAACAAACTGCCGATAAAATTGAAGGATCCAGGTAGCATCATGATTGAAATTACGATTTACAAGCAGTTCATTACAAGAGCACTTTGTGATTTAGGTGCAAGTATTAATCTGATGCCGTCATCCATGTTCAAAAAATTGGGGTTAGAAAATCCAAGACCAACCCCTATTGTTTTGCAGTTGGTGATAGATCATTGGCTAGGCACGAGGTATTATTGAAGATGTGCTGGTACAGGTTGGAAGAGTTTCTGGGGCAGATACGGTCGTCCCATTTATTTTGGGGCATCCAATCTTGGCAACAAGAAGAGTTTTGATTGATGAGGTTGCTAGACGGCTAACTATGAGGGTACACGACAAAGTTGAGGTGTTTAATATGTACAAGGCTCTCAAGTTATCTGAAATTTATGAAGATCTTTCGGCTATTACTGTGAAGCTCTAATGGGTGATGATATCTTTGGAGATACTAAGGCATTCAAATATAAGCAGATTCTTATTCTAGCAGGGATCTATGTTCGCGAAGGTGAGTTTAAACCAATTGACAGAGAGATTGGGCATCCATCAAAGATATCAATAGAAGAAGCTCAGAAGGTTAGAGTTGAAACCCCTACCCCCGCATCTCAAATATGCATACTTGGGTGAGGGTGAAACTCCCATGTTATTCTAGCAGTTGAGTTGAATGAGGAAGAATTGGAGATGTATTTGGCTGACCTGAAAAATTACAAGGGAGCATTGGGTTGGTAGATATCTGACATTCGGGGCATCAACCATGTGTTTTGAACGCATAAGATACTTATGTAGGAGGATCATAAGTCGAGTATACAATATCAAAGGAGGTTAAATCTGGTAACGAAAGTGTAACACTCCGTAAATCCAGGTTAGGTATGAATGAATTATATGAGTGTTGACATGTCATATTTTATTTATGTCAATCCCTTCAGGATGAATTTGGGTGATAGATAGCCGTTTTAAATTCAAAACAAATAAGGGAGTTCATAAAAGTTCTTAAATTCGTCTAAGTCTGAGGTAGTTCTCACTTGTGCTCCATTTATGGGTAGTATCATTGGGAATTTTAGTAACTCCTCAAATGAAAGTTATAGGTCTTAGAAATTACTTTCTAACCATATATAGTTCCACTCAAACGGAGTTCTGTGCTAGGTGTTATGACCATTTCATTAAGACACTATCAGTATCATCGAAAAACGTAAGATTTTGACTAAGTGTGAAATGAGCAAGGGCACTCGCCAAGAGAGTTCCATAGCACTCGCTCAGTGAGTGTTAGGGCAATACAATGACTCACCATAGCACTAGCTCAGTGAGTCATAGAGACCCAAATGCCTACTCTATAAATTTAACGCTTAACATAAAATTTCATTCATTGGACATTCCAATTTTGTGGAAAACCCTCTAAGGGTGATTTTTCTCTATTCTCAAATACCAAGGTAAGGACATCTCTATGATTCTTAATTAATTCTAGCACTAAATACATAATTCTTAAACAAAAACATAAGATTTACAAGGTAATCCTTCTCAAGCGATTCAAGCTAGGGTTTTGGGTGTTCTTTGTCAGAAAAGTAAACTTATTGATTGAATCATTGGAATTTTTATTTGATAGCATTGTAGCGAGATTAGAGGTATGTCTCTTTTTAAAATCGTTTTGACAATAAAGGTGATTTATATGTCTCTCTTTAGAACATATTTTCAACCTTTAAAGATGGTTTGTATGACAAGGTTTGTGTGCGTGAGGGACAAGCCCGTAATAAACCTTATGCTTATTATACTATATATATGTACTCATGATTTCCCCTATCAAGGGATGGTTGACAGCGAGTTATAAAGCTTTGAACTTTGAATAGGGTTTACCTCTATAAGGGATAATTTAACTTGATTTCGAAAGTGATGATGTTCAAACTTTTTCCCCCTACCATGGGATGATCAAATTTATTTTCAAAGTGATAATCCTTAAACGTGATTTGACCCTATTATGGGATGTTTGTACTTGATTTCTAAAGCATTGTCCTTTAATGTGTTTTATCCTATGGACAGGTTTTGGTGAGTTGAAATTTGATTAATGATTGAACATGGTTTCTAAATATTTTAATGAAATGATATAGCATATTAACAGGATGATTAACATAATTTATAATGAACAATTTGACTATAATATTATGATTTAAGATTCGGCTTCCATGCCATGATTTGTGAATTTAGTTATAAGCCGTGATTGATGATTCAGTTGATAAACCATGACTTGTGTTTGTTTTTGTTTAGGCTTATATAGGCAAGCTATGATAGTCCAGAGGATGATTAGCTGTTATAGATCCTAACATATCGATACGAGTATTGATATATCAGTCTAGAGGACGATTGACCTCCGAGACGTGTAGCTCGGTGCATCTATTATTGTGATACTCCAGATGATGATTAGCCTCGGTGAGAAAATAGCCTCGATGTATCTATTATTGTGCTAGTCCAGAGGACGATTAGCCTCTATGGGATAATAGCCCCATTGAATCGAATGATTGTTTGTCCGCTAGTTGGCATATGTTGATCTGTTGGTTGTCTGTGAGTGGCTTGTTGATGATCATAAGTTCATGAGTGAAAAGACTTAGCGTGATAAACGGTATAATAAGTTGAAATTGATATATTCATGTGTTATTGACTTTTATTTATGATTTCGCTAAGTTTATTAGCTTACTCTATATTTTGATTCAAACTGTTTTTGGAAGAACTTAAGGTAATGAGAATGACTTAAGGATTCAAAGTGAGTTATACTAAATATTCTTGAGATGTTATCATTTGTTTTGAACTATTTCTCAATATTGTTTTCAATTACACTTGTTACTTATATATTTTGTTATTAACTATTGTCCCGGAGACACTTACTGAGTACCCAATACTCATGCATACCATTGTTGTTTTTTTATGGTATGTTTGGTAATGAAGAAGAGAAGGTTCGTGATACATGTATGGAGTAGGAAAATTTGCTGCATTCTAGACTTATTGGTGAGCCCACACCCTTGTTCGTAAGACACCCTATCTATCTAGTTTACTGCTTTAGTTTTCGGGCGGCGTCCTCAAATTAGACTATTATTTATCTCTCATATAGGCTCCATAGATAGACGTTTATATTATGGGTAGATGTTGAAGTCATTGTCTGACTATTTTTCTAGACAAGAAGAGCCCCTACTGTATAATCACTAGCATCGCACATCAATTCCGACAAGTTCCAATTAGGGGCTATCATTATCGGAGCAATCACCAGTATTCGCTTTAACTCTTCAAGCACTTTCAGAAAAACGTCGCTGAACACGAACTTCATATCCTTCTCTAACAACTTACACATTGGGTTGAATATTTTGGAGAAGTCCTTAATAAACCGTCAGTAGAACCCTGCATGACTGAGAAAGCTATGTACCCCCCTCACATACACAGGGGGTGGTAGTTTCTCAATAACCTCCACCTTAGCACGATCAACTTCTAGACTTATTCTTGACACCTTATGGCCGAGGACAATACCCTCTAGAACTATAAAGTTCTACAGATGATTGATTAAGGACTTCTCTAAAATATACAACCTAATGTGTAAGTTGTTAGAGAAGGATATGAAATGCATGTTCAGCAACATTTGTCTGAAAGCGTATGAAGAGTTGAAGCGAATACTGGTGACTGCTCCGATAATGATAGCACTTGATTGGAACTTGTCATTTAAATTGATGTGTGACACTAGTGGTTATGCAGTAGGGGTTGTTCTGGTCCATTTATTATGCCAGCAAGACGTTGGACGCTGCTCAGATGAATTACACGGTTACTAAGTAAGAACTGTTGGTCGTGGTGTATGATTTTTATAAGTTTCGGTCATACCTTATGAGAACTCATGTCACGGTGTATACAAATCATTTCGCTCTCCGATACTTATTCAGCAAGAGACGCGAAACGCAGGCTGATTCGATGGATTCTATTTTTGCAAGAATTTGATATAGAGATTAAAGATCACAAAGGGACAGAAAATCAAGTCGCAACCACGTGTATAGATTGGAGAGCCATGATCACGTGATCGGAGATGGATAGATTCGGGAAGTTTTTTCTGATAAGTAGCTCTTTGTTATTCTTGATACAAAAGTGTCGTGGTGTGAAAACATCGTGAACTTGATAGTGAGTGTAATCTACCCACCGGAAACAACCACCCAGTAGAGAAGGAAGTTGCATCATAACTCGTAGTTCTATATTTTGGATGAGCCATATCTGTTTAAACAAGGTCCTGATCAGTTGGTGAGAAGATGCATTCCACAGACCGAGGTGAATCAAGTCTTAGAGAGCTGTCATTCCTCCCCATATGAGGGACATTTCAAAAGTGATCGCACCGCAACTAAGGTATTGCAATCAGGTTTCTATTGGCGCATCTTGTTTAAGGATACACATGTATTTGCCAGAAGTTGTGACAGGTGTCAGCGAACGGGGAACACTTCAAGAAAGCATGAGATTCCATTAAAAATAATTTGGAAGTAGATATTTTATTTGTACGACATTGATTTTATGGGACCATTTCCTCCATCATATGGCAACAAATATATTCTTATTGTTGTGGACTATGTGTCAAAGTGGATGGAAGCAACTCATCTCCCTACCAATGATGCAAATGTGGTGGTAACGTTTTCGAGGAAAATATATTTACACGGTTCGTCACTCCGAGAGCGATGATTAGTAATGGGGGAGCTCATTCTGTAATAATCTTATGAAGAACCTCTTGGCAAAATACCGAGTGAACTTCAAGGTTTCTACAACCTACACCCTTAAACATGTGGACAAATCAAAGTGTCAAATAGAGAGGTAAAACAATTTTTGGAGAAAATGTGAATGTGTAGAGGAAATATTGGGCAGCTAAACTGGATGATGCTCTATGGACTTATCGGACGACTTATAAAACACCTTTTGGGACTTCTCCATATAGGTTGATATATGGGAAGGCATGACATCTACCTATCGAGTTGGAGCATTACGCTTATTGGGTCATCAAAAAGCTAAATAATGATATGAGCTTGGCAGGTGAGAAGCGGTTGCTACAGCTACATGAATTAGATAAATTCTTATTAGGGGCATATGAAAACGTCAAGCTGTACAAGGAGAAGAAAAAAAGATGTCATGACAGACATATTCAGTATCGTTAGTTTATGCCGGGCAGAAAATGCTTTTGTTCAACTCCAGGCTCCGGTTATTTCTGGGCAAACTAAAGTCGCTGATCATGACCCTTTATAGTGAGAAAAATCACACCCCATAGTGCGATGGAAATACAAACAATAGATGGGGAACACATTTTCTTGGTCAATGGGCAACGCCTCAAACGATATTGAGGCGTAGAGATTGAGAAGGAAAAAGAGCAAGTGCTCTTTAGCAATGATTAGTACATGAATTGCCTTGTGCTGGGACGTTAAATTAAGCGCTTCACGGGAGGCAACCCGTGCTTTTGTAATCTAGAATATGAAAATAATAATAAAAAAAAAAAAACAAAAAATTGTCTTTCCACGACGTTAATTAAGGCGCTTATTGGGAGGCAACCCAATTTCTTATAGTGTCACGTTTGTTCGTGTTGTAGGATTAGGAAAGGAGTGGCAACGAAAAATGAGGCAACATTGGCTCAAGAAAATGAAAAATCTCTCCAGGTTTGTAGTGTGCTCTGCGCGTGCATTGCACAAGCAGAGCACAAGGGTCTGAGAGTTTCAAAATTTGAGATTCAAAGAGGGTAAACTCGCGTGACGCATGCGTGATGTACGTACAATGCATGACCCCTATGAATTTCAAAGAGGCCTCTGACCCGCATTGGGTGTGCGATGCACATCCATCGCACAGGTCAGCCCAGTTCAAAATTTCTTTTTTAAGTTAAATGGTCGACCCAACCCTTTTATTTCAGAACTTTACAAAAACAAAGAACTCTCTCTCCTAAAACTCTCAAGTCTAATCACAAACCCTCCCCCATTCCATTGAACTCTCAATTAGACTCAAGAATCATACATCATCCTTCATTAACACTACAAGGTAAGTAAGTTTATCATGAATCCATGAATTCCCTTTCCCTATTTACCTTGTTCTTGAGTTTATTGGAAGTTAAAAACTAGGGTTATTGGGATTGCGTGAAATTGGGGGAGGGGTTGGTATTGTGTGATTGAATCTTGCTTGCTAGGGCTAGAATATGATTCCCCATTAAAAATGTAGGGTTCTACAACCCCCATTATTGTTAAAATCAAAGGGATAATTCTACACCCACAAGGTATTTGATAAATTGCTTGAACCATGTTTTTGGTGAAAATTGTGAAGTCTTGAGTAGCAGTGGAACTTTAAACATCTATACAAATCCTTGAGCATCTAAAAACACATAAAATTGAGGAGTTGAGAGAAATTTTGATAATATGCTTGAAACGCCCTAAGTCATTCAACAAGTTTTTATTGCTTTCATAGGAGTAACATAGAGTAGATAACTTCTTTGTTTTCCATTTTTGTACTGTAGTTTGTAGTAAGTGTGGATTCGATTCAACCCCAAAGTAATGAGCCATGAATGTGCCCTAATATGAAAAGTCAAGTAGTTCAAAAATAGGTAGTTTGAAATAGTTCCATGACCCTCTTGTGGATTATATATACTTATTGTTTGGATGCTTATATTTCCAGGCACCATGGTTAACACGAGATCAAAAGGAAAGGCAGTCGTAGCATCCTCATCTCAGGTTACAAAAAGAGGGTGCTCTCAAAACACTCCGAAGAAGAAACACGCTTTAAAATCCAGGGTGGGCAAACCTCTAACTATCCCCGTTACCCGAAGTGTTGCTAACCTTACATCTCCATGTTTCTTGTTTAATGGCGAGTGGATGTGCGAATGGTATGACAATTTTGATTTGTCGGATGGGTAAGTACCTGAGACGGATGTGAATCCAGGCCCATTGAAGTGGAACATTAGGGATATTTATAACAAGATTATCGCCACAGGATAGAAGTCAATTTTCGAGCAGTCGGGGCCTGCAAACATTTATTTGGTTATGGAGATGTATGCTAGTTTCTCTCTTCTACAATCTAATGAGGAGCATTCGCTTGTTCTTGTACAAATAGAGCATGTCCCATTGCAGCCGTCTACTTTGTGTGTCATACTGGGATGTCAGATCATCCAATAGTGCCACTGAATGACATTATTGCGCGGCCCGACTACAAAGATATACGAGAGACCTTATGTGGGCCAAACTCTATGGAAATATGATCACACTATGATGACAAGTACCGAAGGCACAAGAGTTTAAAGATGAGCAACTTTTGCAGGGAGGCTCGTGTTTGGCTATGATTGTTGAACTACAAGATCATGGCTCTTGATCATTACTCAAGTGTGAGTAAGGAGAGGGTGTGCATAGTGTACTTTTGATGAAGAAGTTGCCGGTTAATATTGGATATTAGATAATAAAAGAGATGGTAAGGGTGAGGAGGTGCAAGGCAAAAATATTGAGTTATGGCAACACACTCACCACTTTTTGGATAAAGTTGAACAGTGATTTGGCTCACCCACTTGATAGGGTTCTTGACCCACTTGATAGCATAATTGATATTTCCAAAATCGGGGAAATCAGTGAAGCATAACCTCACTCCCGCCAAGGAACGTTCGAGCCAGTCGACCTTGATTACCCAAATGCACAAAATGATGGTGATTCAGGGAGAGCACTTCCGATTGGATTATTATAGCGTCTATGTCGAGGCCCCGCATACCGTATACTCTAGGCACTACTTGGTGATGATGCCTATTTACTTGAGGATGAAGACGTCTACCCGGTGGATCTGATGTAGGACTACTTGGAAGGTGGGGAAGAAGTGGAGACGCAGCCACAAGGCAACCCTGATGATAAGGAAGAAAAGGATAGGTCCGAGCCGGAGGCGGCTGTTGACACCTAATTTTTATCCTCCAATAATTTTATTTAATTACTCAAGAATCCTGAGTCACAGACGAAGTGAAATATATTTCTTACAAGACGAATATGATTTTACAAAATTATTCCGAGAGTATATATATATATATATTGTATATCATGTCCTAGTACTACATAATTTTAATCATTAATCATAATTGTGGAATTTTAACCGACAATTATAAACATAATTATTTTAAAAGAATTCTTTTTTCGTTCCGTCAAAGTCGAGAAATTGTCTAAATTAAGTATGATAAAGGAATCACCTTCAATTTCAAGTTATGTTTTAAATTAAAAAGACGTTTGCATTTCCTAAATCCTAGTAATATCAAATTTGAGCTTAAAATGAAGCTTTTTAATCTAATTAGGTTATTTAATAAATTATTTGGCCTTTTTTCTATTTCTAATTCGGCTGAGCCCAGGTCAAATGATCCAAGCCTATCGCACAATCACAACTAATAAAAGGGGAAAACTCCCAATTTCTTTTCAACGATCAGGCATGGGAACCCGAGCCGTTCCAACACTTTGTCCCCTCCGATGCCAAATTTGGCAAGGGGACAATGTGCATTATTGTTGCTAGCCCTTTTGGGCAAGGTAATTTAATGTCATTGCCCTTACACCACAGGGGTCACGCCACCGTAACCACACACCCCATAAGATGAGGTTACCCCTCTGTTTACTTTCTTTTTCTACGATGGTTTTATGGTTCGTCTCATTCCCCCCAATTTGTTGTTCTCTCACACCGAGCTCTATTAGGGTTTCATATTATCCTATAAATAGAGAGCCTTGTTCTTCATTTTGAGAGGTGTGAAACTTGATACAGGCATTATTTGAGAGTCTTAATCGAGTTTAAATCTGACTAATTATGCTTAAGATGGGATCCTAGCCCTTTGGTGGAACCCAGATCTAGTATAATTAGTCATTCACAACTAAACTTTTTCCTTTTTTGTGTGATTTGCGAGCTCAAGGACCCTAGAGTGAAGAACAAGCTCAAAACTTCGACCCTAGGCTGCCTCCACAGAAGGTATCAATTTTCACCTAGTTTTTCTATTAAAATTCATGTTCATAGTTTGTATTATGTATTCTTATGACTGAAAGAATGTTTAGTTGAAATAATGTGTCATTTGATTACTCTGTTATAGTATCATGGTTGTTATGAACTATTTCGTGCCTTAAGTGTTGGATTAGAAGTGTTATTTAGCTTGCAATAGTTTGTTTTTTGATTGTTCAAGAGTATGTTTAAGCATGTTTGTTTAATTTGGTAGCATGGTGTTGGGTGATACATCACTAAGTAGCAGATCAGACCAAGAAGTGAACTTAAACATGAAGTGTTGGCCCTTTTAGTTTGGTATTCTTTTATTATGAAAAACAGGTTCTAATGTGTTTAGACTAGCATGTTTTCGGCTGATTTAGGACTGTTAGGGTTCCTATAGGTTTGTTTAGGTCTAACATGCTTCATAATGGGAATTTGCTAATATTTGATTAACTGATAGATGTTCATGATGATTCAAAATAGTTGGTTTAATCAAAATGATGTATAATGCATTACCTTAAAGTCTTTGATGCCATATATATATAGGATGACTAATCCAATAGGGTCTTTAATAGATCATTTTGAAACTTGCTTTTGGCTAAGTAAACTAATTTAAGGTGGTAGAAAACTTGATTAGTTAAATGATCTATTTTACATTGATCAATGTGTGAATATGAAGCTTATTTTGCTATATATATATGGGTTGTTTTAAGTTTCTGTCATAATTAATGTGAGCTAGTCTAGGATTTGGAGCATGTGTAGTCAATGTAGTGTCCAAGTCTGTCAATTTAAAGCTGTTTTGGATTGAATAGATTGATTAAATTAATATGGCATTTAAGATGGTAGTTTGAAGCTCAGTTTTGTTATGAATGGTATATCTTTGAACATATAAAACTTGTCTTGTAACTTAGATAGTTTAATAGGATAGAAACCTGTGAGCAATCCTGTTGATCTATGCTTTGAATATCTGGAGAATACATGAGGGTTTATTTGAACTTGAAAACATGAGGGATATAGGAATGGATTGGAGACCTGGATAGTGTACATAAGGCATAACCCAAATGTTAGCTTGTAGTTTTCTTTTCTTAGTGATTGTGTGAAATACATGTTAGTATATTACAAGGTATATGGATTGTATACTAAAGTATACCTAGTATACATAGAACATAGACCCTATATATCAAGTGTATACAAGGATGTATATCTATATATCATTTGCACCTTGCCATGACATTAATGATTTAATGGGCCTAGACCACTTCGGTGCTCACTATTGCTTCCTTCACATGACAGTAGTCTTTGGGCTTAGTCCACATGTCTGCTTATGTCCTCATTTCTATGATTAATTGGGCCAAGCCCACTGCCTGTTTATTCTTCACTTCGTTGTTGTCACTATTGACATGGGGTGATACATCTTGAATTAGGTTTTATTTGCCATGGGTTGTTTATATATGTTGATTTTGTTACTTCTAACTTGGCTCCTTTCCCCCTTCTCCTTTGCTTCTGCCATATCATGATGAGATGGGCCCTTACTAGGCCATCATCTCATTCAGCCAAAAGCGATCATTTCCAATTGATGCATGTTTAGCGGAGATGGGCTAAGGCCCCATTTAAATACATATTCTTGACCGAGTCCGAGTCTGGGAAGCTAATATTATTTGAAGGCTCAGCTATGGATGAAAATAGCCAACTGGTGAGCTTAGGTAGGCCCACCAGCCTAAACTCATTCCTTTAATTTATCTTGCTTGTGTATTATATGTAATACTTTGTATAAAAACATACTTTATATTATTGGAACACCTTTCTTATGGTTACAACTTAGGATAGGTAAACGATACGTATATCGTTTAGTTTAAATCGTCTTTTTTTTTTGAAGTTTTGTTTAAATCTGGAAATGGAATAAAATGGATTGTTTGGCTGATAACAAAATATGGGAAAAGCTGATCTTGAAAATGGAGTTTCAAAATATTTGATTTCTGACGTTTAGAGTTAACATTTGGGCTTTAGAATTTAAACTGAATTTGTTTGGACTGATGACATTGAAAGGACCCGAAATGAGCCTGAGTGATTGAGGCTAAGAAAATACCAACTTGGTCTAAAATTTCCTCTCTAGATCATCCCAGGAGGTGATGGAATTTGCTGGTTCTGCCTGCAACCACTTCTTGGCGTTCCCAAGTAGAGAGAATGGGAACAATATCAACCTTACATAATCAGCAGTGACCCTTGTGGTTACATAAGTATCTGCAATCTCCAAGAATGTTTTGATGTGTCGCTGAGGATCCTCTTGCGTCAAACCAGTGAACTGCCCTCTAGAGTGAAGCAACTGAATCATGGGATGCTTCAGCTCAAAGTGCCCCTCGTCGGTGGTGCACTAGCTACCATTACATCAGGTACTACAACGATAGCTTTTTGATTTTTCTGAAAATTAACTTCCTTCCTGCGTTGGTGGAAAAATCCTCCAGGCTCAAGGTGGAAGTAGAGATGACAGTGGATCCTGGACCCGGTCCGGATCCGGTGGATCCAGATTCGTTTTATAGGATATGGATCTTCAAAATTTGGACCTGGTGGATTCGGATCGGACCCGGATCCGTTTCTGACGGATCAGATCTGGATCTTGTATTTGAGATCCGTATCCGATCCAGATCCGGCCGGTGAATCCATTTTTTATTTAATATATTCATAACCTAGAATGTAATTTTATAAGTATTTTCTTAAAATTACTAAGCATATCCTTGCAAGTTTAATTCTCAAAACAAGTTTAATTTATCCCCGCGTTAACTCAAAAACCAAAAAATAAAGAGGTAACTTCGATAATAAAATCAATGTTATATTAGTGAATGACTAACATCTCCATAGACAAATAGTTAAAATTATATTCACTTCATTTGTAAAGATTCCAAGCATATGCATGTTCTGCATTGTGGAAATATTAGTCATCATTTTTCATAACTATTATCATTGTCCAACATTTTCAATTAATAGCTCACAATCAAAACGAGACAACGAACAAAATATCTCATATGAACATTTCAAAATTGAAACACAGTAAACTGTTAGCCAAGTAAAAATTATTTGTCAGGAAGACAATTTTTTTTACATGTGGATCCAGATCCGATCCGATGGATTCGGATTTGGATCTGATTTTTATGGATCCAATGGATCTGGATCCGGATCTGAATTCAGGTATGAAAAACAGATCTGGATCTGGATCTAGTAGGATCCGGTCCAGATCCGATCTGTTGTCATCCCTAGGTAGAGATTGTTTTGACTAGCAGACCTTCACATTCGATTGTACTACCTGCGTTCAATAACAACAAAGATCAAGACGTTAATACTTGGATATCTAAATAAGTAATAGATTATTCTAATAAAATCGTTAATTTATAAATCCCCAGCAACAGTGCCAAAAACTTGTTACTCCCAACCGCACATGCAAGTATACGTGATCGCCAAGTAATATAGAGACTTGTAAAAGTCGGATGTCGAACCCATAAAGACTTATGATCAATGATTGTGAAAGAAATGACTATCACTACTTATTATGCAAGTACGAAAGATGATGTTTGTTTTGTTTTATAACTAATGCGGAAAAGTAAATAATTAACTAATTTATTCTAACAATTCGCTAGGAACGTTTGTTGAGACTTGAATTTATCACAGGGAGATAAGTATTCCAATGTCGTGGTTGGTTCACCAATCCTATTGAGTCATCCAATTATCTCATCCTAGCTAATTTATTTACAATTGCTAATTAACTGAATTATTAATCTCATAGTATTCTTCTGAACAACTACTCGTCGATTCAAAATAGTTCGCTATCTATATTCCTATGGAATTGACCTGTTAAGAGCGAAATTTGTCCACGGTATTTAATTGAATGCGATTTGTTTATTTTGATCTTCGTACAAAGGTTTCTTTGGATTTTTAGTCATTATGTCTATTCATTGAATACGTGATGATCTAACGATTCTTACTCAAGGATTTTTTGCTAGGTATATTTCTATGCTAGCCACAAATTCTAGCCCAACTGTAGGGATAATCATATCACACTTTCCTTACTTTTTCTCTAATCTAATAACGTCTTTCCTAAGTACGTATATTAAATAGTAAATAGAATTCGATTGTTGCGCAAAAAATTAAGCAATTAAGAACAGAAGTAAAGAAACAATTGTATATGAATAAACTACAAAGGTGAAAATACTTGTCAAACGTCAATATCCATGGTTACACCACAACCCAAGAACTTGCCAATCATAATTGTATTAAGAACACAAGAATTCATGGTTAAACTAGGGTTTAATGAAGAAAAAAAAAAGATGCAAAGAGTACGGCTTACAAGTCTCCCAAAAATAGTCGGTGTATCCCTAAAATGCCCTATAAGGTCTATTTCTAGTCTAGGGTAAAAGCTAAAACAAGTAAATAAAACCCTAACAAAAATAGGAAAATCGTTGTGCCATGTGCGATGCACCCGCGACACACATGCATCACGGGTGTGTTTGCAGACATTTAAAATCCAAACTTCAGAGAGGTTGTCTTTGTCCCTTGGACGTGTGACACAACTGCATTGCTTGTGGTTCTGTTAGTTCGAGATATTGCAACTTCAAAGGGATGTTACACATGCCCTATGCGTACGACGCAAGTGCAGCACAGGGTACCTTCAGTGATCCAATTCCTCACTAACTTTTGTGAATTCTCTCCGTCGTCTTGCCTACGTACAATTTCATCAGAGATCCACTAAAATTGCTTGATTTCAAATCATTTGTTTCCGTTGTACCTAGATACACAAGATACACTAACATAAGCTCAAATACAACGATTTCACCATAAAGTACGCGATTAAAGCACTAAGATTAGAGGTAAAGTGACGCTAAATATTAGATATTTGTGCTAAATATCGCTATTCCTCTGAGTTAAATTTAAATTCCTTCCATTCTCCTCTTTCGTCGTTCAGTACTATTTAAACCTGTAACATCCCATAATTCTATTATATAAATTACACGTGACATTTTTAAATTAATAAAAGAAGTCACAAGTCATTATTTCATTCTGAGTTTATTCTACTTCGACAATTTTTTGAAATGTTGCACTAATTATGTTAATTATATAAAAAATATAGAAGATGTGTTTATTAGATAGCTAGGAGTTTTGACAACGCGTCACATCTTAAAATTATAACTAGTTACTCGGAAGGAGATAATTTTTTATATCCACTTAAATTTGAATAGATAAGAAAATTATCTTACAAAAATCTCATGTATTTTGTTTACAAATCTCATGTGAAAGGTAAATAACTAATAAAATCATATTTATAATGAGATTACAAAAAGTACAACGGACTAAATATACACTAGAAATAATAATTTTTAAACGAAGAACCATGAAAGAATTCAAATTTCTAGTGCATTAAAATGTCCCCTACCACAAAGCTATTATGATACAAGTGAATCATGATAGAAAGCACCTGCATTGAATATATAATCCTAAAAGAAGGGCTAAATCAACAACTCCATGTTGTATCATTTAACTAGAAAAATGATTTAAATAACAAGAATTTTATAACTTCCGAACAACTTGTGTCATCACCATTTATACCATATCTTGTGCAACTATAGATTATTCTTTTCTGCGAAAAGGGATGTAATATATAGGTAAGAATTCAATAAGTTATATATTTGAATGATTTCTTGGAGGCACACCTCATTTTTCAATATTTAAGGCGACAAAACCTAAAATATCTACTACTGATCTTATTCTTGCCTACTCTTTACTTTCAGTCCATACTGCTAAATATCGAGTATTCCTCTAAAGGGCATTACTATCTAATAGAAGTAAATAAAGGCTTTCAAAATCAACTCTCACGTCCAAAGATGGGTGGATAGTTGAAATCTCTTCACTCTTAATAAGATATTTTGAATTCGAGCCCTATAAGTTGAAAAACCTCTCCAAAATTGGTGTCATGACCCAAATTCGTGAGCCGCAAATAGCACCTAAGGAGCTACTATCCATCAAGAGAAATCCAAACATTTCATGAATCAACGCATTATGTAGATCAAAATGAGAGTTCATATCGTAAGTAATAATCCAATACTCGTAAGCATAGGAAAACATCATAAATGGAACACGTATGCAAAACCACCCAAATCCCATAATACATAGTCAAGAAGAATCTACAAATTCTGAGTACAAAGATCAAGGGCGTAGCCCAGAAACTGAATAATTGAAGAAAGCTAAGATGACACCACATAATTGATGTGGTTGACTCACCTCAACTTAAAGCAAGCAAGGCCTCGGAACTAGATCAACTTGGTCCCCTCACGGTACTAGTAGAAAGATTTGCTCAAGGCAGTAAGAGACGAACCACAAGGATCCAGTAAAATCATCGACCCACCTCCTTTCATTCTTCGTGAAACAAGTCTTTAAAATAAATGCATCAGAGAAAATATAGTATTATGTATAAGTGAATAGACCAAGTACACATGTCATATCAAAATGCCTCAATCACTATTCCATCAAATTGTCCATTGGGTACACCAAACCATTTAGGTTGGGCTATGCGTGATAATAGACGGTCCATAGCCAACCTTTACTTCACAAGTAATTCTACCATCTGTGCATACAGTGGAGACTATCTAGATACCATATCATCCACAACTAACTTAATTCATAAATCTCAATCAACACATTAGGTGTGCAACTCAAAATATCAATACACTTCATATAGAGAATCAATGCATTTCTAATAACACAAATTAATGGCGTATTTCATATTATGCGTGATATAAGAGCAAACAAGTATGCGATGCTCAATTTTGGTAAATCAAATTTATATCAAACTGTGACATCCTTAGAAGTATCAAGCAAAAGTTGTAGAAGCATGAGGTAGAGTTTCATAGTAAAAACAACTCAAAACCCCAGAAAACGGATAAAACATATACATTTCTTAGCAAATGCTCTCCCACAACATACTAGGTAGTTTGAAAACAATTATGCAAATTCTAAATCGTGCTCTTAAAAAAGCAAGTGCTGAAGAGGCTAAAGGTCTTAGTTACCTCAAAACCAACAAGTTTCTTAACCCCAAAATATTAAATCCAACAACCTTAATTTGTGAAAATATTAGTTAATGATATCAGTTAGACTAATCGGGTTCAAAATTATATTTTAGGTCAAACCTAAGTCAAAGTCAACCCAAAAGCCATTTCTTGGTCAACTAGTCAAACATCTAAATAAATTATAGATTCAGATTACCCATAAGCTCACACACCCATATATGAAATTAATGTACTAATCTTAGTCCAATTATTCAATTATTTCTCAAATTCCTCATTAGGAATAGGTGTAAATTGCGCAATTTAACAATTGACTATCATGTTTCTATGGTTTAAATTTAACTAAAATTAAGTATAATCAACATAGGACGTTAGGAAATCTTATCTAAATGCTCTAGGTTTAAACCCATCAACTTATGATCCAAATCTGTGAGCTATTTCTCCAAATTTGCCAAAAATGGCAGTTGGAAGCCTGAAATACGTCATTACCCATTTTATATTGTCAGGTGTGGCAATCGTGATATATACGAGTCATTTTTGGACCTGACCTGATCAATTTGCAGAAAAATAATCCGTTTCTGAGGAACTGAGCGTGGCTGGGCCTTTCGCATTCATGGACACAGAGAATCCCAATTGCGGAAGGTTAGGGTTGACGAACATCCTTTTGGGACTCGAGGTCCCCATTTGCGGTGGCTTGGTTGCTTCTCTTCTGCGTTTGCAGGACTGGCGGTCTGCAACACACTAGATATCAGTTACAGACAACTTCGATTCATAATCATCCCATTGTTTGAGATAATCCCGAGCCCTCGAGTCTCAACTCGAACCTTCTCAACAAGTCATAGATAGTTATGGCAACTTATATAAGGTCTCAAAACATAATTTAAAACACAAATACTAAAAATGATAGGTCGAGTTATTCCATTCTCCCCTCTTACACTCTCATTTCCTGAAACGAAGTTATAGAGCATACTTGATGTGTCAAACAGGTGTTTCTGCCCCGCATATTTGAGTTGGTCCCCCAAGTCGTGGCCTTGTAGCGATGGTATCAAATAAAGCTCTTTCGGATCTCAACTTGTGAACCTGCCTATTCAAAAATAGTCATAGGGACCTCTTCATATGACAAATTCTTGTCTGATTAGACTGTGTTAGCCGGTATAACATGAGTATCATCTCTAATATATTAGGAAATATCAATACATGGAAAATTGAATGCACCGCTAACTTAAGAGGCAAAGCAAGAATATAAGCAACTTGGCGGACCTGATCCAAGAGATCATATGGCCCAATAAACCTCGGAGTAGTCAATATCATTTTCTTCTTGAACCTCATAATCCCTCACACATGCAAAACTTAATAACACATGATCTGCAACCATAAATACCAAATCACGTCCATATATGTCTGTATATGATTATTTCCTATTCTAAGTTGTTCGAATCCACTTCAACACCACTTTAACATTTTCTAAAGTCTATCGTACCAAATCTAGATCCAAAAGTTGAGTCTCACCCTGTTCAAACCAATCAAAAAGAGAACGAGGCCGATGGCTATACAATGCCTCAAATGAGGCTATCTGAATGTTGAACTAGTAGCTATTGTTTTAAGAAAACTCATCCAAAGGGAAGTAATCATCCCAATCACCAACAAAACTAATAGCACATGATCTCAACATGTCATCTAGGATTTGAATAATCTTCTCTAACTAATTATCAGTCTGTGGATGAAACATTCTACTAAGCTCAAGCTGAATAACCAATTTCTTCTGAAAAGACTACCAAAAGTGAAATGTGTAAACCATGGTCTGCAATAATAGAAATAGGTGCACCATGCATCTCTTGACTAAAAGTTCGTGCCAATCTCTCAGTTGAGTAAGTTGTAATTATTGGTATCAAAGTGGGCTGACTTGGTAAGTTTATCTGTAATCATCCAAACTGAATTATGCTTACAAGATATGTAACAAGCCTACCACAAGGTGCATAGTGATTCACTTCTACTTTTATTCAGGAACAGGTAAGGCGAGTGCTGAATCAACGAATCTTTGGTGCTCATACTTGACCTGTTAATAGTTCAAGCAATAAGATACAAGCTCAACTACATCCTTTCCCTTTTCACCAAAATAACTTTTGAAATGTCTTAATACATCTTTATTTGAATGTATCAAGTACCTCTAACTATGTGCCTCTTAAAGTAACAAGCACCTCAAACTATCGACATCTGAAACACAAAGCCTACCACCACACTTAAGAACTCTATCACTACCAAGGGAAAAGTTAATAAACTTCCCTGTTAACACTGTCACAGAAGATCAACTAAATTGCGGTCTTCTTATTGTCTCTCCCTAATTTGAGTGGCTAAGAAAGGTTGTGCCACAATGCACATTAGTACTCTCCCCAGTACTGAATCATCAATCTTAACCCTTTGGTTAGCCGTAGTCAGAACATATATCGCCATACACCTCCTTTCAACCACCAATCTAGCAAACCTATCCATAGGTTTGCGATTAAATGCATCCACTATCATATTTGTCTTACCCAGAAACAAGATAGTAATGTCAAAATCTATCAATAACTCAAGCAATATGTATTGTCTCAAACTCAAAGTTCATTTGGTTGAATATGTACTGTAAATTCTTATGATCTGCGTAGGTCTCAAATGGATCAACATATAGGTAATGTTTCATAACATTAAAGCAAACCACCACATATGATAGTTTTTTTCATGGTTCTTCAATTGCCTTGTGGCATAGGCTATCACTTTGTCGTTTTGAATTAAGTACAACCAAGGAAAATTCGCAAAGCATCGTTATACAGAAAATAACCTCCTAGCCTAGTAGGAAGTGTCAAAACTAGAGCCATGGTTAATTAAACATTAAGATTTTAAAGCTTGCATCACAATCACCGAACCACTAAAATTTGAATTCTATTTTGGGTCCATCTGGATAGCATTGCTGCTAAAACTTAAAACCCCGATATAAAATGCATGTAGTTGTCAGTCTTAAGAAACTATGGATCTCGATAGGAACTGTAGGTCTATCCCAGCTTTGAACGACCTGAATATTCTATGGATCTACTCATATCTCGTATCTTGCCACTATGTTAACCAAAAAATGATATTGTGTCAAGACAAAACTCATACTTAAAAAATTTAGCATGGAACTTTTGTTCCCTACGTACTTGTAGAACAATCTTCAGCGTTTCGCCTTATTGGGGGAGTAGACTAATATGTCACCAATAAATATGATCATAAACACATCAACATACTACTTGAACACTAGTTGATCATATCCATAAAGGCATTGGGGCATTCGTAAGCCCAAAAAGTATGGCCAAGAACTCATAATGATCATTTCTAGTGCAAAATACAGTCTTTGAGATATCCTTATCCTTCATTTTCAATTGGTGGTACCTTGATCTTAAGTCAATCAAAAATAAGCAAAACACACTGTAATGGGTGGGACAAGTCGTTAATGCAAAGCAAAATATATTTGTTCTTGATTGTCACCTTGTTCAATTATCTACAATCACATGTACATAAAACCATCATTCTTCTTCATAAACAACACCAACTCACCCAAGGTGATACACTAGGACAAATGAAGACTTTGTTGGAAATTTACTAATGTGGAATTAAGTTTATCCCATTATTTATGACTCGAACAATTGGGGCCCCGCATGTCGGAAACGTCGTTTCCACACACGTGCACATGTAGTGCCAAGTATCGCAAATATCATTAGTGAAAGTGATATTGGTACGTAAGTGAAACATTTGAGACATAGAATAATGGACGATTATTGGCCAAATGACAAGTATTCCACTTTGGTAAATAAAGGAAGAAGTGTAAGATGAAACGAGTCGGAAGTCGCCGCGGAGCCGCGAAGGGCCGCGACGCTGCCCCGTCGGAGCCGAGGCGCCGGAGCGCCGCGGCGCCTCCTAGGCAGCGCGCGTCGCTAATTGCTTGGTCAGTCACTGGAGCTGCGACGCTAATTCGCAGAGCCACGGCGCTTCGGAGGCAGAATGTTGCGACGGGAAGGTGGAAAGTTCTGACTTTTGGGCTGGTTTTGGAGCATTGAATCTCCATTATTTGGCACATGAATTCAACCATTATTTGGCTGAATGTAACCCCTCAATCAAGTGTCTACATGGCTATTGAAGGCCATTAGTTGGCTAGTTGAAGGGTCATCTCATTGCACTATAAATTGAGACCTTTGACTCAATTGTTAAAAACAAATATTTACAGAATTTTCTAAAATCTTCTTCTTCCTCTCTAGCAAGTTTACTATACTCAAAGTTCTTCAAGAGTAACACTTGAATTTTCTGTGCTCATTTGTTAAGTTGTTGTAGTATCTTGCGAGACTATTGCCCGACTACGTAAAAGGATATATACGGGGCTATCTTGTCTTAAGACAGAGTGCCATCACTCGACTCAGCAAATCACAAGGAGTTTGTAATCGTTCTTGATTCCAGTTTATTGTAATCTTTAGTTTATCCTTTCTAGCAATTTGTAATATTTACTTACTTCCCGTTTCCTGCAATTGTTGTAACCCACAATTTTAAGACAAGATTTTGTAAGTGCTTAGAAAGATGACTGAAAGTGAACAACTCGCTTCTGATTCTGCTGATGCTACTCAAGGCAACCCCTCTGCCTTTGCCACTGCTCAAGGCACACCCAATGCCTTTCTGGTTGCTCAATGCTCATCCAACGCCTTTCCTGCTGCTCAAGGGAACGTTACAGTTCCCCCACCCGCTGGATTCCACCATGAACGCCCAGAAAAGTTCATGGGCTCCAACTTCAAGAGATGGCAGCAGAAGATGCTATTTTATCTGACTGTTATGGGAATGACCCGTTTCCTAATAGAAGATCCTCCATAAGCTGGAGATGAAGTGGACCCTTCGCCTATTGAAATGGCTGAACGGGGCCAAGGTATCCATGTAATTAATGGCATGAAGATGGTTCTTAATGCATGGAGTCATAGCGATTTCATGTGTAAGAACTATATTTTGAACTGCCTGTCAGACCCACTCTACACGGTGTATTACACCGTAGACACCGTCAAAGAGTTATGGGAGAAGCTACAAAAGAAGTACAACGCACAAGATGCTGGTACAAAGAAATTCATTGTTGGAAAATTCCCGAAATTTCAAATGATGCATAGTAAAACAGTGATGTCCCAAGTCCAGGATTCCAAATGATTCTACATCACCTGGATTTGGAAGGTATGAAACCAAATGAGCAGTTTTTGGTTACATCACTGATTGAAAAGTTACCTCTCTTGTGGAATGAGTTTATGAGTTACTTAAAACTCAAGAGGAGATGACCTTTGAAGAACTTATTATCAAACTCCAGATTCAGGAAGATAATAAGAAAGCCTTGCCTAGGGAAAATAACCCGCTGAGGCAAAGGCAAATTTGGCTGAGACCAAAAGGAACCCAAGCAAGAAGCGCAAGTTCCAGAAAGACGGCAAGACCCAAACGGCAGAGAAGTTCAAAGAAAATTGTCACCATTATGGGAAACTTGGTCACATTATCAAGGACAACTGCAAGCTTAAGACTGAGAAATAAGAGAAGGCCAAGGCCAAGGCCAAGGCCAAGGCCAAGGCCAAAGGCAAGGCTCAGGCTAACGTCGTCAAAGACATATTTATGGACGACATGATTGAGGAGTTCTCGGCGGTGGTGCTTGAAGCAAACCTTGTTGAGAATCACATGCAATGGTGAATGGACACGGGTGCTACCAGACACATCTGTTCCAATAGAGATGCCTTCTCCACTTATACACACCAGTTACTAACAAGAAATTATTCATGGGTAACAACGCTTCCTCTGACGTGCTGGGGGTAGGAAAGGTAGTTCTGAAGATGACTTCTGGAAATGAGCTCACTCTGAAGGAGGAGATGCATGTTCCTCAGATTAGGAAAAAATTAATTTCAGGTAATTTATTGGTTAATGCTGGTTTTAGGCTAGTATTTGAGTCCAATAAGTTTGTAATCACCAAGAATGGAACTTTTGTGGGAAGAGGCTTCGTCTGTGAAGGCCTCTTCAAATTAATTCCATGTCTGTAATACATGCAAGCAATAATATTGAAGCTTCTTCTTACTTGCTTGAGTCATCTAATTTATGGCATCATAGATTAGGACATGTTAACTACAAGTTCATCCAAAGGTTGGTTAAGTTGGAGTTGTTTCCATCTATCGACGTAAACCCTCAACATAAGTGTGAGGTGTGTGTAGAGGCAAAACTCATAACGCTTCCTTTTTGTTCCGTCGAAAGGAATACCGCTCCTCTAGAACTTATTCACACAGATATATGTGATTTGAAGTTTGCACAAACTAGGGAGAACAAGTAATTTGTGACATTCATTGATGATAGCACAATGTATTGTTACCTTTACTTGTTGAAAAGTAAAGATGAAGCCTTTGAAGTGTTCCGACGTTACAAAGTAGAAGTTGAAAACCAACTTAGCATGCGGATTAAATCAATCCGTAGTGATAGAGGAGGAGAATACGTAGCGCTGTTTATGTAATATTGTGTCGAATCGGGCATTGTTCATCAAACGACGGCTCTATACTCACCTCCGTCGAATGGTGTTGCGGAACGCAAGAACTGCACATTGAAGGAAATGATGAATGTCTTGCTCATCAATTCCGGTCTTCCCCAAAATGTGTGGGGAGAAGCCGTCCTTACCGCTAACACGATTCTTAATAGAGTCCCACATAAGGGTAAGGACAAAACTCCATATGAATCATGGAAGGGAAAGAAACCCACCTATAAATATTTAAAGGTGTGGGGTTGTCTGGCAAAGGTCGAAGTGCCTAAGTCAAAACAGGTCAAGATTGGGCCTAAGACTGTAGATTGCATTTTCATTGGATATGCAAATAACAGTAGTGCTTATCACTTCTTAGTGCATAAGTCAGATATTTCAGATATCCACGGGGTACAATTATGGAATCAAGGAATGCTCAATTCTTTGAGGATACTTTTCCTAGAAAGGAAAAAGACATAACCTCTCATAAACGAAGTTATGAACAAAGCTCTCAGGAACCAGGAGTCATTGACTACCCGGATTTAGATGGTTCAGACCTAGTGGACTTCGAAGTGGCTGAATATCCGAAAACTAGTGTTCCAGATTCTAAGAACTTGGAGACTCCAGAGATGGAACCAAGGCGAAGTAAAAGGGTCAGGAAGGATAAATCATTTGGTCCTGACTTTGTAGCTTCTATGGTTGATGACGAACCAAGGACAATTGCTGAAGCATTATCAACTCCAGAGGCACTGCTCTGAAAAGAAGCTATTGAGAGTGAAATAGACTTCATCTTGAATAACCATACTTAGGAGTTGATTGATCTTCCTCCGGGAAATAAACCGTTGGGTTGTAAATGGATACTCAAACGGAAGTATAAAACAGATGGGCCTATAGATAAGTACAAGGCTAGGTTGGTAGTCAAGGGCTATCGGCATAAGGAAGGCCTCGATTATTTTGACACGTACTCCCTAGTGTCTCGGATGACGTCCATACGGGTATTCATTGCGATCGTAGCGTTGCGTGACCTTGAGATACATCAAATAGATGTCAAGACAGCCTTCCTAAATAGTGATTTGGAAGAAGAAATCTATATGGAACAACCCGAGGGGTATGTGGTTCCAGGGCAAGAGAAGAAAGTCTGTCGACTTGTCAAATCTCTATACGGGCTGAAACAAGCCCCGAAACAATGGCACAAAAAATTTGATAGTACTCTATTATTGAAGGGTTTCTCCATTAATGAGTGTGACAAATGGGTCTACACGAAAGGTAACTCTGACTCATTCATCATGATATGCCTGTACGTAGACGACATGTTGATCATAGGGAGCAGTCCTAGCTTGATCCTAGAGACTAAGAACATGTTGAAACAATGCTTCGACATTAAGGATATGGGTATCACAGATGTCATTTTAGGGATAAAGATCTCTAAAACATATGACGGATTGGTCTTATCTCAGTCTCACTACATTGAGGATGTGTTGAGAAAGTTTGAGATGTTTGACAGTTCACCTACGATGTCACCACTAGAAAGAAATCAAAAGCTTGATAAAAATCGTTGTGCACCTGTATGCCATGAGCAATATGCACAGGTGATAGGGAGTTTGATCTACATAACAAACTACACCCGACGTGATAATGCTTATGCAGTCAACAAGTTGGCTAGGTTTACTCATAATCCAAATAATGATCATTGGAATGTGTTGAATCGGGTACTACGATACCTGAAATACACGCTAACTTACGGGTTGCATTATTCGAGATATCCAACTATATTATAGGGGCACATTGATGCAAACTGAATATCTGATATAGAGAACACCAAGTGCACCAGTGGGTATATATTTACAATTGGTGGTGGGGCTGTGTCTTGGAAATCCTCTAAGCAAACTTGCATCGCCCGATCCACGATGGAATCGGAGTTTATCACTTTAGACAAAGTAGGAGAAGAAGCTGAGTGACTTCACGACTTCTTAGAGGATGTCCCTTGTTGGAACAAACCTGTACCTTCTGTAATGATCCACCGCGACAGCCAGTCGGCTCTAGAAGGGCACAAAATTCTATGTACAACGGCAAATCTCGTCATATTCGACGGAGACATAAGACCGTTAGACATCTGATCACCACGGGTATAATATCCATTGATTACATAAAATCAAAGGATAACATAGCGGACTCACTAACAAAGGGCTTACCCAAAGATCAGATGTTCTGCCTGTCTAGGGGAATGAGCTTAAAACCCAAGCTATAAGGACCAATACAGTGGTAACCCAACCTTACTGACTGGAGATCCCAGGAATTAGGTTCAATGGGAAAACTAAGTTGTAAAGGTTCAGTTGAGCGCTTCGGTGGAAACATGAGCACTTCGAATAGTGATTTCTGTAAAGAAACACCAAATCCAAAGCCGTTCCCGCGATAGACGTTAAGTGCTATCTGCAGTGTGGGTAAAGGTTAAGTTTCCAAAACCTTTAATGATCCTCAATGGTTGAGGTTAGGTTTGGAAAATTTTTAATGGTTCCTAACACTTGTAAAGTGGGGGTATAGCAGGATACCTTGTAGGAGACCACCTATTTAAGTGCGAGGACATGCCGCCTCAAATGAACGCACTTAAGAATCCAAGAAGTGTCCAAGGCCACAACGGACAAAATATTACGAAAAACAGAGCAAGGGAAGTTGTTGTGTTGGTACCGTTGACCTTGGATTACACTAAACACTGACGGTTCAAGACATCACGTTCACCGCGCAGTAAGTAAGTCTGATGGTATTCAAGTATGGAAGGTTCAAAGCTGGAGCTACCTCTCCTAATGCAACATTGGTCCGCTGAAAGATTGTTGGAAAAGACACCATGTGAGTGCGTCAAAATCTCTTTCAAGAGGGAATTGTTGGAAATTTACTAATGTGGAATTAAGTTTATCCTATTATTTATGACTCGAACAATTGGGGCCCCGCATGTCGAAAACGTCATTTTCACACACGTGCACACGTAGTGCCCAGTATAGCAAATTTCATTAGTGAAAGAGATATTGGTACGTAAGTGAAACGTTTGAGACATAGAATTATGGACGGTTATTGGCCAAATGACAAGTATTCCACTTTGTTAAACGAAGAAAGAAGTGTAAGATGAAACGAGTCGGAAATCGCCGCGGCGCAGCCTCGTCGGAGCCGAGGCGCCGCGATGCTAATTGGGTGGTTAGACATTGCGTGCTAATTCGAAGAGCCGCGACGCTTCGGAGGCAGAATGCTGCGACGAGAAGGTGGAAAGTTCTGACTTTTGGGTTGGTTTTGGAGCATTGAATCTCCATTATTTGGCACATGAATTTAGCCATTATTTGGCTGAATGTAACCCCTCAATCAAGTGTCATTACATGACTATTGAAGGTCATTACTTGGCTAGTTGAAGGGTCATCTCATTACACTATAAATTGAGGCCTTTGGCTTAATTGTTCAACACACTAAGAAATATTTACAAAATCTTCTGAAATCTTCTTCTTCCTCTCTAGCAAGTTTACTATACTCAAAGTTCTTCAAGAGTAACATTTGAGTTTTCTTTGCTCATTGTTAAATTGTTGTTGTATCTTGGCAGACTATTGCCCGACTACGTAAAATGATATATACGGGGCTATCTTGTCTTAAAGACAGAGTGTCATCACTCGACTCAGCAAATCACAAGGAGTTTGTAATCGTTCTTGATTCCAGTTTATTGTAATATTTAGTTTATCATTTCTAGAATTTTATAATATTTACTTACTTTCCGTTTACTTACTTTCCGTTTCCTGCAATTGTTGTAACCCACAGAGTTTACCAAGAAAATTCTGAATCAGGTCCTTTAACTCCATTAGCTCCGCAGTAGCCATATGATAGTATTATCTCAAAAGTTATTTAATTTGTTCAATTTAAATTTTTCTAACGGCTCAATGTCAGTAAGCATTTCCTATATTTTTGCGCCAATATTTTTTTGTAGATTTTCGATGCCTTCTTTGCTTTTGCATTTACTGATGGTTTACCATCATAATAGTTATTGAAATTCCGATAGATCACTATCCGTCGAAAAACCTATAATTTCTAGTAGCAATCCCAGCAGAGCCACATGCTAAAAAAAAATTATTTGCCTAAGCTTTAGTGAGTGGAGTAACTTAATAGTTATGCTATTGTGAGATAGTAAATACTTGAAAGAATAGTTAAGATGTACATAAATTAATTTGAATACCACCGTTACGAAAACAATTAACTATGAATTCATTTTCTTGATTGACCCCACACCAAAAAAAAAGTGAATAACTCTTGCTAGAATCATAGACATAAAATTCTACTCTCTCCCTTCCATATTACTTGATCACTTTTTTTACACGCTTTTTAAGAAATCATAAATAAGAAGAGTATTTTTACTACATTATCTTTATCTCTCCAGTTAATTGCACTCTAATCAATATTGATTACTTTAAAAAATAATTAATGTTAAGGATAAAGTAGAAAAAACTTAATTAATTCTATCTTGTTTGTAGAAAGTGACCAAGTAATTTGGGACGGATAATTTTAGTAATGTGGCCAACTAATATGGGATGGAGGGAGTAATTCCATCTATTAATTACCACCTTTATGAGACCTCAATAAATTGAAGACCAAATAATGAAAGGAGAAGTACTAACCGTAAACTAAACATGAATCGTATAATTAATTTGCTCTCTGCACAAAGAACAGGAACAACAAATATAAATCTTCACCAGGGTACTAAAAGCCTGTTTCTTCCTAGAGCCACGCTCAACACAAACATTGTCACAATATAATTACTACACCTTCTGCTCCACATGACGTAGGTTTAGAGTACGAATGTCAAAATACTTAATTTTAATTATAAATTCGGAATAATTTTTTTAAAATAAATTATACATATTTGAAAATAACATAAAAAGTACTACAAGTCAATATAACTAATGAGTAAATTTTTTTTAAACAAATTGAGAAAATTATAATAAAATAAAATATTTGACTCCCAAATAGTAACATCTTCACGTAATAAGACGGAGAGAATACTTATTATACTTAAAAGTCTAAACAAAGTAACATATACTAGAATCACAAACTACTGGCACAAGGGCTTTGGTTCGATTGTAAGAGTGTGTATTTTGTAGGTTAGGTGTTAGAATACAATGGTCGCAGGAAACTGGAAATAAGTAACTGCTAAGTATTACAATAAAATAAAATTACAACAACTGAAATTTCAATAAACTGAAAACAAGAAATTGAGATTACAAGCACTTTGATTTGCTCGGTCGAGTGATGACACTCTGTCTTTAAGACAAGATTGCCCGTATATATCCTTTCTACGTTCTGGACAATAGTCTCCCAAGATAAAACAACAACTCAACAAAAGTAGTAGGAAGATTTCTGTTTTTTCGTTTGTGTGTAGTCTCAACAATTTTATCTTACCTGAAACTTCAGGGACCAAACTCTAATTATGAAGCAATTTGGGCCCAAAAAGATAATATAAGAAGAAGCCCAAAGCCCATGACCCGAGCCCAGACCGGACGGGCGGCGGCGCGCGTGTGGGCTGAGCCTCGAATCAAAGCACATCTAGGTCCTCCCTCCTTCAAACACATGGGTTACCCCTTGGGGTCCCAAACCCTTAGCCAGTTTTGAGACTTATAAACTAAACAAATCTTCCTTTCCCTACCGATGAGGGAGAATTGGTCTATACCATATTTTCATACTTCAAACACCTCACTTCGTGGATCAATATCACTTTCATTTCTCAACAAAGTTTGACGATCATTGGCCCTACGGTCATCTACTCACTTAGTAGATTATGCACGTGTGAAGAATCAAAGTCTCCAACATGTGGAACCCTAGTGTTTAAGTCAGTAAAGATGTCTGGACGCAACTCCTACCAAAGGCAAATTTCCAACAATCCCCTCTTGAAAGAGATTTTGGCGCACTCACATGGTGCCTATTTCCAGCAATATTTCAGCGGACTGATGTTGCATAAGGAGAGGTAGCTTCAGATTTGAACCTTCCATAGTTAAATACCATTGGACTTACTTACTGCGCAGTGAACGTAATGTCTTGAACCGTCAGTGTTTAGTGTAAGCCAAGTCAATAGTGCCAACACAACAAATTCCCTTACTCTTTTCTTCGTAATGTTTTGTCCGTTGTGGCCATGTACACTTCTTGGATTCTGAAGTGCGTTCATTTGAGGCGTCATTTCCTCGCACTTAAATATGTGGTCTCCTATAAGGTATCCTGCTATACCCCACTTCACAAGTGTTAGGAACCATTAAAAGTTTCCCCAAACCTAACCTCAACCGTTGAGGATCATTAAAGGTTTTGGAAACTTAACTTTTACCCACACTACAGATAGCACTTAACGTCTATCGCGGGAATGACTTTGGGTTTATGTTCCTTACAGAAATCATAACCCGAAGTGCTCTTGCTTCCACCGAAGCGCTCAACTGAACCTTTACAGCTTAGTTTTTTCATTGAACCAAATTCATGGGACCTCCAGTCAGTAAGGTTGTGTTACCACCATATTGGTCCTTAAAACTTGGGTTTTAAGCCCATTCCCCTAGACAAGCAAAATATCTGATCTTTGGGTATGCCCTTTGTCAGTGGGTCTGCTATGTTATCCTTTGATTTTATGTAATCAATGGATATTATACCCGTGGTGATCAGCTGTCTAACAATCTTATGTCTTATGTCTCCGTCGAATATGATGAGATTTGCCATTGTACACAGAACTCCGTGCCATTCCTAAAGCCGACTAGCTGTCGCAGTGAATCAGAGACCATATCAGAAGAAGCCCAAAGCCCAAAGCCCCGAGCCCGGACGGGACGGGACCGGCGGGCGGCGGCGCGCGTGTCGGCTTAGCCTCAAACCAAAGCACACCTAGGTCCTTCCTCCTTCAAACACATGGGTTACCCCTTGGGGTCCCAAACCCTTAGCCAATTTTGAGACTTATAAACTAAACAAATTTTCCTTCCCCCACCGATGAGGGAGAATTGGTCTATACCACATTTTCATGCTTCAAACACTTCACTTCGTGGACCAATATCTCTTTCATTTCTCAATGAAATTTGACGATCCTTGGCCCTACGGTCATCTACTCACTTAGTAGATTATGCACGTGTGGAGAATCAAAGTCTCCAACATGCGGAACTCTAGTGTTTAAGTCATTAAAGATGGGTAGACGCAACTCCCACCAAAGGCAAATTTCCAACATTAGGCTCATGCCACGAGTTTGAATGTTGTCGTGGACAAAAAACATGGTTTAATTAAAGGGTAAAAGTGTAAATATACCCTTCCTTTGCGATTTAGATAAAATATACCACTCGTTCAAAAAGTAGTGAATATACACCCCTGCTTTTTTTTTTTTGTATGGATTTCCCCTCAAACGCACTGGTCTTTAATTTTTGCCCTTCATATATGTGGTATTTAATTTTTTTCCATGCTATTTATTTTATGAAAGTATCTAGGTTTACTTTGCAAGGCATAGTCTCTACAATATATTTTTTTCAAAAACTGAAATTTTGCCTCGCGCGACATAAATTATGTAGCATAAGTTATCCGATATAGTTTTATAATAATTTTTTAAATTATGTTGAGTGTTGGAAATTATGCCTTATCCGGCATAGTTTTTGTAGATGTTATGATACATATGTTGAAATTAAACGCTAATTATGCCGCCGAAATATGAAATTATGCATTTTTTCATATCATGTTGAGTGTTGACAGTTATGCCGTATCCGGCATAATCTGTGGATTGTGTATGATACATATGCCGAAGATAAACACTAAGTATGCCGATCAAAATTCTAATTATTCCGCTCCAAAAATAATAAAGGGTAAAAATTAAAGAACTCAAATTTGAAGGGCAAAAATTAAAGATCACCCCAAAATAGGGGCATTTGTGGGAATGACCCTTACAAATTGTGCAAATATATCCCTGTGATTACACAAATGGTGCAAATATATCCTTTTCACTGACTGATTTTAAAAAAATCATTTAGCTTATTTTTTAATTAGGAAAATATTACGAGGCTCTAAAAAAATATGTCGACCTATTTTTGTAGACTTATTTCTTAAAGTCACGTGGTATTTTTTTTTTCTAGTTGGTAAGATATGGTTTGTTTAAAAAATATCTCTGGTGCTTTATTAAAAAATAAGTCTACCCATTTTTTTAAACGAACTAGACCAACCCACCAGGAAAAAAAATTACTACTTGACTTTAGAAAAATAAGTCTACTTAAAAAATAGGTTGACTTTTTTTTTTAAAGCCATGTGATTTCTTTTAATTGAAAAATAAGCTAAATATTTTTTTTAAAATATTATGTCAGCAAAAAGAGTATATTTGAACCATTTGTGTAGCGGCAGAGGTATATATGCACCACTTTTTAAACGGAGGATATATGTGCTCTATATCGCAAAGTTGAAAATTATATTTGCACCTTTTGGTATTTAAATTGAGAACGGTATAATGGTATCTCCATTATGTATTGAGTTTCCAACTATGAGCTAATTGTCTTTCGAAAACTAAAAAAAACTAAAATTAGATACGAACTTGGTCGCTAATTTATCGCTAAATTGATCGTAATTAATAATTTTTTTGATAGTTTATCGCTAATTCGTCACTAAATAAGATTACTGACGTTTTGTTGTTTAGCTACAGAATTTGTGTGTCACTAATTGTTATTTTATAGTAGCGAGAGATTTCTCACTAATCGAAAAGTTTGTCAAGACCAATAAAAGGAAAATGAAATACCAGAAGAAATCACTCAAATAAGCTGGTTACCATAGAAATCAACAAGTTGAACATGTAAGTACATATTTTTCTCAATGGGCAAACCGGAAAAAGAGCTCTAAATCTAGTGGAGTGAAGAAAGAAACAGAACTTCTTTTCAGTGAATTATTACAAGTTGATGATGATGATGATGAAGAAAATAGTATCCTTCTGATCTTCTTCTTTGGTGCTGGAGGACAAGTCTTGATTTCTGGAATACGAAATCTCTCAGCTTTTGGAGTTGAACAATAATATTCATTACTAATGTTTGATCCATTATTGCTATCATTCTTCAATGAAGTCTTGCAAGGAGAAACAGCTAATACCTCTTCATTATTCTTCAATGGTTGTTGCTTTTGTGTAGTTGTTCTTGAGCTTCTTGTTCTTCTTCTACTAGAAGGACCCATTGAATATGTGTATTCAAGATAACTAAATTCTTGCTAAATTTTGATTAAAAAATTATGTAGTAGTAGTCCTACGATAAGTTCTATGCACTAACGGTGTAGAGATTACGCTGACATATAAATAATGAAACCACACTAATAGAGTAGTAACCTGAAAAATAATGATGGAGCTAACCTACTATAAAATTGTGATATTATAAATTTTCTTTGAACAGTCGGTGTATAAAATTTAAATCCAAAACAATAATATTGGAACTCAAACTACAGAAAATAGACTTTTTACCTATAGACTAGATCGAAGGAAAGCACTAAGCACTTGTGTTTTTGCTCGAGCACAAATGATGTACCCAAAACTAAAAACTATGTTTCTAGGGACCAAAAACCTTAATGAGGGAGAAAATGAGAATGCCAATGTTGGAGTAGGTTTATATTCATTGCAGGATATATAGGGGCAGCCTGCCCGCTGCCCAAAGAAGTGGTTGTAGTTAAAAATCTTAAATTCGGTAAAGTTCTTCGTTTCATTTTCCTTTATTTTCTCTAGCATTTAATTTTGGCTCATTTTAACGAGTTAAGAAAATGTTAAACTATTAAAGAAGGGTATATTTGCTCAATTTCACATATTTTAAAGACCCATTTTTTTCAGCTGCCAGGTGATGGCAATTTGTTCATATTCACAGGGGTTTAAAAACCAGAAAAGAAAAAACAAAAAGGACCAAAATATGAAGCCAAAATAAATAAACAAAAGGAGCATCGAAATTGTAAAAGGGACAGTAACTGTTTTTGTGGTCAATTTGGAAGAACATTTTAGTAATGAATACTAAATTAAAATTCACTTAGTCAGCCATTATAGAATTCTTCTATTTTTCGATTTATATATTAGGACACATTATGCTTAGGATACCCCTTAGTTTAAGGCCAATCTTAATTAGTAGTACCTAAATTCTAATTTTTATCACACGTGTATTTCAAGTATATTGTGGTCAAGTTATAATGTTCAAGTCTTAATGTAATTACTTTTACAATAATAGAGTAATTACATTTTTCATGTGTTGTGTTGACTAACAAGTGGTATCAGAGTCAGGTCGGTTCATACTAAAGAGTCGTTTGTTGAGTTTCTTAGAGTGTTCGTATGTGGTTTAGTACTACAGAGCTTGTTGTCGAAATCAAGTTTTCTTGGTAAAAATAGAATTTTAGCCAAGACACGATGGGTGACCTTCAAGTGGTCGGTGGAATAAAAAAACTTAACAATCAGAATTACAGCACGTGGTCGATGCATATGGAGACATATCTCCAAGGCCAAGACTTGTGGGAGATCGTTGGTGGCAATGAGGTCACACAACCAGAAGACGCAGCCGCTCTGAAGAAATATAAGATTAGAGCTGGCAAAGTCATGTTTGCGATTCAGACCACAGTTGAAGATGAAACGTTGAAGCACATCAGGCCGGCTAAGACACCGAAGGACGCGTGGGATACTTTCGCAACATTGTTCACCAAGAAGAATGATACGAGTCTGCATCTTCTGGAGAACGAGCTTCTCTCTATCAGACAACGCGACATGGCGATCAACCAATACTTTACCAAGATAAAATCTCTTTGTCGCGAAATTTCTGCATTAGACTCTGCTGCTGGCATGTCAGACGCTAGAATTAGAAGAATTATTATTCATGGATTAAGACCAGAATATAGAAATTTTACTGCCAAAATACAAGGTTGGCCAAGCCAACCTTCTCTTGTTGAATTAGAAAACTTTATAGCTGACCAAGAAGCGTTGGCTAAGCAAATATCTGGAGTCTTATTAAAAAGTGACGAAGAAGCACTTTATAGCGGTGATAAGAAAGTTCGATCCCGACCAAATGCTAGTAGAAATTCTAGAAAACATGATGACAAGGATAATCATCATGGAAGCTCCCAAATAGGGGGAGCTCAAAATAAAGACAACTGGGATGGCCAGTCAAAGAATAACAATACTTTTGATGGAAAATGTTATAACTGTGGGAAGAAGGGCCACATGGCTATATCTTGTTGGTTCAAGAAGAACACTGCAGAAAGCAATGCAGCCACGTCAAATGCAGTAAAGACAAGCGATGAAGAGTGGGACGCTGAAACATCTTTTGTTGTGGAGGAAGAAGAATTAGTTCTGGCAGTTACCGTTCCTACGATCGACTACAACAGTGATTGGATAGTCGACTCTGGCTGCTCAAATCATATGACAATAGATAAAGAGAAGCTACAGAACATGATCAAATACAAAGGTGGTTGTGTGGTGGTAACAACCAACAACTCAAGACTACCAATCGCTCACGTCGGAAAAACAATAATCATGCCGGGATTCAGTCCGAAAGAGGTTTCACTTAACGATGTCTACCATGTACCTAGGATGAAGAAAAACTTACTATCAGTGGCGCAACTTACCATATCAGGCCACCATGTCATATTTGGACCTCAAGATGTCAAGATCTATCAAGATCTTGAAATCTTTGGAATACCAATAATGAGAGGACGACGTTCAGAGTCTGTCTATGTAATGTCAGCAGAGTTAGCTTATGTAAACAAGACTCGAAAGAACAAAATAACGGATTTGTGGCATACAAGACTTGGACATGTAAGCTATCACAAACTCAAGGTGATGATGAAGAAATCTATGTTGAAGGGTCTTCCTCAACTCGATGTCAGAACATAGACCGTTTGTGCAGGCTGCCAATACGGTAAGGTGCATTAGTTACCGTATGAAGGAGAACTCGGCAAGAAAATCCAATGCCTCCGAACAGACAACATTGGTGAATATACATCAGATGAGTTCTCGCAGTACCTACAAGAATGCCGCATATGCCATAAATTCACATGTGCAAATACGCCACAACAGAATAGAGTAGCTGAGAGGAAGAATCGACACCTTGCAGAGATATGTCGAAGCATGCTACATTCGAAGAATGTTCCAGGAGGATTTTGGACAGAAGGTATGAAGACAACAACTCATGTCATCAATAGATTTCCTCAAGCGAAGTTAGAGTTCGTTTCATCATTTGAAAAACTATGGGGTAGTAAACATGCAGTAAGTCACTTTCCAGTATTTGGCTGTGTGTGCTACATGTTAGTGCCAAGTCATGTACATAACAAATTTGATAAAAAGGCGATACAGTGTATCTTTGTGGGATATGGCAGCCAAAGAAAAGGGTGGAAATGTTGCGACCCAATAACTGGAAAGTGTTATACATCAAGAAATGTGGTATTCGATGAGGCATCATCATGGTGGTCACCTCAAAATGAAGAGTTACTAGATTCCAAGGAAATAGAAGACAATTTGCAAAAGAAGATGGGGGAGCAAATTGTTGAAGTACATCCAAGTACAGAAAAGGAACATAAAGATCAAAGTGAGGAAGAAAATACCGAGGACGAGGCAACACATAATCCGTGGAAAACAACCATGCATCAAAGAGTAGAAGCCCGTCAAGCAGAAGGAGTAAGCCCACAGCCTCGGAGATCGACAAGAGTTTGAAAGCCAAATCCCAAGTACGCCAATGCTGCTATACCTGAAGAAGAGTTAGGTATGCAAAAACAAATTAAGTTGGTGCTGAGGGGGAGTGTTAAAAGTCATCGTCAACTTAATATCCAAGACAATGGATAATCAATCTAGAATGTTCAAGTAGTTCTAGAGTTGAAAGAAGAACTTTAGGATGAAAGTTCTAGAGTGGAGTCTAGAAAGAATAAATCTAGAAATAAATAGAAGAGTGATTCTAGAAAAATGTAGTGAGGAATATTCTAGAATAGAGTAGTAATTAAGTATCCTAACTAGATTCTTCCATCACTGCCTATAAATAGAGGTGGTCTATTTGAGTTGTAATTAAGTGAGTAAGAAGTTCTCTAGAAGTGAGAGCAAGTAAGGTGTACTAAAGTCCCAAGAGTGCATCCAAAAAGTGTCCAAGTGAGTCTAAAGTGTATGTAAATACTTAAGTAAGCTTAAGTGAGTGTCAAATGTTGGTAAAAATAAAAGAGTAAGAACTTGGTGTATATTGTGGTCAAGTTATAGTGTTCAAGTTTTGGTATAATTATTTTTACAATAATAAAGTAGTTACGTTTTTTACGTGCTGTGTTTTCTAACATTTCACAGAATTTTTCGAACTTGGTGTATCACAAGTTTAAATTGATACTACCATTCTCTGTCTGCTGTTTTTTATTTGTTTGTATGTTTTTTTCCATGTCAAGCATAATGGACGTGCTTAGATTTCTCTGTCTTTATTATTGACAAGAATACTAAATGGAGTTCACCTTTTCAAGAAATAATTGTAACATGTCCTATTTGATTCATATTATATGTCTTTTATTTTGTTTAATCGCCTTTATCATAAGAGGGAGTGTTTGTTTAAATTACGTTTTGTCTTTTCTTAAACATTCACTTAATATTTTTTTTTTGATAATTCAGAGAGATTTTATATAATAAAGCTAAGTAATATTTGAGATAGGAAAAGAATAGCACTCTAAGGATAAGTCCAAAAAATTTATGCTATTAGGTTCTTGAAATTTTGCTACATGAACATTGAATTGTGGGAGAAAACCAAATTTCAGCTCTGAGGCAAATCAGTGGCAGAAGTATGCTAGCAATAGAGATGTGGGCAACCACTAGCTAGTCTCAGTTTAAACATACATACATATATATGGTTAAATAACTGAAATATATTTATACTAAATTATACACTAGTAAGGGTAACAATTAATAAATAGTTTACCCTACCTGTTATAAACTTAAAGGGAAGGAACAATAGCATAAAGGGAATTGACAAGAATATTATAAGAGATTTCATTTTTAGTAAGAATACATCATATCACATTTCATGTCTTTATTTGTACTATTACGTACATAGAGGACTACCAAAAAAATGTCTTACATGATATTAATTATAGAGATCGTAGAGGACGATCATGGAGGAGGTTATAAAGGTACTGTAAGAGCAGGCACGTCTTTCGGCTCGTGCGAGCTGTGCTACCGTACAGGGCTTCCGAAAAATAAAAAATTTTAGGGGTTCATTTTTTTCATTTTTTATTAAGTAGTATTTGCCAGAATTTACTGTAAAAGCCCATAATTTGCAGGTCTTCGCATGTCTTAACCCAATCTAATTATTGAAATCATAAATTTACTTATATTAAGGGCTCAATTTTACGAATTAGAACAGGGCCCCCAAAATGTTTGAGACGACCCTGTGTAAGAGTACAAGCATATTGTTGAGGAGTAGTGAGGGTTATCAATTGCGGATGTAGCATTCAAGGACTGAATTCATCTAAATTCAATACTTTCGATGGAAAAGCATACATTTTTATGTAAAGCTCATTAAATTACAAGAAGTAGTATATTTGAATTCATAATTTTACGAGGGGTAAATGGTTAAAATTGCTCCTGAATTATGCGAAATGGAACATATTTGCCTCCGTTAATAGTTGGGTCAAATATGCCCTCGTTAATAGTTTGGATTAAATATGCCATGTTGTTATTAGTTGGGGTCAAATTTTCCTCTTAAATATGAGAAAATGGAATACATTTGCCCTTATTTTTAAACTGTGGAAGCTTAAAACTCGGTGATGCCACATGTCACGTAATTAAAGATTAATGTTTTTTAATTGTGGGTAAAAAATTTGAACCTTTAGCATATTTCAAGGGCAACCCTTTCACATAGTTCCAAAGAAAATTTAACCCTTCCCTAATTTTGAATTTTTAAATTTTTGTGTATAAATTAAGAACTCAAAATTAGGGGGAAGGGTCAAATTTGCCCTTCACCTTTGCTTGTTTAGACCAATCTCATGTTGTAATGTGTTGTACCAAATCATTTCAAAGATACTTATGAAAAGAATGCAAGCAGACATGGATTTATCGGTGGATAATGGGAAATCTGCCTTTGTCGCAAGTAAGGTAATCACAGACCACATCATACTGAACCATGAACTAGTGAAAAGATATGGAAAAAAATATATCCCCTAAATGCATGCTAAAGGTTGATATGTAAAAGGTATGTAACTCCATTGAGTGGATATACTTAGAACATGTGCTAGACTGTTTCAACTTTCCAAGGACGTTTGTCAACTGGGTAATGCAATGCCTTAAATCAATCTCTTATTCTATAGTTATAAATGGCAAGCTAACACCCCTTTCAGGCCAAGAGAGGATTGAGACAGGGTGATCCCATATCACCATTACTATTTGTGCTAGCTATGGAATACCTCACAAGATTGTTGAAAACTCTATAATTTAAGCCCAACTTTAACTACCATGAAAAGTGTACTGAGCTGAATCTCATTCAATTGCTGATGATGACTTATTGATGTTCTATAGAGGTGCTCTCATATCTATCAAATTACTATACGAGTGTTTTAGGAAGTTTTCTGAGGCATCTGTGCTAAAGGCCATTTTAGACAAAAGCTCACTCTTTTTTTGGAGTATAGGATAGTGTGCAGGAGATCATTCTGAGGGTGTTGGGTTTCTCAAAAAGGGAGCTACCAATAAGATATCTAGGGGTACCTCAGATTAATAAAAGAATATATTATAACTTCCCGTACTTTCGGGTCATGGTTTGAACCGCTAGGCATATGTAAATAGATCCGAGCGTTGGAGGATTTTTGGTCATATTCACATATGCTAATAAAGATATTAGTATATAAAATGATAAATCCGAAATAATTTTGGACGTAACAAGTGGAACGACGGGGATCGAAAATAAATTTGGTATGCGCATAAAGGGGTTATGGACTAGTGTCATATCACAAAATCATGACATTAAGTATATGAAGATCTTATAAATCATTAAGATTTAAGTGAATTGAGATCAAAAAATTAATTATGTGTAACCGGTCAAAGGGGAAATAGTAGCGGAAGATAAGAAATTAATGAAGATTATTGGATAAGCACGTGGATAATATTTTTCTTAAGGAATAAGATAATCTTTGGATTTATAGGAGGCTTCCACATGGCAACAAATGAAGGAATGGATGACAACAAAATTTGAATAGTAATAGCACCTAAAATGCTAACATAACACGTGCAACCATTACCATTATACATTTAGACCTGAATATTCTTTTCTTTACAAATTACTTTTATAACTTCGAAGTGAACTTACAAAGGACAACTTGATAATACAATTTAAGACATGAAATGTCCTTGAAGATTATATGTATATACATATATTAAAGTTTTCGTTGGGTTCGTGTATGCAGCGGATATTGAAAATTTTGTATTTCAAACCCAACAAGCGAGGAACTGTAGGATGATTATGTAGTAATATAATACACGTCAATACATAACATGTATATAACCGTAATACTTTGATAGAACACTTACGATTTGGAAATTCTGGAGTCTTTTAGTAATTTTCGAGGGTGTGCACGCAATTGATCCTTGACAGCAAGTTCCAAGAACTCCGATGTATACCTCCTTCGAACAACTAGAAAATTCGGCAGAGGTTCAAGAGAGAGTTTTATTCTAGGTCTCTAAGACTTAGAATAATATATGAATAATGTCTCTAATAATGAATGAGGAGGTGCTCTATATATAGGTGAAATTAGGGAAAAATTCAGATTTTGGGTTGGGCTCAAAGCCTGGCCCAAAATGAATTGCAGCAGGCCAATCTGATTTGGCCTGCTGCCCAATTAGCGCCGCGGCGCCTCGCCCTTTTCACAAAATATTTTCAGCACGTTTTAATTAAATCCAAAATCCAATCTTGACTTAATTAAATAATTTCCATCAAATAGAAATTATCCCATAGTTATTATTAATTTAAATATCTCGATTCCAAATCGAATATTTAACATTTTCTTAATACACCCTTAGATCAAAGAAACAATTAATATAGTGTTACCCTACAAGTCTTCACATATCGACACTAATCATATTAGGGTCTACACGGAACTCCTAGACGGCGCCGTAAGACGAACTCAATATGTGAAGTATATTTACACGAATCTAGAAAACCGAACCTCTATGTGGGAAGATAAAATCCTTTCATTCTCGACGCACTCGATCAAGCTTGGGATTTTCCAAGTGTCTATCCAAATGGCTTGATCATTATATCTCATCTATATTGGTTGACAACAAGACCATATTCTAGATATGTCTATTGCGTTGACCAATGACTTAGTTAACCCAATATCACTGAGAAGCTGAGTGTTCTCTCGAATATACACTCGAGGAATGAATCCTAATCGTGGTTCAACTACCACCTTTTATCCACATCGTAATGTACCCAATACAAGCCGTATCTCAACCTATAAGGCATTTGAGCTTAGGACGGGATCAAAGTATATTACTCTGCAGACAAGGTGCGTATTGACCTTAAGTCTAAGGACTTCTATCTCCCACACGCTGATCATACTTTAGACATGTATAACAAATAATATATCAGCAGGGTATACCAATACTTCCAAAGTATCCATGTGTCCATCACGAGTAGCCATTACTCGTAGCAGGTGAGACATACTATGTCCTCTAAGGATGTGATACAGACCACATGTCGACTTATCACATATCATCGATATCCTATTCCCGATGATCATTAGTCGAGGCTATTTTAAGAGTTACGTTATAATATTAATATCTCACACTATTAATAACAACATAACCTCTAGGGATGCATATTATAAAATATTACAAACAATCAACTAATGATTCAATAATTGCAAATGCCAAAATATTAATCTCCATTAATAATAATACGAACGTGTATAAAGTATATTTGTCCTAATATAGATTGTCTCTAGGACATACATATACTTTCAATCTCCCACTTGGCCTAGAGTCAATCTTTAACATATCTAATGCCCATATTCTCAAAATGACCATTATGCTTGACTAAGCTTAATGGTTTAGTGAATAAGTCAGCTAGATTATCATCTATGGGAACATCGTCTAATCTAATCTCTTCAGTCTCCACCATCTCCCAAAGTATGTGGTACTTTCTTGGTACATGCTTGTTTATGTTTGTTGATCTTGGTTCCTTAGCCTATGCAATCTCACCAGTGTTGTCACAATAAATAGTTATTGGACAACTGGCACTCGAAACTACCCTTAGTTCCTTCAGGAACTCAAAAATTGCGACAGATTCTTTACCAGCTTCCTATCTAGCAATGTACTCAGCTTCTGTTGTCGAATCAGCAGTTGTAACTTGTTTGGAACTTTTCCAGCTCATTGCTCCACCATTGAAAATGAACGTGTACCCAGACTGAGATTTGAAGTCATCAAGATCCGTCTGGAAGCTAGCATCAGTGTACCCAGGAGCAGCTAGCTTTTCTTCCCCGCCATAGACTAAGAAGTAATCTTTAGTTCGTCTAAGATACTTAAGAATACTCTTGACTGCTTCCAGTGTTCTTCCCCAGGATTCTGCTGGAATTTGCAAGTCATACTAAGTGCAAAGGCCACATCTGGCCTAGTACAGGTCATGTCATACATGATCGATCCTATAGCCGAAGCATATGGGATCCTCTTCATGCGCTCAAGTTCTATAGCATTAGAAGGATTGTCCTTCTTAGATAGCTTGATGCCTTGACCCATAGGTAGACCGCCTTTCTTGGAATTTTCCATAAAAAACGTCTAAGCAATTTGTCTATGTAGACTGACTGTGACAACCCCAACAATCTATTAGGTCTATCTCTATATATCCTAGTTTCCAGAATGTAGCAGGCTTCACCTAAATCCTTCATCATGAAGGTACTGGAAAATCACTTCTTGACTGACTGCAAGAGAGTCTTATTGTCTCCCATTATCAATATGTCATCTACATATATAATAGTGAAGACAATACTCTCATTCTTGCATTTACTGTAAACATAGGGATCCTCTTTGCTTCTGACGAAATCAAATGACTTGATAGCCTTGTCAAAGAAAATGTTCCAACTCATCGAGGCCTTGCTTAAGCCCATAAATGGACTTCTGTAGCTTGCATACAACATTTGGTTTGAACTCAGACGAAAAACCCTCAGGTTGTTTCATATACACTTCCTCGACTATATTACTATTGAGGAAAGTGATTTTGACGTCCATCTGTCAAATGTCATAGTCATAATATGCAGCTATTACAAGCAAAATCTGAATGGAGTTAATCTTAGCAACATGTGAAAAGGTTTAATCATAATCGACCCCAGACCGTTGATTATAACCTTTAGCCACCAACCTTGATTTATAAGTCTGTACCTTGCCAAATGCATCGATCTTCTTTTTGAAGACTCATTTGCATCCTATGGGTTTAACCCCAACTGTCAAATCAATCAAGTTCCACACTTGATTGATGTACATAGATTCCATCTCGAATTTCATGGCTTCTTCCATCTTTTCGAATCAATGTTCAACATTGTTTCGCTATAGGTTGTAGGTTCATCGTTATCGGGAACATCTATCTCGCTATGTGTTTCCATAAGTAGATTTATTTTTTCAGGAGGACGATGAGTCCTAGTGGACGTATGAAGTTGATTGTTTTGTAGTTCAGTGCTTAGTATGTTCTGACTATGAGAAGGTTCTTGTGTGTTGGATAATCCACTAACTTGAGAGCTTTCAGGAATAACATTTTCATGTATTTCCTTAATGTGAGGAGGTGTAACCATTGCATCTACTCCCAAAGGATGTGTAGGAGGATCTTGCATTTCTGCATTGTTCCTCGTAACACTCCCACTGGCCGAAGGGCGTACTTGAAGTACCCAATCTTCGCCAAATACTCTCACTGAATTCTTGCATTAGTCATTCAGCAAGGATTTAACCTTTATGTTATCTCGCGGTTCTTGAATTTCTTCAAGTTCTATCTCTGTGCAACTATGTTCCTTGTAGACATATTCTTCTTCAAGGAAAGTTGTGTTCCTGGAAACAATGACCTTATGTTCTCCAGGAAGATAGAAGTAGTATCCCTTAGTTTCCTTTGGATACCCCACGAAGTAACATTTCTCACTTTTGGATTCCAACTTGTCAGTGAGAATCTTCTTAACATATGCATGGCACCCCCAGGGTCTCATATGTTTAAGAGCTGACTTCTTGCCACACCATATCTCATATGGTGTCTTTTCTACTAACTTGGAAGGAACTCTGTTCAGAACATATATTGAGGTTTGTATAGCATGTCCCTAAAGGTATGTCGGTAGAGCTGAGAAGCTCGTCATGGATTGAACCATATCCAATAAGGTTCGGTTTCTCCTTTCGGCAACACCATTCATCTGTGGTGTTCCAGGAGGTGTCCATCTTGATTGGACTCCATGTAGCTTTAAGTAATCTAGAATCTCCTTGCTCAAGTATTCATCTCCTCGATCAGATCGAAGGCTCTTGATACTCGTTGTGAGTTATTTCTCTACTTCAGACTTGTACTCCTTGAACTTTTCGAAGGCCTCGGATTTGTGTTTCATAAGATACACATATCCATACCTTGTGAAGTCGTCAGTAAAAGTAATGAATTAAGGAAAACCTCCCTTAGCTTGAGTCGAGAATGGTCCACATACATCAGTATGTACCAACTCAAGCACATTCTTGGCTCGCACACCCTTCCCAAAAAGTGGCTTGTTGGTCATCTTACCTTTCAAACAGGATTCACAGTTACCATAAGACTCCAAGTCAGATGGTTCGATGTAGTCAAGCTTTCTTAACCTTGTTATCCTTGTTTCGTTGATATGACCAAGTCTACAATGCCATAGGTAGGTAGAGTTTCTATTACTTATCTTAGCTCATTTATTTTGTACATTGAATATTTCTCGACTACAGTTTAGTGTATATAATCCATCCACAAGCGGAACAAATTCGTATATAACATTATCAAAAGACAGTACATGACTTCCATTATAAATATATGAGGAAAAACCCTCCATGTCCAAAACAGGGATAGAAATGATATTCCTCGTTAACGAGGGTACATAGTAACAATCATTTAACACTAGACAATAGCTAGAAGGAAAATTTAATCTATAAGTTCCTACGCGCTCAGCATCCACTCGTGCTCCATTTCCAACGCGTAGGTCCACCTATCTTGGTCTAACCTTCCTGCTGTTAGTTAGCCCCTGCACATTGGTACAAATGTGTGAGCCACAAGCGGTATCCAATACCCAGAAATGAGAGTTATTTATAAACATATTTATTTCAATGACGTACATACCTTGTCCACTAGAGGTAGAAGCACCTGGTGCTTTTCCTCCTCATGGTGCAGTGTAGTCCTTCTTCCAGTGCCCCTTCTTGTTGTAGTTGAGGCATACATCCTTAGCCGGATTCACCTTCTTCTTCTTCTTCACACCTCCTTTAGGCTTCATCGATGAGGGTGCATTGAATGCTTTGCCCTTTTCTTCTGCCATTCCTTACCTTTCGGCTTGGCCCGGCTAGTAGAGCTCACCATGAGCACAACTTTGCCTTTGGTAGTTGAAGATTCAAAGGTCTTGAGCATGTTATGCAGCTCTGGCAGACTCACCTTCGTTCCGTTCATATTGTAGTTTACAATAAAATTTCCGAATGAGCTAGGGAGAGAGTTCAGGATGAGGGTGGAAGCAACGTTTTTCTGCAGCTTTATACCAATCGAGGCCAGCCTTTCTATTAGCCCTATCATCTTCAACACATGCTGAGACACTTGACCCCCTTCATTTAGCTTACACTTGAAGAGTTCTATTAACAACTCATATTCCATAGTCTGGAACTGAGAGTCGTAGAGACTTTTCATGTGTTCGAGCATTTCGTTAGGGCCCATGTTTTCGTATTGTCTCTAAAGCTCCACTGACATAGAAGACAACATCACGCACTGTGCTGAAGTGGCATCGTCTAGGTTCTTCTGGTAGGCTACCTTATCGAATGTGGCATATTCTGCAGAATCCTCTGCAGGGACTATGGGGAAAACTTTGTCCAATACGTATTCTATCTTTTCTTGCCTTAGAACAATTCTCAGATTCCTTAGCCAGTCTAGATAGTTGGGTCCAGTAAGTTTGTTCATTTCCATCAATATTTTCAATGATAGGCTCGACATTTTGATAAAATGAGGAGTTAGATAGATAGGAAATTAAACTCAAATTTATTTTCTATTATAAACATTCGCTTAGGCTAATCAACATGGACTTTTGTTTAATTAGCTCCCACTCTTTTAACATACTTCTACGACCCCATGGTAGAATACGAACCTATATTAATTTAAGGTCATAATGGGCCAAGATCCAAGCCTATGATATCTCCGCGTTTGCTTTGGCTGATAACTTCAATAACACATCTTGGTAGGTTCTAAATCAATTGCAAAACTTATTTGCAACTCTTGGTTGATCAATTATTATATTTAATCTTGTGTCCTTAGATTAGTCCGACACTTTGGCGCCAAGATTTGTCTAAGCAAGTCAACCCCATTACACGGCTGTGTTTATGTATCTAAGTAAATTTGGCCTTTGTGAGCAAACACTTTGGTGTAAATACTCATAAAAGTTTATCATCTACCTTTACATTCAAAACACATCTATGAAAGAGTCTGGGTCCTCGTAGACTTAGAGCAAATACTTTGGCATAAATACTCGTATCGCCGAAAAGGATCTTGCACTCTAACAATTATAATGGACGACACGTTTTAATTTAGACTTGTATTTAAAATTTGGGGAACATTTTAGTTTCAGAGATTTTAACCAAGATCAACAATTTGTGTCATTTCCAATACGACATTTAATCATGCAATTTCTAAAACACATTTAGTTGGGAACTATCAACCCAATAAGCATGATATAAGATGGTTTGATCAGTTACTGGGCGCCGCCTACCCAGACAGTTATAGCGGACATTATGCTAATAATTAAATGTACGCATTTAAACACTTAACATATAGTTCGTGTATTATTCAATAATATATAATTAATAATAATCATGATTAATTTGTTTAAATTCTAAAATTTAAGTCTAATCCAAAAAGTCCCTTAAACATTTTCTGATTTTAAAAACTGATTTTTAGGATATTTTTGTAAATTCCAGATTTTCAGAATTTACAGTTTAGTCCCTCAAGAATTTAAAATTTCAATTTTGAACTCCTTTAAATTCAGAAAATCCAATTTTAATTTTCAGAAAATATTTTCAGATTTCAGGGACCTGTCTTTAATTTTCAGAATTTAAATTAATTACAGATTTGCCCAAAGGACCAAATCTGCTTATTTGAAAAAGCTTTAATTTCAGATTCTGAAACTAATAAACTTCAGAATCAGAATCTGAAACTTTTAGAACTTCAGTTTTTTATTCTATTTTTTTTGTTTTTTTTCATCGGGATGAACAGTGTCACGACGCTCCACTATGGAGCCGCGACGTCTTGTCAAACCCTAGGTGGCACCGCGGTGCTCCATTATGGAGTCGCGGCGCCTCCGTCTCAGAAACACAAAATCTGCATATCCGAAACCCTAAAACTGGTTCATGATCAAATTTGCAGATTCATTTTCGTTACCCTTCACTATCAAACAACACGTTCATCGACCATCATCCAATCCCTTCTCGTTCTTCACTTCAGTGCACCATGTTCTCCATGAACCGGGTACGCATATCAACTTAGAAGAGTTAGATCGGAAGGGCTTCCTCGATTACATCATTGTTTAATAGTTTGGGAGACACGTATGATGTGTCTTTAAGACATTAGATTTTCAAGCTTTAAATGACATAAAATTTCAGATTTAAACAAATTCTAACTCATATTATTATCAATGATTACTACATAATCACACAAAACAACTCTGGTTGTGATGCCACTGAAGATTTTCATTGGGTTCGTGTACGCAATGAAATTTGAAAATTTTGTGTTTCAAACCCAACAAGCGATGAACTGTAGGATGATTATGTAGTGATATAATACACGTCAATACATAACATTATATAACTTAATAATTTGATAGAATACTTACGGTTTGGAAACTTTGGAGTCTTTTAGTAATTTTCGAGGGTGCGCACACAATTGATCCTCGACAGCAAGTTCTAAGAACCTCGATGTATACCTCATTCGAACAGCTAGGAAATTTAGCGGAGGTTCAAGAGAGAGTTTTATTCTAGGTCTCTAAGACTTAGAATAATATATGAATAATGTCTCTAATAATGAATGAGGAGGTGCTCTATTTATAGGTGAAATTAGGGAAAAATTCAGATTTTGGGTTGGGCTCAAAGCCTGGCCCAAAACGAATTGCAGCAGGCCAATCTGATTTGTCCTACTGCCCAATTAGCGCCGCGGCGCCTTGCCCTTTTCACAAAATATTTTCAGCACATTTTAATTAAATCCAATATCCAATCTTGACTTAATTAAATAATTTCCATCAAATAGAAATTATCCCATAGTTATTATTAATTTAAATATCTCGATTCCAAATCGAATATTTAACACTTTCTCAATACACCCTTAGATCGAAGAAATAATTGACATAGTGTTACCCTACAAGTCTTTACATATCGACACTAATCAGATTAGTGTCTACACGGAACTGCTACACGGCGTCGTAAGACGAACTCAATATGTGAAGTATATTTACACGAATTTAGTAAACTGAACCTCTATGTGGGAAGATAAAATCCTTTCATTCTCGACGCTCTCGATCAAGCTTGGGATTTTCCAAGTGTCTATCCAAATGGATTGATCATTATATCTCATCTATATTGGTTGACAACAAGACCATATTATAGATATGTCTATTACGTTGGCCAATGACTTAGTGAACCCAATATCACTGAGAAGCTGAGTGTTCTCTCGAATATGCACTCGAGCAATGAATCATAATCTTGTCTCAACTACCAACTTTAATCCACATCGTAATATACCTAATACAAGCCCTATCTCAACCTATAAGGCATTTGAGCTTAGGACAAGATCAAAGTATATTACTCTGTAGACAAGGTATGTATTGACCTCAAGTCTAAGGACTTCTATCTCCCACACGCCGATCATACTTTAGACATGTATAACAAATAATATATCAGCATGGTATACCAATACTTCCAAAGTATCCATGTGTCCATCACGAGTAGCCATTGCTCGTAGCAGGTGAGACATACTACATCCTCTAAGGATGTGATGCAGACCACATGTCAACTTATCACATATCATCGATATCCCATTCTCGATGATCATTAGTCGAGGCTATTTTAAGAGTTACATTATAATATTAATATCTCACACTATTAATAACAACGTAACCTCTAGGGATGCATATTATAAAATATTACAAACAATCAACTAATAATTCAATAATTGCAAATGTCAAAATATTAATATCCATTAATAATAATACGAATGTGTATAAAGTATATTTGTCCTAATATAGATTGTCTCTAGGACATACATGTACTTTCATATATATCAGCAATTGTTTTCCACGACAAGAAGGAGCAATAAGGTAGCAACATAGTTCACTTACTTTGGAAGTGAAGTGATCACGAAATTGAAGGAGTTCTTGTGCTGGGAGGTAAGTTTCATCTTCTCCTTCTTGTTCTTAAGTTTATACAAGTTGTAGGAGTGTTATTGCGAAGAGGTTGTACAACAAATTCTTGGAGGAACTTGGAATTTGGTTGTGTGTTGTGAGATGCTCGTTTGGGGTTGTTTGGTGATGATTAGTTGCTGGAAATTATGGACTATTGTTGGTTGTTGTATGAGGAAGATAAGGAAGTTCATTTAAGCTAAAGAAGTTTCCTTGTTGATTAGTTGCCATTGTTATGAGTTATATAAGTTCTACGCACATATGATGTTTGATAAAATGTCTAAGTGAAGACTACCTTTAGTTATTGATCCAAGTCATCCATATAATGTAGATAATTGTTCGTAGAGCTTACGAGGACTCGGAAAACTTGAGTAGCTTTGACGACAAAGGTATGTTAAGGCAAATTATTTCTTCTTTTGGCATGTTCCATGTAATGAAATATAACCGTGATATTGCTCCATAAATTGTTCTACTCCTAAAAGTTAAGAATATTCATATTATTGATTCTTATGTTAAAATCATGTCTAAATATGTTCATAAGTCCTTATTGAGGCATACAGAAAAGATGTTTATATTCATAGTGTTAGCTGAAGGTACAAGGATATTATGTCATCCGATAAGTTCAGAATGTTTCTTTGTCATTCATGCATTATACACACATAATATATTGGATCGGGTTGCACATTCCGCAACACTAACATATACTGGATCGGGTTGCACGTTCCGCAACACTAACATATACTGGATCGGGTTGCACGTTCCGCAACACTAACATATATTGGATTGGGTTGCACATTCAGCAACACTAACATATATTGGATCAGGTTGGACGTTTCGAAACACTAACATATATTGGATCGGGTTGCACGTTCCGCAACACTAACATATATTGGATCGGGTTGCACGTTCTGCAACACTAACATATATTGGATCGGGTTGCACGTTTCGCAACACTGACATATATTGGATCGGGTTGCACGTTCCGATATATATACATATCGCATTTGCATTGTGCATAACATTTAGGCATATGTATTTGGGCCCTCAGAGGCATTTACTATTGGTCGACTGTTTCTGTTTCAGTTATTGTTACATCCTTGTTATGTTATTTCTTATGCCTGACATACTCAGTACATTAGTCGTATTGACGTCCCTTTTATCGGGGGACGTTGCGTTTCATGACCGCAGGTTCAGTTAAAGAGGATGACGGTTCACACTAGTAGGTTGCTGGTTCAGCTGATATTGGAGCACTCTACTTGTTTTAGAGTTGCAGTCTAGTCGTGGTATGTTATTTAGTACATGCACTTGGGTAGGGCAGGACCTTGTCCCGCCCTTATGATGTCATGTATTCTTTAGAGGCTTGTAGACAGATGTCCTGTGTATAGTAGTTATGTATGGCCCTGTCGGCATGATTAATTTTGGTTAGCTGGTAAGTATATGAAGAACGACGCTCGGACAGGTAAGGTCCGGGTGCCCGTCATGGCCCTCAGGTTTGGGTCGTGACATATATGTAGGATCACTTATTTGACAACTAAGTTTCTATCCTATGTAGGGAGTGTCCAACTCATAAAGTGTTCTATTCTGCATTCAAATTTTTTTAGCTCAATTTTTTTGCTGCCTAAAAGGATTACTCAGATAATTGACTCCATTTGTAGGGGCTTCTTATGGACAGAGGGGACTGAAATGTCTGAGAAAGCTTTACAAGCTTGGACCAGACTTTGTTGTCCTCTTTCAACTGGTGGATTAATATTTTAGATATTATGGCTTGAAATCAAGTAGCCATTTGCAAGCTGATGTGGAATTTATGCTACAAAAAAGAAGACAAGCTATGGGTCAAATCAATTCATGCCTATTATGGAAAGGAAGATCAATATGGGGTGTGAAAGTTAATACAACTTCTTGATTGATTCAAAAGATATTGAAAGCTCAAAGACTACTGGAAAAAGTTAGCAATATAGAGATTGATGTACTACAACTGACCAGCTTCTCCATTCAAAAAATGTATAAGCAGCTTAGAGGTACTTTCCAAAAGGTTCATTAGAGGAAGTTAGTTTGTAATAACATAGGGTCTCCTAGGTGGTTTTTATGCTCAGACGCGCTAATTCTGAAAAACTACTCACTAGAGATAAACTAACACAATGGGGAATACTAGAGGATGCAAAGTGCCCACACTGTATTGACACAATCGAATCTCTGTCCCGCCTGTTCTTGGATTGTGTTATCTCTTATGGTGTATGGAAGAGACTAGTGCATTGGAAATACATTACTAGGAAACAACTAGACAGGAAAACCATCATGTCCATACTGCTTTAAATTTTGAGTCTGACCGTTTCTCTTGCTTTGCTTGTGCTTATGCTTTGTCTTGAGCCGAGGGTCTTTCGGAAACAACCGCTCTACCTACCAAGGTAGAGGTAAGGCATGCGTACACTTTACCCTCCTCAAACCCCACGTTGTGAGATTTCACTTGGTATGTTGTTGTTAACTAGACAGGCAAACTGAAGTTGAATGAGCTTTTACTCATTGCAAAGGGAACAGTGCTACTGCTGAAATGTATAAAATGATATTTGCTAGGGTTGTTTACTATATTTGGCAAGAGAGGAATTTCAGACTTTCCAGCACAAGCAAAGAAGTGAAGATGCAATTGTGAAGTTAATCATCCAAGTGGTTCATCATAGAAGAAGCATGAAGGGTAGACTGAGTAGGAAGTTAGCTAGTCTAAATTTTTACCCTTAGCTAGATGTTTGAAGCGTAGGAAGTATTTAAGCTGTAGAAGGAGAGAGTTGAGGCTGCTAAAGCTCAGCTTTCTGTTTTGTTCTGTACTTCTTTATTGAGTTCTTGAGTTGTACAGTTACTTAGTGAATAAAATATTCCTTTATTTGGCAAAAACAGTAATTTAAAAGTCAATTAAGAAGTCCCACCAACATCCTTAACCTTTTCTCGATACAAAGCTAGGTTGCCGGTTATTAAAATAAGAAGATGTTGGGTGCAATTTTGAGAGCTCTGAAATGAAGCTAATAGAGGAAAGACGTGGAAAGAGAAAGATTGACAATGATTATTGATTCTATTTTAGTTTCTGTTGTTTGCTATTGTAGTAAAGCAGTACGGGAAGTAAATAAATATTACAAGTGTTCGAAAGGATGAACAAACATTCAATATTCAGAAATTGAATATTGTTGAACAAATAGGCCAATCTTCAAAACTGCCGCAAGCTTGTTGAGTCTTGAATCTTGATAACCTGAAATCAAGAAACAACTAAATCTGGATGGTTACAACGTTGTGTGTTGAGTCGAGTGATTGCACTCTGTCCTTAAGACAAGATTGCCCCATATATATGCTTTTACGTTAGCGGGCAATAGTCTCCTAAGATAAAACAACACTTTAATCTCAACGCTACAAAGTCAATAGGTTGAGTCTGCCGAAGAAAACAAATATGAATCGACTTGCTGAAGCTATGGAAAAGGAAGGACGAGTTTATGTTGTCTCTTCTGTTTTATCTCTGTGTATATAGTGTGTCTCTGTTGTGTATATCTGGTGTATATGAGGGTCTTTGCTCAATGTTTTTCCATACTATTTTTGCAGTGTTTTTCGTCACTGTTTTGTGGCATTTTTGTTCACTGTTTTGTGCTATTTTCTGTCACGTTTTTAAGCCAAAGGAGGCATCAATATATAGCATGGAGGAGAGACTCCTCAACTACCACAAACATAGATGTAAATAGTCATTAGGAGGGATGTTAATGGCTATTAAGGAGTTTGAAAAATGGCAGGTTTAATGCCATTAGTGAGGTTGATTTATGGTCATGAAGGAGGGCTGTTTATGGAGTAGTTAACAACTAAGTAATGTCTGGTTAATGCTCCAAAAAATAGGCCAAACGGTAGGCAAAAAATTTCTGCCTTCCGTCTTTCCCAAAATCAACTTTTCAGAAACTCTAGGGACCAAACTGTAAATATTAAGCAATTTGAGTTCTAAAAAGATAATATCAGAAAAGCCCCACAGCCCAAAGTCCCCACGGGCGGGCGGCGGAGGCGGCGCGCGTGTGTGCTTAGCCTTGAACCCAAGCATATCTAGGTCCTTCTTCCTTTAAACACATGGGATACCCCTTGGGGTCCCAAACCCTTTATCACTTTAGAGACTTATAAAGAGAGCAAATCTTCTTTTTCCCACCGATGTGGTAGATTTGTCCCACACCATATTTTCATGCCTCAAATACCTTACTTCGTGGACTAATATCTCTTTCATTTCTCAACGAAATTTGACGATTCTTGGCCCTACGGTCATCTACTCACTTAGTAGATTATGCATGTGTAAAGAGACAAAGCCTCCAACATGGGAACACTAGTGTTTAATTCATAAAACATGGGTGGACGCATCTCCCCGCCAAAGGAAAATTTCCAACAATCCCCTCTATGAAAGAGAGATTTTGGCGCACACACAATGTGCCTACTCTCAGCAATCTTTCAGCGAAAAGATATTGCATCAGGAGAGGTAGCTTCCGCTTTGAACCTTCCCTAGTTGAATACCACCGGACTTACTTACTGCGCGGTGAACGTGATGTCTTGAACCGTCAGTGTTTAGTGTAAGCCAAGCCAATGATACCAACACAATAACTCTCCTTATTCATTTTCATTCTTACATTTTTGTCCGTTATGGCCGTGGACACACTTGTCTTCTTAAGTGCGTTCATTTGAGGCGGCCATCCTCGCACTTAAATAGGTGATCTCCTACAAGGTATCCTGATATACCCCACTTCACAAGTGTTAGGAATCATTAAAAGTTTCCCCAACCTTAACCTCAACCGTTTGAGGATCGTTTAAAGGTTTGGAAACTTAACCTTTACCCACCATGCAGGTAGCACTTTAATGTCTATCGCGGGAACAGCTTTGGATTCATATTTCCGTACAGAAATCATCATCCTAAGTGCTTCTTGCTTTCACCGAAGTGCTCAACTGAACCTTTTGCAGCTTAGTTTTCCCATTGAACCAAATTCTTGGGATCTCCAATCAGTATGGTTGGGTTACCACCGCATAGGTTCGTATTGTTTGGGTTTTAAGCTCATTCCCCTAGACAGGCAGAACACTTGATCTCCGGGTAGTCCCTTAGTTAGTAAACAAGGAAGTGACCCCCGTGATGATCACTGCCATACGGTCTTATATCTCCGACAGATCCTGACAGATATGTCCAGACGCCGTCACCCGTGTCCTTCTTGAAGCCGACCGGCTAGCCACAGTGTATAACTGCTGAAGGCACGGGTTTCTCCCAAGATAAAGGACGTCCTCTAAGGAGTCGTGAAGTTACTCAACTTCTTTCATGCTTTGTATAAAGCGATAAACTCCGATTCCATCATTTATTGGCCGATGCAGGTTTGCTTAGAGGATTTTCCAAGACCCACCATACACATTTACTTGTGGTTTGGTGTTCTTCAGATCTGATATCTAGTTTGTATCACCGTGTTCTCCTAGAACCGCTGGACATCCAGAATGCTATAATATGTAGATAAGCGAATAATTCAGATATCGTCATATCCGACTTAACGCCTTCTACCGATCATGTATTAAAATCATAAGTGAACCTTAGTTCAACTGATCTGCTTTGTAGGCCGATACCAGGTCTGTTGTAGTGTGTACAATACATTGAACTACACGTGACCTATGCATATCGCTCCTTGTCTATGGGTACACCATGATTTCAATAAGTTATATGATTCATATCCATTGGTGGCTTCAACGAGACTGTCAACTATCGACCAGTCCGTTAGATGTCTTAGAAATCCAATTCCTAAGATGTCATCTGTGATACTCATATCTTTCATATTGAGACTTTGTTTCAATATGATTTTCACTTTCAGACTGTTGATTCTCCAACTGTTGGCTTTCTAACTTCCGTCTTTCCCAAAATCAACTTTCCAGAAACTCTAGGGACCAAACTATAAATATTAAGCAATTTGGGGTCCAAAAAGATAATATCAGAAAGTTCCCACAGCCCACGACCGGACGGGCGGGCGGCGGCGGCGCGCGTGTGGGTATAGCCTTGAACCCAAGCACATCTAGGTCCTCCCTCCTTTAAACACATGAGATACCCCTTGGGGTCCCAAACCCTTTACCACTTTAAATACTTATAAAGAGAGCAAATCTTCATTTTTCCACCGATGTGGTAGATTTGTCCCACACCATATTTCCATGCCTCAAACACCTTACTTCGTGGACCAATATCTCTTTCATTTCTCAACGAAATTTGACGATTCTTGGCCCTACGGTCATCTACTCACTTAGTAGATTATTCATGTGTGAAGAGACAAAGCCTCCAACATGCGGAACACTAGTGTTTAATTCATAAAACATGGGTGGACGCATCTCCCCGACAAAGGCAAATTTCCAACAGTTTCTATAAATAGAAGTTGTTGGATTATATATAGATGATGTGGCATAATCTTAACTAACCATTGAACAATGCTAGACCTAAAATTACTGGAGGGGATCTCAACCCGCTGTGTTTGTATGGCTAACTATTGTTGTTCTTTCACATGGAGTTCATTTACTAGTAATACAATTCCCCTATGTCCAAATCCTTTATGGTGTTTAATTACACTAGCACAAAATATTTTTTTCACGAAACTCCTGAACAATAGATCAGTAAAATGAAATTAGAGAGTTTATATTAAAGTTACAGTATCCACCATTAGAATCAACAAAATTTTGGTGGAATGATAAGTATTTCTTCATTTTTAATTAGAAGTCTCGTGTTCAAGTCCAGTTGTATAGATAACTACCTTTATTAAGGAGGGTTTTTGTTTTACCCTCCAATGTGAATACAAAAAAAACACTAATAAGGAAAGGTAGCATCTAACGTAGAGCATTTACCTAACCAATTATCCGATCTAGTAACACAATTAATGCAAAACTTTTATTATACCTAACATAATTAGTGCAACTAATAAAAAAAGTATCGAAAAATAGAGTTATCTCAGAATGAAATAAACACCTGTGACTTTATTCAAATTGAAATTTCTTCCACTCCCATATTTCCTTTTTGTCATTTCCTACTGTATCGAATTATTAGTATCTTTCTTTTTAAGTCATTAAAGTGTAATGTTAAAACTTTAACAACCCAAATTCCGTCAATTTATTACACCTTGAATAAAAGTCTTGAGGACTGGTTTTAAGTCATTATACCTTGTGACGGCACAAATAAATATTGCAGTATGTAATGGTTGTTGCCATTACTGTAAGAAAATTTACTGCAGTATGATGGATGAGTTCAAGTCTTTATACTTTGTAACGACAAAAATAAATCCTTTAATGACTTACAAGTTGTTACTGTAAGTGTGATTTTGAGATTGTAAATTCTTAATATGAGGAAATGATCAAATGTATCTATTAAATACACATATGATATACAATATATCATATGTATATTGGTTGGTCTCGGTTTGCTGTACATATGGAGGACGAATTGCATATATTAGTTTAGGTAATATTTGGGTGTAATTAGTATTGTATACTTACCATAATTGTATTACCATAATTGTATAGTTAGTGTTCAAGTAGAATAAAGTTTTAGGCGTAGAATAAGAATATGATTCTCCTATTATGGAAAGATGTAAATTGTACATATACTCTTTCAATTAATGAAAATAATTAAGGGATTATTTCTTTCATGGTATCAAGAGTCTAGGTTAATATTTTCCCCCACTTTCTCTCAAATTTTTCCGTCCAAACAGCCGAATCCGAGCTCCCTTTCTCGGTTTTCGTGCCCGAAAATTATTTTTCTCTTCCCCAATTTTCTCCCCAACCCCTACTTCACGTCTTGCGTTGCTATTATAGCTAAGAACATGTTTCACCATGCCCTTACTGTTTCTAATATAAAAAATCACATCCCTATCATTCTTGAAATAGAAAACGTTCAATACGCGACGTGGGCCGAACTGTTCAAAGTGCATGCACGCTCGCATCAAGTTCTCCATCATATTATCCCCGCGGCTCCTATGGATGCGGAGGTGCCCAAACCAGAGGATGATCCTAAGTTATGGATGACCCTTGATGCTACTGTTCTCAGTGGATTTACTTCACTATTTCTAGCGACCTCTTGTAAACGATTATCGAACCCGATGCTACGGCGATGAAGGCATGGAATAGAGTACATGATATATTCCAAGATAATCAGAATTCTCGTGATGTTACCCTTGAGAAGGAATTTTCCCACGTCCATATAGAAAAAATTTCAAACGTTTCAGCATACTGCAAAAGGTTAAAGGAATTGGCGGACCAACAACGCACGTTGGCGCGCCTATTTCGAATGATCGTTTGGTCCTATAAATGGTATCAGGCCTCTCTGAGGCCTATAGTGGTGTTGGCACACTTCTTCGTCAGAGCAGCCCTCTTCCGCAATTTTATCAGGCACATTCTGTGCTTACACTCGAAGAAGGAGGCTTGGCTAAAAAGGCGGCTACCGGTGCTAGTCCCACAGTTATGATGACCGAGTCCAATTTTCTTCCTACCGGTTCCAACAACTCGGGCCAAAACCGCAACAACGGTGGCGGCAAAAAGGGGCAAAATATGAAAAATAATGGCAAGAATCGCGGCGGTAGCTGGAACAATGGTAGTGGCGGTAGCCCTCGGGGCAGTCAGCAGCAACAACAGTTTTGGGCCCACAGTGGGCCCCTATGCAGTGGCAGTGGCCCCCACAGTTTGGGCCAAATAGTAGCAGTCCAGCATTTCCATCTCACTGGCAGTGGGCTGGCCAGCCCCAGTCTCAGCCTAACATGAAGTGGCCTAATTTCAGTAACCCCTCTAGGTCGAGGCAGCAAGCAGGAGTTCTTGGGCCTCAGCCCACGCAGGCCCATCACACAGTGGACCCCACTCCTACCGACATCAAAGTCGTGATGCACACGCTTGGATTAAATCCTCTGAACCTAAATTGGTACATGGACACCGGAGCCACTTCCCACATGACATCCGATCAAGGTACTCTCTCGTCTTATTCCAATTTGAGCAGTAATCGTGGTATAATTATTGGTAATGGTAATTCAATTCCAATTCAAGGTTATAGTCATAAAACTCTATCTCCCCCCGGCCCCCCATCCGCCACTTGTCTTGAAAAATACGTTTCATGCCCCTAAATTGATTAAAAATTTGGTGTATGTCCGTAAATTCACCACAGATAATTATGTTTCTGTTGAATTTGATCCGTTTGGTTTTATTGTGAAGGATTTCAAGACGGGGAATCCTCTCATGATGTGTGATAGTAGGGGGGATCTTTATCCGATCACCCCAAGTTTCGGTTTTTCGAATCAAGCATTGCCATCCACATTTGCCGCCCTTGCTCCTTCGTTGTGGCATGCTCGTCTAGGTCATCCGGGATCGTCTATTTTGTCTTTCTTAGATACCAATAGATTATTTCTTGTAAGGGTATGCATAGTACTCCGAATTGTCAATCTTGTTCTTTAGGAAAAATTGTTAAGTTGACATTTGAAGACTCTAATTCTCATACTTTAATGTCATTTGATATTATTCATAGCGATTTATGGACATCTTCTGTTCTTAGTTCTTTGGGTCATCGGTACTATGTTCTTTTCTTATATGATTATTCTAAATTTTTATGGACTTTTCCAATAGCGAAAAAATCTAAAGTTTTTTTCCACCTTCCTAAAATTTAGAGCATTCATTAAAATCCAATTTGAACGGAAAATAAAGAATATTCAATGTGATAATGGCAAAGAATATGACAATGGGGTCTTTCGGGAATTTTGTGCTACTAATGGGATAAATTTTCATTTTTCTTTCCCTCATACGTCTTCCCAAAATGGGAAAGCCGAATGCAAAATTCGTACCATTAATAACATTGTCCGAACTTTATTGATTCATGCTTCCGTACCCCCTTCGTTTTGGCATCATGCTCTATTAATGGCTACATATCTTCTTAACATTCTTCCTTCCAAAGGTTTGACATATTCGTTCCCTCTTCAAATTTTATATAATAAGACTCATTCGTATTCACATCTTAGGGTCTTTGGGTGCATGTGTTATCCACTATTTCCGTCCACGACAATTAACAAACTTCAGGCCCGGTCTACCCCTTGTGTATTTTTGGGTTATCCGTCCAATCATCGCGATTACAAATGTTTTGATTTATCATCTAATAAAATCATCATTAGTCGCCACGTAATATTTGATGAATCCCAATTTCCGTTTGCTAAGGTAAATCATCCCATGCCTAGTTCGTATAATGTTTTTAGGTGATGATATATCCCCGTATATTATTCACCATTTTTCGGACGTGTCCCGCACCCCAAATCTACCAGCGGGCCCACTGCCCGCTGACCCACAGTTCTAGCCACAGTTCCGTAATGCTTGGACCAAAGGACGGAAAGCGGGCTAGCGCACGTGACCCACTAACGCCATTGTTCCAGTGACGGTATCCAGTCCAGTTCAGGCACCAAATTCCGGTATTGGGCCAGCAGGCCCATTGTTCGCTGGCCAGTCCGTCACGTGTCTCACTAATTCCCAAAATCCACCCAATTCTCCCCCGAGTCATAGAGCGGTCACTCATAGTCAACGGAGTATTTTTAAACCAAAAAGACATTTTAATTTAAATTCTAATGTTCTTAAATCACCCCTACCCCGTAACCCTATGTCTGCGTTAAATGACCCTAATTGAAAAATTGCTATGACTGACGAATATAATGCTCTTATTGATAATAAGACGTGGGAGTTGGTGCCCCGTCCATCTGTTGTTAATATAATTAGGTCTATGTGGATTTTTTCTCATAAGCACAATTCTGACGGTTCCTTTGCGAGGCATAAGGCTCGTCTTGTAGGTAATGGTAAGACTCAGCAGGTTGGTGTGGATTGTGGTGAGACGTTTATTCCAATGGTCAAGCCGGATACCATTCGCACTGTGCTCAGCTTGGCTCTTTCGAAAGTATGGCATATTCACCAGTTAGATGTGAAGAATGCTTTCCTACATGGTAATCTCAAGGAGACCGTCTATATGCATCAACCCTTGGGGTTTAGGGATCCCAAATATCCTTATAATGTCTGTCTGTTGAAGAAGTCCTTGTATGGGCTTAAGCATTCCCCACGGGCTTGGTATAAGAGGTTTGCAGACTATGTTTCGACTATTGGTTTCTCTCACAACAGGTCTAATAATTCATTGATCATATATCGTCGTGGTTCGTCCTTGGCTTATATATTATTGTATGTGGATGATTTATCTTGACTGCCTCTTCTGATGCATTACGCCAGTCTATCATGACAATGCTCAGTTCTGAGTTTGCTATGAAAGACTTAGGGCCCTTGAGTTACTTTTTGGGATTGTCGTCACTCGTCATGCAGGTGGGTTGTTCTTATCCCAGAGAAAGTATGTAGCTGAGATCATTGAGAGGGCTGGGATGTCACCCTATAAGTCCACTTTCACTCTAATTGATACTAAACCCAAGTTAGGTGTTGCGGCCGGCTTACCTTATAAGGATCCGACCCGCTATCGCAGTCTTGCAGAGGCCCTTCAGTATCTTACATTCACGAGACCAGATATTACGTATGCCGTTTAGCAGGTGTGCTTATTTATGCATGATCCCAGGGTTGAGCACATAAATGCGCTCAAACACATTATTAGGTACATCCAGGGGACACTTGACTATGGCTTACATTTATATCCTTCGTCGACGTCAACACTCATCTCATATACTGATGCTTATTGGGGTGGCTGTTCAGACACCAGACGGTCTATGTCTGGCTATTGTATATTTCTTGGTAATAACTTGGTCTCCTGGTCTGCAAAGCATCAGTCGACATTATCACGCTCTAGTGCCGGGGCTGAGTATCGAAGGGTAGCCAATGTGGTCTCTGAATCTTGTTGGTTACGTAATCTTCTATTATAGCTTCATTGTCCTATTCAGAAAGCTACCTTGATTTATTGTGATAATGTTAGTTCCATCTACCTTTCTGGAAATCCGGTTCAGCACCAGCGGACTAAACATATTGAGATGGACATTCCTTTCGTTCGTGAAAAGGTGGCTCATGGACAAGTACGCGTCTGCCATGTCCCTTCCACGTATCAAATTACAGACATCTTTACCAAAGGTCTTCCGGCAGTACTCTTTGAAGATTTTATGGACAGTCTCAGCGTACGAAGACTGCCCGCTATGACTGCGGGGATGTGTTAAATATACATATGATATACAATATATCATATGTATATTGGTTGGTCTCGGTTTACTATACATATGGAGGATGAATTGTATATATTAGTTTAGGTAATATTTGGGTGTAATTAGTATTGTATACTTACCATAATTGTATTACCATAATTGTATAGTTAGTGTCCAAGTAGAATAAGGTTTTAGGAGTAGAATAGGAATAAGATTCTCTTATTATGGAAAGATGTAAATTGTATATATACTCTTTCAATTAATGAAAATAATTAAGAGATTATTTCTTTCAGTATCCCATCCCGATAATACTCAAAATTGAATATTTCCCTCTGTTGTACTTTGGGTGGCCTTAACAAAAGTTCTCATTTTGTCCATGATCTCTTAACGGAGTTTCAAATTGACGGTAATATAAATCCTAATAAAAATAGATGTGCAAATTTTGATATTTTCTCGAATTATTTTGACACGTGGAGTTCATCCATTTCACGATGGGACACGTTAAATGGTAAAGGAAAATATGTTGCTTCCAAACACACATGTAAATATATGCGATTGACAAAAAATGGTAAGATCAAGTATAATTTTCACAAAAACATATAATTAACTATTGACTAGATCAAACCAATACAAATTTTATATTGAAGTTTATTTCCCAAATTGTTTATATTTAATTATAACTATTTGGAAAATGTAAAGTAAGCAAGTAAACAAAACAATTAGGCAAGATTTAGGTTGTAATTCACTGAGAGAAAGTAATCTAGGGTTATAGGTAGATTACCAATCATATTGAGTTCTTAACTTTTTATAGGCCAAAATTCGTATAAGACAGATGTACGAATTATGACGTAACACGTGGAATATGATGATGAATCAAGTCTAGGTCAGCCTGAGGCGCTATCGTTAAGCGTCGTACGCGTATGTGGTACCGGTAACTCAGAAGGTTAGGTGAGCCATTTGTATTGCAACAGGCGGCCATTACCGAATCGGCCATACGTCTTCTAACAGAGCATTAATAGCATTTATGGAGATACTAATTTCCCAATTATTACAATATATTCATCCTCTTGTATTAATGAGGGCATTTTTCGTGGGGTGTGTACTCAAAAAGCTTATGTATAAATAGGACACATAGTTCCACTGTAAATCATCATATTCAATTTATTACAACACACTCTCTTAATCTCTGTCGATTATTGTGCTTTCATACTTGTTACGAAGACTTTCCCAGAAACTTTCACAAGGCTCAGGCTAATTATCTCTTTACTTTGTCTTAGTATTAGTTACTTCCAGTATATTTCATCTAGCTTTATTGCTAATTAAGGACTTGAGATCCACATGTCCTTGACTATGTATACAAATTCAATTGTACTGTTTTATGGGTAAACAGTTTGGCGCCCACCGTGGGGTCTAGACAATTGTGATGTCATAAATGACCCTTTTTTTTACTAATCTAATATTCTCTTTGAGTCTTGTTTTTTGTTCAGAGTAAACAAATTACAAGAAGAGAAGATTTCAGAGACAACTGCAACACTGGGGATAACACTAACAATCTCTCCATCTGCTCGGATGGCCTACCGATAGAGGATCTAATAACTGTAGACGCCCCACTACCGGAGGCGGACAGACTTGTCAGGAGGATGTTCCCAATAACGAAATACGTGAGGAAGCCATACAAAATCTGATGGTGCAGAATGCCGCTATGAGTGAACAGTTGGACCGTTTAATGCAGTTTCACTCGGAATACATGTCCAAGAATGCTGGAAGTACTCCAACAGATGACCCGGCACCTCCACCAAATATCAACGGAGATACTGGAAATGATCAGAGTAGATCGAGAAATGACAGTGCTTTAGAAAGCGAAGCCGTTCCTGAAAATCCGTTTCAGGAATAAGTTCTGAAATTTATGAAGCATATGACGAACAAAGTAGACACCAATGCAAAAAGGTGGAAACAACTTCCAAGGAGTTCTGGTGCCGATTAAATTAAATACCGAGAGCCCCTCTTGTGGTTGAAGGATCGGACGTGAGAAGATATATTCAATTGGTGTATAAGCCATAGGCTGCACCCGAGATGATCCCCAAAAGGTTTAAAATGCCATTTATACCAAAGTATGACGGGACTACTGATCCACATGAGCATATAACGGCCTATACCATAGCCGTCAAGGAAAATAATCTAAGGGAATACGAAATATAATCGGTTCTGATAAAAAAGTTTGTTGAAACATTTGCAAAAGGAGCCCTGACATGGTATTCACTCCTCCCTGAGCATTCAATCGAATTGTTGCTCAACTCACCGATATGTTCATAAAAGCTCATGCAAAGGCACAAAAGGTGAAGACATGCAAAGGTGGATATCTTTTGCATTGCGCAAGGAGAAACGAATCTCCTTAGGGAATTTGTCTCACGATTTCAGAAGGATCAGATATTACTACCCGCAGTCCCGAATGAGTGGGCTACAGAGGTTTTCACAAAGGGCTTAAATCCTCTGAGTTTGGACGCCTCACGGAAGCTCAAGAAAAATCTCTTGGAACTCCGGGCTATAACCTGGGATGACGTGCACAACCAGTACGAGTCTAAGATCCAGATGGAAGATGATTTGTTGGGGACTCAAGCCGGAAGTATTTCTCAGAAGTCAAAAAAATAAGCTGGGGTAGATCGAAACTCATTGAAGAACTGCTTCCAATCTTATCATACTCCCGAAAGCAAGGAGGTGGACATGGTTTTCGCTCCCTTGAAAAAACAAAATAACAAGAGCGGATTCGAATGAAACAATCAAGGACTGGTGAATTTTGACAAAGGGAATTCATCTAGCTCTTCTAATAAGGATACCAGATACCTGAAATTGTCCAAATACAACTTCAATATGAACGAGGATCAAATGGTGGCGGTACTAAGAACTCATCCAACATCCCGACATCCGAATCCATTGCAATCCGATCCTAGTAAAAGAGATCAGTCTATTTGGTGCGATTTTCACGGCACTCACAGACATAAAACTGCAAACTACAGACATTTATGAGCAGAGATGGCAGGAATGCTGAGCAGGGGCCACCTCCGAGAATATTTGAGAGAAATTGCTCATAACAACTATGAGCGGGGTCTAGCTACCAAAGGCAAACCTAATCTGACTGCACTACCCCGTGTCATAAATATGATCTTTAGTGGGTCAATGATTGCCACTACATCTTTCACTATGGCTCAGGAAACACAAATTTTGGTAACTCGGGAGAAAAGGTTTCGGGAGATACCAGATGAACATACCATCACTTTCACTGAAGAAGACATTGTCGGTGTGATCTTTCCTCACAATAACGCATTAGTGATCGCGGTACCTATTGATTGATTTTAGGTGAAGAGAGTCTTGATCAATCTCGGGAGATCGTCTAAAATTATTCAGCTAAAGGGCTTAGAAGAGATGAATATGGCAAATAAAATTGTCCCGTCTGTCGGAACCCTTTTAGGTTTCAATATGTTCAATGAAACCACAAAGGAGGAAGTGGACCTACTGATGAATGACATGGGATTCATTAAGATGACTAAATTTTATGTCATTGACAGTGACATGAGGTATAATACAATATTCTTTATTTCTTAGGTACATGATATGAAGGTGATCCCATCAATATTGCATTTATTGGTGAAGTTCCCGACACCGGAAGGGATCCAATAAATTCGAGGAGAACAATCCGCTGCCAGTGAGATGTACACCATAGAGGAACTAGAGGTGGTGGAAGATCCTAAGTAGCAATTACAAAAGGTGATGGCTGCATCAGTAGGTGTTCATATGGTTTCGCCGGCAGAAGCAGAATCAGCCTATTCGGAAGAGGAATTTTCAGACCGATACTAAGTGCCTAAATATTTTAGGTATCGGATGAGTGCCTAAATATTTTAGGTATCGGATGAGTCAGATGCCCCTAAGTCCGTTGTGGAAGAACTTGAACAGATTGCTCTACTTCTGGAAACTCCCGACATGAAGGTATACTTGGGCACGTGGTTAACCCCAGAGCTTAGGGGTTTAATTCTTAAATATCTTACAACTAACTTTAATTATTTTTCATGGTCATGTGAAGATATGACAAGCATCCCTCCAAAAGTCACAACTCATAAGTTGGGCCTGAATCTCAATATCCCTCCCGTGCGGCAGAAGAAGCGGTCGATCGCCAAACTCCGTAATAGGTTTTTTAAAGAAGAGATAGCTAGATTACTTAATTTACGGTCAATTCGGAAGGTAAAATATCCGGACTGGCTAACAAACATAGTCGTAGTACCTAAAAAGGGAAGCAAATTTAGAATGTGCATTGATTATAAAGATTTAAATAAAGCATGTCCAAAACAATCGTTTCGTTACCAAACACAGATCAAATGATCGATGTCACGATCGGAGATATGATAATTTGTTTTCTCGATATGTATTTCGAGTATAACCAAATAAGGATGTACCTAGAATACTTAGAGAAAACATCTTTTTAACTACTTTAAGCACCTATTGTTATAACGTTTTGCCATTCGGACTAAAAACGTCGGAGCTACATATCAAAGGTTAGTAAACAAAATGTTTGAAAAGTAAATAGGAAAAACTATGGAAATATTTAGACGATATGCTTATTAAGAGGCTTCGTGCAAAATACCATTTTGGTCATTTGCAGGAAACTTTCAAGATATTGAGGAAGTTTAATATAAAGCTTAACCCCAAGAAGTGTGCCTTTGGGGTAGGTTTCGGAAAATTCTTGGGTTTCTTAGTTTCTCAGAGAGGAATGGAGATAAATCCTGACAAAATAAAGGCTCTTGAAGACATACCGGACACGCTTGAAGACGTAAAAGCAGTTCAACAGTTAACCGGGTGAGTAGCGGCTCTAAGCAGATTTATTTCCCGGTCGTCAGAAAAATGTCACAGGTTCTTCTCACTTCTAAAGAAGAAGAACGATTTTATTTGAACGACTGAATTCCAGCAGGTCCTACAGGACCTGAAAGCTTACTTGTCCAGGCCTCCGCTCATGTCAAAGCCAAAGGACGGAGAATAATTACTCATATATCTTGCATTCTTGGAGGAAGCGGTAAGTGCAGTTCTGGTACGGGAAGAAAAAGGTACGCAATTTCCTGTCTATTACGTAACTAGAGTAATATTAGGGGCCGAGAACCGGTACCTATTGCTCAAAAGACTAGCTTTTGATTTAGTTATGTCATCGCGAAAACTTCAACCATATTTTCAATGTCACCCAATTTCCGTAGTAACCACCTTTTCACTTAAAATGTGTTGCATAAGCCCGAACTTTCCAGGCGTCTAGCTAAATGGGTGGTAGAATTAAGTGAATTTGATATTCAGTATAGACCGAAGAGTATGATAAAGTCATAGGTCCTTGTGGATTTCATGGCCGATTTCAGTCCGAAAGTAACTCTACAAGCAGAAAAAGAGGCCATCTTGGTCTCGGGGACTGCCCCCGAGGTCTGGATGCTTTACACAGATGGTGTCATCATCAAGAGGGCCAGTCTGGGAGTAATATTGCATATTCCCACTGGTGAAATTTTAAGATAAGGAATTCATAGTACTCCGTTAACTAACAATAAAGCCAAGCATGAGGCTTTGGTTGCAGGTCTGGAAATGGCCTGGGGCTTAGGCTCCTAAATTATTGAAGTCGAGTGTGACTCGTTGTTGGTGGTGATCAAGTCCATGGGGTATTCGAGGCTAAAGAGGAACGTATGTCGAGATACCTTGAGAAGGTTTTGAAGTTGTTGTCATAGTTGGACCCTTGCCACGACACCAAAACAAGTATCTCAAATTATATTTATGACTGACCATTTTTCTAAATGGGTTGAAGATATATCTTATACGAAGCTCCGGGAAAAGGAGGTGATAGACTTCATTTGGAAGCACATCATCTGACATTTTGGCATCTCAAAGGATATAGCTTGTGATAACGGCCAAAATTTTATTGGGGCCAAGGTTACGAAGTTCCTAGATGACTTGAACATCGAGGGCATCACCTCCACTCCCTATCATCCCAGTGTAAATGGTCAAGCAGAGTTAACAAGCAAGACCATAATCTAAAACTTGAAGAAAAAGTTGGAAGCTGCAAAAGGAAATTGGTCTTCTAAGCTGCCGAAAATATTTTGGGCATATAGAACAACAACAAAAATGAGTACCATAGAAACTCCTTTTTCCTTGGTCTATGGTGTAGAGGCCTTGTATCTGGTTAGAGTTGGAACTCCCAATTGAGGTATCTCCGAGCAGAGGACAAGTCAAATGCAGAATCAATATATGTGCACTGGATTTGCTCAAAGAACGCCGAGACCTTGCATATGTAGGGATGGTATCCCAAAAGCAAAGAATGGAACGATACTATAACTGATCCACAAATCTCCAATACTTCAAACTCGGGGACTTAGTGCTTTGGAGGGTAACTCTAATTACCAAATAGCACAATGTAGAGAAATTAGGTGCAGATTAGGAAGGTCCATACACCGTCATCGGTATTGCTGGTAAAAGAGCTTATCAGCTGGAAAACCAACAAGAAAACAAACTTCCTAGTAATTGGAATGTAAGCCATTTGAAGAAATACTACGTGTAGTGAGATAAACATGTGATGCACTCTTTTTCCTTCATCCGATTTTTATCCCAATTGAGTTTTTTCGGCAAGGTTTTTTATGAGGCAGCACTAGCAAATAAGTATGTTGACAGTCTTACTATAGAGGAGAGTTATTCAGTGTCTGAGTCTTCATAGCATGAACTTCCAGATATTGGGGGGGCATATAGACCCGTATAGGAGTGAAGAAAATTTGAGAAAATTTCAATGCTTCAAAGAAAAGCACCCGATACTAGGGACTTTCTAGATGCTAGAGACTGCCCAGATTTTAAAATTATATGTAACAAGACTGACCACACTAGATGACAGCTGGATTATTCTTACACTTGTCTTCACATTTGTAAGTTAAATGAGTCAATCCAATTTCCCTAAATTAATAATATTTGCCATCATGAGCACAAAAACGTATGTTGCCTAAAACATATCAAAGATTCCGTGTCATAATGAACAGGATACGTCCTATTCTACAGTACCATTATAAGAGCCCTCTCTTAGTAAAAAACGTAACAAAAAATAAAAAGTTAAGGCTCCGGAAACCAAAAGTACGAGAGTTTTAGGTTGACCTGAACTAAGGCAAGTCCGGAACCAACTATAATGGACACGAGAAGCCCCGATAAAAGATGGGAAAATACATTTTTTGAAATAAGTTCAGGTTTGATGGAAAGTCGATAAAAGACTTCCAAAACGGAGAATTTATTATTTTTTGCCAAGTTTGTAAAAGTCAAAATCAACAGATAGATTTATGGAAGGAATAGAAATTTACTTCCAAAAATAAAAGCATGAAATGAAAACCTTGAGCAGAATTGTGGAAAAGGAAAGTCTTTCATTCATATTTCTATCGGGCTGAAACCAAACCGGTTACAAAAGATAACAACCGGGCCCGAATATGACCCGGTGAAATATAAAAAATAGAAATAATACTCGGGCGAAAGGGTACGATATGCTCATTCCATAATCACCGAGGGTGTTTTGAGTAATACTAACAATATAAAAAGACCAAAAGGTCAAACATGGGGTGGAGCTCATCACCAGCTTCCACATCTGAATCATCTCTATCTCTGACATTTAGAGTGGAGTTCAGGGATGGTATGCTCAGAGGCATTTAGCTATCCTTGGGCCTCGTCCAATTCTGCTGCCAACCTAGATGTTCTCCCTTGAAGGGTCACATAGGAAGTGGTTAAGACCTTAAGAGAATTCTCGCGGTCTTGTAGAGAATCAATAGCATCTTGTAGATGTAGCTGGAGGGAGCCTTGAAGAGAGCCTGAATCCATAAGGTCAGCTATGAGATCTTCAACTTGTGCCCGAAGGTGCTGAATTTCCTCTTTTAACTTTTTTTCCTATTGAGAAGGGTCCATCGCCCTAGCGAAATCCATAGTAGAAGAACAATTAAAAGGAGGAAATATTTTATATGCAAAAGTAAATCTGCAAGGTGTGCAATAGAAGCCTCTAGGGTGACATTAGGAGATTTTCATGAAGAAGAAGCAGATGTCCTAGCCTCAGGACTGGAAGTGAGGATCGGTCTGTGCTTAGAAAGGTCAGCCGGAGGAATAGTTGTTTGAGTCTCCAGAACATCACGTAGGGGATTCTTGAGGCGAGTGCCTTCATCATTTACCTTATCTTCGTCCTAAATTTGAATGGCGCCCGTTTGTGCTTTTGCATGTACCTTTTTCCAAATCTCAGTGAGCCGACGACAGTTCCTAACCATGGAATCAATCCCCACCAAGGTCACAGGAACTTCTTCTTGAGTTTTCCGATTTCGGTTATTGGAAGCAGACTAAAGAATGTTGGAAAAAACGGCTGCCCGGGAAGGAACCTTATAGGTCGGAGATTTTCTTATTGGGAGCCCTGCGGATAGAGTAAATAGAATAAAAGAGAATCTCGGGGAAATCAGGGAATGAACCTATATAAGGGGTCGAGTTAGGGTTAAACTTACCGTGGTATTTTCTCTTCCACCACTTGGAAGTGATACTTTTCCATGATCGGGTGATGCGGGGGAGGCACAAAGAAGATTAATAACCCACTCAAAAATTTCTTCAATCAGTCGTGGCTCAACTAAAATGACTGTAAAAATATAATATTTGCATGAGGAAGGGTAGTTCATCCATTCAAAAGCAAAATAAACAAGTTTATGGCTAAAGATATTCACGGGAGGGGTTCCACTCTTCTGGGAAAGAATCTGAAGAAGGTTGATGGATTTGGTCGGTCTTGATCAATATAAACCAGGTTAGCCAACCTTGGTCAAAATCATCTTCAGCATTAATGAGGATACGGATTCCACGGGATTACAAATGAATAATACCATCTCGGAAAACTTGAAGGTAGTAAGAAGGAAAAGGTGATCAATGGTGAATGGTGCGTTGGCACTATCAGCCAGCATCTATATGCAGTATATCAATCTCCAAATTTGCGGAGCAACTTATCTCAAGAAAAATCTATATCGACGATATATTCTTCGATGATTTTTGGGATAGGAAGTTTGAAACCAATAGAAAAGGGGTATTTGTAATCCATATAAAACCTTCAACATGATGATGCATTCGGTCAACTGGATCAACTGTTCTAATGATTGTGTCGGAGGTGAAGTTACAATCTTTTATAACTTCGGGGAGAGTTTTGGCAGTTATCATGGATTCAATTTCTTTGACATGTTTGAAGCTCTCTTGAACACGAAGGTCTCTGTAAAAAAGAAATCAGAAGGAAGAATTTCTGCAGCAATGGAATGCAAGTCAATTTCTTGGCTCTTAGGGGAAATATGTTCTTTCCCGGGCGACGATTTGGAGAACCATCATTTTTGTCAGAAGGGTGTGAAGGAGAAGACTTAGTGGACGACATTATAGAAGAAAAATTGAAGAAGGAAAGAAAGTTTACGAAGATTATAAATTTTGAGAAGATTGTAGTTGCCTTCTTTGTGGAGATTTGGCCTCCTATTTATGGTATGAGAATATAACGTTTGGAAATGAAAAGGTGTGCATCATCATTTCAATGCTTCACGTCGATCAGAATAATTGGTCAGTTGTTGTCGTTTCTGAAGCATTGAAGAGATGTGGGGTTTGATGTTTCTTCAATCATTGTGTTTCCAATTTCCCACCGAAGTATAGGGCTTTCATCCACTTTCCCGGCGCACAAAGGTTACACCCGAAAAGTGTAGGGACTATCTGTATGGGACAAAATTCGTATAAGATAGATGTATGAATTATGATGTGACACATGGAATATGATGCTGAGTCAAGTCCATGTCAGCCTGAGGCGCTACCGATAAGACCCAAGTAGAGCCAAAAGCATCGTACGCGTATGTGGTACCGGTAACTCAGAAGGTCAGGTGAGTCATTTGTATTGCAATGGACGATCGTTACCAAACCGGTCATACGTCTTCCAACAGAGCATTTATGGCATTAATGGAGATACTAACTGCCCAATTATTACAACATTCATTCTCCTGTATTAATGAGGGCATATTTCGTGGAGTGTGTACCCGAAAAGCTCATGTATAATAAATAGGACACATAGTTTCATTGTAAATTATCATATTCAAGTTATTACAATATACTCTCTTAATCTCTGTCAATTACTGTATTTTCATATTTGTTACGAAGACTTTGTCCAGAAGCTTTCACAAGGCTCAGACTAATTATCTCTTTACTTTGTCTTAGTATTATTTACTTGCAGTATATTTCATCTAGCTTTATTGCCAAATCAATCACTTGAGATCTATGTGTCCTTGACCACGTATACAGATTCAATTGTACCATTTTACGGGTAAACACACTTAATTAAATTATCTGAGTTATTAATTAACAGATAATAATACTCTTAGCAATCTTCAGTTACTATTTGCCTATTTAAATTATTCTAATACAATATTTTTATGGAACTAGGGTTAAATAAAATGCATGTATAATTCTTGTAACAATAATTAAGCGGGACAATCTGGTGTATGTCTATCCTAAGAGGTGTCTAAATGAAATTTATGTGGGTTAAGCCCAAACTCTTCTCAGACCCGCCCATTAACATCCCCACACTTGATGGTTCTAAATTACATGATTTTTCATTTAGGCTTAACCCGAATAATTTCAACCCGCCCTACATAGCTATTCTTTTGGTTTTCAACCCCCATCCGCCCCCGATTTAATTTGTATCTTTAGTTTGTCCTTTCATATTACCCTTAATTATTTATCTAAATGATTTTAACACTTTGTTTTAAAGTTTCAATAAATTTTGTTCCCCCGAATTATTTAAATTTAAGTTTAAAAGTAAATACTTGCAGTGGTTGATGCAGATATTGTGAGTTTTTTTCTTGGGTGCCCCACTCCAATAAGATTTGATTCATTAGTCTACTTTTTAGATGATTAATGACATCAAAATGAAGGATCACTCTCTAATTACTAATTTGTATATTTGCAATTGTCCTAAGATTTGTGTTGATGTTGAAACGTTAAACAAATCTAATTCTAGATAATGTCAAAGGCAAGTTATTAAAGGATATCTATCAAGTGTAATCATTCCATCATGAGAAAAATAAATATCTGTGCATACCAGATGAACTGATAATATCATGCTTTAAATATCAAGAATAATGTCAGTATTAAAATAAAATTACAGAATTGGCAAACTCGTAGGTGATCAAAATCATAAGGAACAAATGAACATGGAGAACTATAGTGATCTTCAATGTTATAGAAGAACAATAGCAGACTCGGGGGAGAAAGTTAGTTCAATGATTTTAACCCAAAGTTTTTTTACAGGAATCTGAATTTCATATTTTTTCATGTGAAAAGAAGTATAAATATCTTTCATATACCAAACATTTGCTAATAATTAATACTGCATTTTCAAAATTGTAACTCTCCCACTATATATAAGCTACTAATACATTTTCTCCAAAGCAAGTTCGACACCAATCATACTGAATCATATGCTAAATTTATCCCTTTTAAATACATTTACGTCGAAGAACCTAAACTTTTTATGCATACAAGTATTTTTTTTTTTTAAATTTTGTATAACTAATGATATGCTTATAATATCTCGATTATCAGTCCAACAATTCAAATGATTTTCAACTCGTAAATAAAGTTTTCAAACAAATCTTTCATCAATGATTGAACTTAATTAGAAGCAAGATCATCCACATATGTCGATCTCCGTCAATAACTTAGAACAAATTCGACACAATGAATAATTTGAAAGAGAGAGATGGAGAGATGAATTGGAGGAAGAGAAAAAGTTGGGAAGATTGGGATGGGTAAGCTTCATAAAAATGGGAGTCTAAAATCAAGGAATACACCTATTCCTTTAAGTCGTTATAAAATGAAAAAGAAGTCTAGTTATGTAGAATAATTATTTAAAAAGTGTTTATATAAAATATAATTAGAGCTTCTAAATTATCATGTAATGTAATTTCCCTTTTTATGGACTCGATCCATCCAGGTTGGCCTGTGGGTCAACAACCAATTTCATACCCATTTTCGTTAGGGAAAAGGACACTGTATTGCCAAGAGAAATTTTAATGGCGCACATTTAGGTTTAATGTCGCGAATTGGCCTACCGACTCTAACAATTGACAAGCGCTAGCCTAGCGGCCCAATCGTCAGTACTAAAGGTCGCTGCATGTAGTACTGTTGCTAAAGGTTTTTTGTGGCGACTCTAGGAGATCGACCACAAGAACTACACATTTTGTGGCGATTAAGCTTGCCACAAAAAGAAGATAACTATGCGACGAAAAAAATTCACAATCGGGAGAGATGAAGAAGAAAGAAGAAGTGGTGTAGGAAATTGATCCTTCAAGAAATATCTCAATGCATGTATAATATGTGTAAAGTAATTATAGAATATGTGCATAATTGGTAAGTCTGTGTTGTGAAAGAAATAACCCTTGATTATTTTTATTAATGAAAAAGAATATATACAAATTTACAATTCCCATAATAGGAAAATCCTATTCTTATTCTAATCCCAAAATCATAACAAGAATCCTATACTTAGTAAGTGTACAATACTAATTATTACAATTATGTTACACTAATCAATAAGGCAAAACCTTGATATACACTTATTTATGGAAATGTATATCACGGGAATATATACGCTATTTATCACACCCCCGCAGTCATAGCGGGCGGTCTTCGTACGATGAGACTGTCCCTAAAATCATCAAAAAGGACCGAGGGAAGACCTTTTGTAAAGATGTCTGCAATTTGATATCTGGAAGGGACATGGCAGACGCGTACTTGTCCACGAGCTACCTTTTCGCGATCAAAATGAATGTCCATCTCGATATGTTTAGTGCGCTGGTGCTGAACCGTATTACCAGAAAGGTAGATGGCACTGACATTATCACAATAAACCAAGGTAGCTTTCTGAATAGGTCAATTAAGCTCCAAAAGAAGATTACGTAACCAACAGAATTCAGAGACCACATTGGCTACCCCTCGATACTCGGTCTCTGTACTAGAGCGGAACAATGCCGACTGACGCTTTGTAGACAAGGAGACCAAGTTATTACCAAGAAATATGCAATATCCGGACGTGGAACGTCTGGTATCCGGACAACTACCACAATCATCATCTGTATACGAAACAAATGTAGATGTCGAAGACGGATGTAGATGTAGGCCATAGTCAAGTGTCCCCTTGATGTAACGGATAATGCGTTTGAGCGCATTCATGTGTTAAACCCTAGGATCATGCATAAACAAGCATACATGATGTACGACATACGTAATATCTGATCTCGTGAAAGTAAGCTATTGAAGAGCCCCTACAAGACTGCGATTAAGGGTATGCACAAATCACTGTTTTGGTGATACTATATAATGTGTTATTTGTTGGGTATTGATATTGGTGAATGGGAAATGATGGGATGAAAAGTGAAGGGAATGTAAAAGGTCCCTTTTGCCTTGGGTAAACCAGTTGTCCCACATCGGAAAAAGAAAGGAAAAGAGAGGTGTGTATATTACATTACACCTTCTTAGTCACTAAAAGGGTTGAGGGGGCAAGGACCCCTCGTGCCGTCGTCGTCGCTCGGCTCGGCTTCGGCTTCGGATTCGGATTCGGTCAAATGATTTGATTGATAATCTTTTTGGACCAAATTTTCTTTAATTTTAATTATTTAATTAATTATTATTTAATTAAATTAATTAACTTATCCAATCCTACCCGTTAGTGACCCGGATCCGCGTGTCTGACCCGTGACCCACCAGTTTTTAGTGGCTGTTCAGAAGGGTTGCAAACCTTCAGAAACAGTACTTCCATGGCTATAAATTCATTTGATTCCTCAGAATTTTACTTACGAATTTTCTGAACAACAAAACTTCTTCTTCTTCTGCACAAATAAGTTCTGTGTGATATACTACCGTTCAGTGGTTCGCTGCTACCTGAATTTGGAGTACTACTATTCTGGTAAGATAATCGTTCTATCCTGGGAGGGGATATTCCATCAACCTCGAGTACTGTGAGGGGAATAATTTTCTTAAGGACACACTTTGGACTAAGTGGGCTCGATTATATTCTGAAAAATTATTCTTATTTTTCAACACTGATTCTGTTTATTTTCAGAAATTAATTTTACTGCTTCATCGGTTTTGCAATACAGATTAATAACAATCTTAAGGAAATTAGATTTTTTAGATTAATCTGTATTCTGTTTTGGAGACTAAAACCTGTGTGGTTTTCTACTCCGTGTGAAATTTCATATTCTAACTTGAAGACATAAAAACTTCGTTGGAATACTAAAGTTCATACTTGTACAACGATTTGAAGAACATAAAAACTTCATCTTTGTTGTATTCTGGTTTGGAGATTAAAACTTGTGCAGTTTTCTACTCCATGTGAATATTAGTATTCTGACTCGAAGATATAAAAACTTCGTTGGAATACTAAAGTTTCATAATTATACTGTGATTTGAAGAAATAAAATCTTCATCGTTTAAGTCTGTGATTGAATTGCAATTCTGGTTTTATTAACTAAAACAGTTTGTCGATTTGACAGTGACAAACGAATAATTGCAATTGAGACTGGAACTACCTCTGCGAATACTGCACCAGCGGTTACTCCTACAACCCGTACCGCTGTGCCACCGGTTGAAAAACCTGCGAAGTTCACCGGTGCCAACTTTAAAGAATGGCAGCAAAGAATGTTCTTTTGGCTTACCACCCTTGGTATGCAAAAGTTCACCAGTGAGGACCCTCCCGTGCCTGCCGCCGACATGCCTGACAACCAACAGTTCATGGTTACTAAGGCTTGGAAACAGGCTGATTTTTTGTGCAAAGGCTACATTTTGAGTGCCTTAGAAGATGACTTGTACAACGTCTACAGTGTAGTAGAGACTTCCAAAGAACTATGGAGTGCACTTGAAAAGAAGTACAAAACCGAAGATGCTTGCTTGAAGAAGTTTGTGGTTGCCAAATTCCTAGACTACAAAATAGTGGATGGAAAAACCGTTGGAACCCAAGTTCAAGAGCTTCAACTTATCTTCCATGACCTTATTGCTGAAGTTATGGTAGTAAATGAAGCGTTCCAAGTGGCTGCAATGATTGAGAAGTTGCCGCCCTCATGGAAAGATTTCAAGAATTATCTTAAGCACAAAAGAAAGGAAATGAAGTTGGAAGATCTTGTGATAGGTCTCAAGATCGAGGAAGATAACAAAACCGCTGAGAAGAGGTACCGTAAGACTTCACCAATTGAAGGGGCAAACATCGTTGAAGATGCTGCTCTGAAAAAGAACAAGAAAATGAAGAGGCCTTACGGAAAGGAGAAGGATTCCAACAAGAAAAAGTTCAAGGGCAACTTGCTTTAATTGTGGGAAAGTCGGCCACAAAGCCCCAGATTGTCGTCTCCGGAAAAGAACAAGGAAAAGGACAAGCCAATATGGTGGAAAAGAATGATGATATGGATGATCTGTGTGCAATGCTATCGGAGTGCAATTTGGTTGGAAACCCAAAGGAGTGGTCGCTTGATTCTGGTGCCACTCGACATGTTTGCGTTTTAAAAGAAGCATTTGCAACCTACGCTCCCGCTGGACCCGCAGAGGTACTGTTTATGGGAAATACTGCAACAGACCAAGGTTGAAGGATATGGGAATATACTTCGAAAATGACTTCCGCAAGGTGCTGACTCTCAACAATGTTCTGCACGTTCCCACAATCAGGAAGAATTTAGTTTCAGCCGGACTACTCGTAAAAAATGGGTTTAAGTGCGTGCTGGTTAGTGAGAAAATTGTAATAAGTAAGAATGATATGTTCATAGGAAAGGGCTACCTCACCGAGGGCCTTTTCAAACTCAATGTAATGGTTGTTGACAGTATTAATAAGAATTCAGCTTCGTCTTACTTATTGGAGTCAAATGATTTATGGCATGTTCGTTTAGGACATGTCAACTACAAAACCTTGCAAAAATTTATTAATTTAGAAGTATTGCCTAGATTCGAGTGTAATAAATCAAAATGTGAAATCTGTGTTGAATCTAAGTTTGTTAAACATACATATAAGTCTATTGATAGGAATTCAAATCCTTTAGACTTAATCCACACAGATATATGTGATATGAAGTCAATACCATCTCACGGTGGGAAAAAGTATTTTATAACCTTTATTGACGATTGCACTCGATATTGCTATGTGTATTTGCTTAATAGTAAGGATAAAGCAATTGATGCATTTAAGCAATATAAGAACGAAGTGGAAAATCAATTGAATAAAAAGATAAAAATGATTAGAAGTGATAGGGGTGGAGAATACGAATCTCCTTTTGCAGAGATATTCTTAGAATATGGAATTATTCATCAAACTACTGCCCCTTACACACCACAATCAAATGGAGTTGCGGAAAGGAAAAACCGAACATTAAAGGAAATGATGAATGACTTACTAATAAGTTTCGGTTTACCGCAAAGCTTGTGGGGGGAAGCTATCCTTTCAGCTAATTGAATACTCAACAGGGTGCCCCACAGCAAAACACAATCTATTCCTTATGAACTATGGAAAGGAAGAAAACCCAACTTGAAATATTTCAAAGTGTAGGGGTGTTTAGCAAAGGTCCAAGTTCCTTTGCCCAAAAGGGTAAAAATTGGACCAAAACTGTGGATTGTGTTTTTATTGGCTATGCTACAAACAACAAAGCTTGTCGGTTTTTGGTTCACAAATTGGACAATCCCGAAATTCATGTTAATACGGTAATTGAATAAGATAATGCTGAATTCTTTGAAAATATTTATCTGTATAAAACTGAATGTGAGTCGTCAAGTGAAAGATCTAAACGACCGCGGGAAGAACCAAAGGAAAATACACCAAGTAAAGAGGATGCAAGGCGTAGCAAACGTCAAAGGACATCTACTTCCTTTGGACCAGATTTTGTGACATTCTTGCTTGAAAATGAGCCTCAAACATTTAAAACAGCGATGTCTTCTTCGATTCCAAGCATTTTGGAAAGAGGCGGTCAATAGTGAGATTGAATCAATTTTGAACAACCATACATGGGAATTAGTTGATCTTCCTCCGGAAATAAACCTTTAGGATCAAAATGGATTTTTAAAAGGAAAATGAAAGTTGATGGCACTGTTGACAAATATAAGGCAAGACTTGTGGTCAAAGGTTATAGACAAAAGGAAGGCCTTGATTACTTTGACACATACTCACCGTAACAAGGATAACATCTATTCGGTTGTTAGTGGCACTAGCAGCCGTACATGGTCTTGAAATCCATCAAATGGATGTTAAGACAACTTTCTTAAATGGAGAATTGGAGGAAGAAATTTACATGGAACAACCTGAGGGATCTGTGGTTCCTGGTAAAGAAGGGAAAGTGTGCAAACTTGTTAAGTCGCTTTATGGACTAAAACAAGTACCCAAACAATGGCATGCTAAATTTGACCAAACAATGTTGGCAAATGGATTTAAAATCAACGAGTGTGACAAATGTGTTTACATTAAAAATACTCCAAATCATGAAGTCATTATTTGTTTATATGTTGATGACATGTTGATAATGAGTAAAAATATTGCCGATATAAATGCTACTAAGCGTATGTTGGCTAGCAAATTTGATATGAAGGACTTAGGAGTTGCTGATTTGATCTTAGGCATCAGAATTCATAAAACTCTACAAGGTCTAGCATTATCACAGTCTCATTATATTGAAAGAGTACTTGACAAGTTTAAGTATTTAAATTTCAATATTGCCAAGACTCCAATTGACATGAGCTATACATTTCAGAAGAATAAAGGTGAAAGTGACTCACAATTGGATTATGCAAGAGTGTTGGGAAGTTTGATGTATATCATGAATTGTACACGACCAGATATAGCATGTGCTATTAGTAAATTGAGTCGATTTACAAGTACTCCCAATCAAACTCACTGGATGGCAATGAAACGAGTCTTGGGGTATTTAAAATACACCCAAACCTATGCTTTGCATTATAACAAATATCCCGCCGTGATCGAAGGATATAGTGATGCAAATTAGATCACCGGATCATCTGAAGTTAAATCCACGAGTGGTTATGTTTTCACAATTGGGGGTGGATCAGTGTCTTGTAAATCATCCAAACAGACGTGCATCGCTCGTTCTACGATGGAATCTGAGTTTATATCTTTAGACAAGGCCGGTGAAGAAGCTGAATGGCTCCGAAATTTCTTGGAAGATATTCCATTTTGGCCCAAACCTTTGGCACCTATATGTATACATTGTGATAGCCAAGCAGCAATAGGTATGGCAGGGAGCGTTATGTATAACGGAAAATCACGTCACATTCGACGGCGACACAATACCGTTAGACAGCTACTCTCTAGTGGTGTTATTACGATTGACTACGTAAAGTCAAGAGATAACATATCGGATCCGCTAACAAAAGGCCTATCTAGAGAGGGAGTTAGTAGATCATCAATGGGAATGGGGTTAAGGCCGAGGACAAGTCATCATGGCGGTAACTCTACCTAGCAGACTGGAGATCCCAAGAGCTAGGTTCAAGGAGATCAAACAAAGTTGTGACTGACGGTTCAACATTGTCAAATAACTCAACCCATTCTCGGATGAAGACAATGTTCAGAAATAAGGATAAAACCTTATGGCTTGTTAATGAGTTAATAAAGCATTAATGTTCTTTAATGATTATCTAAATCAAAAGTGTATGACCAGATAATGTGGCTATAGGACCACATGTTTAGAAATCAGCTATGTGAGTGTTAAGTGTAAGCCGCTTTAAAGGGGAATGACAGTGAAGACCCATTCTCTATGCACTCATGAAACCAGGAGATGTTCATGGCTGAAACGAACACAACCGTGAGAACCATAAACGGTTGAGGGTTGATTGTGTGACTTATGTTGTCTAGGTATACAACAAAGTTCGACGGTTCAAAGATATCAAATCTACTGATTGATCGAATATATCCGATATAAGTTCACTACGGAAAGTTCAAAGGGAAACCTACTTATCCAGATGCCGTCAATCCTTGCTTGTATATCACTCTTGTCCGCGCATTCTTTTATATTATAGCCATTCCCATTCATGTGGGGGATTATTGGGTATTGATATTGGTGAATGGGAAATGATGGGATGAAAAGTGAAGGGAATGTAAAAGGTCCCTTTTGCCTTGGGTAACCAGTTGTCCCACATCGGAAAAAGAAATGAAAAGAGAGGTGTATATATTACATTACACCTTCTCTAGTCACTAAAAGGGTTGAGGGGGCAAGGACCCCTCGCGCCGTAGTCGTCGCTCGGCTCGACTTCGGCTTCGGATTTGGATTCGGTCAAATGATTTGATTGATAGTCTTTTTGGACCAAATTTTCTTTAATTTTAATTATTTAATTAATTATTATTTAATTAAATTAATTAACTTATCCAATCCTACCCGTTAGTGACCCGGATCCGCGTGTCTGACCCGCGACCTACCAGTTTTTAGTGGCTGTTCGGAAGGGTTGCAAACCTTCAGAAACAGTACTTCCATGGCTATAAATTCGTTTGATTCCTCAGAATTTTACTTACGAATTTTCTGAACAACAAAACTTCTTCTTCTTCTGCACAAATAAATTCTGTGTGATATATTGTCGTTGAGTGGTTCGCCGCTACCTGAATTTGGAGTACTACTATTCTGGTAAGATAATCGTTCTATCCTGGGAGGAGATATTCCATCAACCTCGAGTACTGTGAGGGGAATAATTTCCTTAAGGACACACTTTGGACTAAGTGGGCTCGATTATATTCTGAAAAATTATTCTTATTTTTCAACACTGATTCTATTTATTTTCAAAAATTAATTTTACTGCTTCATCGGTTTTGTAATACAGATTAATAACATTATTATATAAGAATATTGTTATAGAGAGGTCTGATCGTAATTTACTACTACTGCTATTAGCTGATGAGATTAAGCGTATCCACAAATCACTGCTTTTGGTGATGTACATGCAGCTATAAAAAGCACTTTCTTCACTGCTTTTGGTTCTTAAAATGTAAAATTTTGACATTTGGTTTTTGCTTTTCTGGTAGAATGTGATTTTAGATTTATTTTACTCTATGACATGATTGTCATAATATCAAAAACTTTTACATCGTTTGAGTATAAAAATTAAACTTAAAAACAAAAAGGAGATTATAAAATTAATAGAGACGGATAATCGTCCAAGTTCAGTATTGGATTATTGGTGCAGGTTGGGACAATATATTTGTGCAACTATGTCTCATCTGTGTTCTCAATCTCCCACCAGAATTTGTGGATGTTATCAGTTAAGCTTTTATTAAGGAAAAAAAACACAAAATAATCTTAAAATGTAAAAATATTTATCCGAGTACCCCTTCCTCAAAATTCTTCCTTCATGATACGGTCGCACGGTATATTTATATACCATGATGGTATTATGAGGACTAAGAGAGTGTCTCATTGGATGACTAAAGCAACAACAACATACCCAGTAAAATCCCACAACGTGGGGTCTGGGGAGGGTAGAGTGTACGTAAACCTTACCTCTACCTTGGTAGGTAGAGCGGTTGTTTTCGAGAGACCCTCGGCTCAAGACAAAGCACAACCAAAGCAAGAGAAACGGTCAGACCCGAACAAAAAATTTAAAGCAGTATGAAAATGTTCGTATCAAAAGCGAATAAATCATGATAGATCATTCTGAAAAAAGAAGCAGTAACTAATGCAGGTAAATCAGATAAACAAAGTACACTAGAGAACACATAGCAATAGAAATCAAACAACAGGGGATTATAAAACAATATTGCGCCTACTAGTATGATAGGCTAAGCGGGCCTACATTAATAACACTACAACTACAAGTTTGTAAGCGTAAGTAGGACTACGCTGGAGTACCTACTACCCTTCTACCTAATTCATGTCCTCCATAACCCCATATCTAATGTCATATCCTCAGTAAGTTGCACCTGCGCCATATCCCATCTAATCACCTCTCCCCAATACTACTTCGGCCTACTCTACCCCTCATGAACCCGTCCATAGCCAACCTCTCACACCTCCGCATCGGGACATTTGTGTCTCTCCTTTGCACGTGACCAAACCATCTCAACATCGCTTCCCACATTTTATCCTCCACCGAAGCCACTCCCACTCTGTCCCGGATATCATCATTTCTAATTTAATCCCTCCTTATATGTCCACACATCCATCTCAGTAGCCTTATCTCCGCAACATTCATTTTTTAGGTGTGCAAAGTCTTGACCAGCCAACACTCCGCTCCATACAACATAGTAAGTCTAACCACCAGCCTATAGATATCGCCTTTATGTTTTGGTGGAACCTTTTTATAGCACAAGACTCCGGATGCGAGCCTCTATTTCATCCACCCTGCCCCAATACGATGTGTGACATCGTCATCAATCTCTCTATTCCCTTGGATGATACACCTGAGGTACTTGAAGCTTTCTTTCTTTGAAATGACCTGAGTACCAAGACTCACCTCTACGCCTATCTCAAGGTCTCTCCAGTTACCGAACTTGCACTTAAAAGTATTTTTTTCTTGGTGCTACTCAACCTGAACCCTTTAGACTCTAGAGTGTCTCCAAACCTCCAGCTTAGCATTCACTCCGCTGCGAGTCTCATCAATCAGGACTATATCGTCTGTGAATAACATACACCTTGGCACCTCCCCTTGTATTTGTTGTGTCAGTCCATTGGATGACTGAAGCAGTTCTCCATAATATCATCTCAGTATATTATATATATTATGATGGTATCATGGAAGATCGAAGAGTGTCTCATTGAAAGATTGAAGCAGTCCTCCATGATACCATCTAAGTATATGCATATACGATTATGATATCATAGAGGTTTTTTTTAGGAAATTGTTTTTTAAAAAAATAAATGAACATGATCCTCTATGATACCCTATCAGTGTATAATATACCATATGGGTTTCATAGGGGGTCGATGAGTGTTTTTGAAGAAATGAAAGAAGACATCTGTGACATCACTATAGTATATAAGTTGACAAGGTGATACCATGTTGGCGTCAAAATTTTTGGGGCATTCAGGCGAATAATTTTGAGACATGAAAGTAAAGAGGTATGAGTGGGTAATTATTTGGGGTGCTTGGAGGGGACACCTACATTCTTTTCCCTTTTATTAAGGGAAAATTAAGCTAAGTGTCCATTTAGGCATCTAATTTGCTAAAACTAGCTCAATTATCCCCTTCTTACCAAATATATCCATTCGGCACTTTACTTTTGCCAGATCGACCACTTACCAAAGGCACATACCAATCATGCCTTTCTTCTCCCACTTTAACATTATTAAGCCCAATGGATTAGTAGTTTTCCTTATTAAGTTCCTAATAATTTGGAGGAACATATATTGTATTACGTAAACTAGATGAATTTGTATTTTTTTTAACATTATGTGTTTAGTTTATAATCCAAATATACTTGAAACCTTATTTTAAGTGATAATATAAAGGAAGAAAGTATAATAAATGGAAAGTCATGTTAAATGTGAGGCATAAGTAGAGAAGGGAAACACATAAGAAGCTCCAGATTAGAAAAAAGATCTAATTTGTATACACTAGTCCCTCGGGATGTTCTATGGAGATGTTTGGAGGTTAAAAGTGCACATGTGGCATATACTAGGGCGATCAAGGATATGTATGATGGAGCCAACACCAGGGTATGGATAGTAGGAGGAGACTTGGAGCACTTTCTAGTGATGATAGGGCTGTACCAGGGATCAGCTCTTAGCCCGTTCTTGTTTGCCTCGGTGATGGATGGACTGACGCGATAAATTCAAAGGGGTGTCATGGTGTATATTATTCGCATATGACATAGTCTTGATTTATGAGACTCGCAGCGGAGTGAACGCTAAGCTGGAGGTTTGGAGATAGACTTTGGAGTCTAAAGGGTTCAGGCTGAGTAGTACCAAGACAAAATACTTGGAGTGCAAGTTCAGTAATAGGAGCGGCCTTGAGATAGGCATAGAGGTGAGGCTTGGTACTCAGGTAATTCCAAAGAAAGGAAGCTTCAAGTACCTCAGGTCTATCATCCAAGGGAATTGAGAGATTGATGACGATGTCACACATCGTATTGGGGCAGGGTGGATGAAATGGAGGCTCGCATCTGGAGTCTTGTGCGATAACAAGGTGCCACCAAAACTTAAAGGTAAGTTCTATAGGGTGGTCACTAAACCGACTATGTTGTATGAGGCGAGTGTTGGCCAGTCAAGACTTCGCACATCCAAAAGATGAAAGTTACGGAGATGAGGATGCTGAAATAGATGTGTGGACATAAAAGAAGGGATAGAATTAGAAATGATGATATCTCGGACAGAGTGGGAGTGGCCTCGGTGGAGGATAAGATGCGGAAGCAATGTTGAGATGGTTCGGGCATGTGTAGAGGAAGGCACAAATGCCCCAGTACGGAGGTGTGAGAAGTTGGTTGTGGACGGGTTTATGAGGGGTAGAGGTAGGCCGAAGAAGTATTGGGGAGAGGTGATTGGACGATATAGCGCATGTGCAACTTACTGAGGACATGACCTTAGATAAGGGGGTTGTGTGAGGACACGTATTAGGGCAGAAGGGTAGTAGGTAATTTAGCGTAGTCCTACTTACGCTTATAGACTAGTAGTTGTAGTGTTATTATTGTAGCTCTGCTTAGCCTATCATACTAGTAGGCGCATTATTATTTTATAGTCACCTGTCCTTTGATTTCTGCTATTGTATGTTCTTTCGTGTACTTTGTTTATCTTATTTACCTGCGTTAGTTACTGCTTCTTTTTTCAGATCCTTTATCATGGCTTATTCTCTTTTGTTACTCTTATTTTCATACCGCTTGAAATTTCTAATCCGGGTCTGACCGTTTCTCTTGCTTTGCGTGTGCTTATGTTTTATCTTAAGCCGATGATCTTTCGGAAACAACTTTTCTACTTACCAAGGTAGAGGTAAGGTCTGCGTACCCTCCCCAGACCCCACATTGTAGGACTTCACTGGGTATGTTGTTGTTGTTGTAACAATTTTTACGCCATCAAAGAGAACGAGTAATAATATTTTAATTTTTAGTCGAAGTGAACTTTGTCCCCACCCCCCACCCCTCCAAAAGGCTTATTTAGTATTCGAGTTTATTTATGCAAAGGATCAAGACCTAAGCTAAATAATATTTTTTTGTAACTTTACATATACACCAGATTGTTTAATATTGTTATACAAATTCAGATTGTCTAAATAACATTGTTTATATATAGTTATACAATATTTATAAATTGTTATGCAAAGCATATACATTATTTTATACATCATATATAGTGTATATGTAATGTATAATAGTTTATAAGGATGTATATGTAAAATTACAAAAAAAATTGAGCAATTTTTATATAGCTATACATTATATATATATTATCTATACATCGATGATACAATAAGTTACATGACTTTAAACTAGATGTATTGGTTGTATATATTGATTATTTTCCCTTTTATTAACTGTTAGGCTCAAATAAAAACATCAAGCCCATGCCGAAAATTAAATCAAAACGAACCAAATTGACAAGGGAAAACTAAACCGAACCAAGTAAATTTTTGGTATCAATGAATACAATTGAACACTTGAAGACCGAAATACTGAATCGAAATTCTTAAAATTCGATCCAAAAATTGAATATCCACCCCTAGCCAAAAGTCAAGGAATTTAAGGGGGTTATTTGTTCATATTAAGATCAAGAAAACTGAATGATTAAGATGTCGTATTTAAATTTGAATACCGAATTATTAATTTTTACTTTGAATGTGTATAATTTATTTATTTTTAAACATAATAAATATATAATTCAAAATAAAAAGTAATTAAATATTAAAAATTTAAATTTTATGCAGTAACATTATAATTTAATTAAAAAAATAAAAAATTTATATTCGCTAGTGATGGTGAAGATGATTTCAAATAGTGGTGGTGATTGGTGTTACATTAACTAGCTATGATGATGCTTGATAATAGTGTTGATGGTGAAGTTGGTTTATGTTAGTAGTTGATGGTGTTTATTGTGATGGCTAAAAATGTGTGGTGGTTGACAATGGTGTATGTGGTAATTAGCGACGATGCTAGTTGTGATGGTGGAGGTGGTTTGTAGTATGGATTGGTCATGGTGATGGTAGTGGTTAAGCGGTGGCGGCTATGGTGACGCTGGCAATAGTGACGGTAGATATAATTATAATAATGGTGGCGGTAAGTGTGGTAGCGATTGATAGTTGTGGTTGACAACACTGGTGATTGTAATGGTAGGGGTGTTTGGTGATGGTGGATGGTGGTTACGTTGGAGAAGACTATGGTGGTTAACAATGGTGGTGATGGTAGTTGTGATGATAGAGGTGGTTAGTGACGGTTGTGAACAAAGTGGTGGTGATAAATATTCACACAAAATATCTCTTAATCATATTAAGACTATATCCGAGATCTTAATAATTAATACTTATTCAGACAAAATAAGTACTTAAACTTTAATATTAACAAATGTGCCTAATGACCTTAGATCTAAAACATTCAGATTGAGACCTACATTGGATGCAACAAATGAAGCCTAAATCAATTAGGGGTCGTTTGGTAGCTAGTTAGGATTATGTAGGTATTAGTAATGCAAGTATTAGTTATGCATGTATTAGTTATGCAGAGTTTACTTATGTAGGGTTTAGTTATGCATAAATTATTTCTTTGGATATAGTTTGTTATATTAAATGTTAATAAATATTATATATTTTTTAAATTAAAATATTTATTTATAATTATAATTTAAATTAAAATATTATATTTTTTACAATATATTTAAATATTATATTAAAAAATTATATAAAAATATTTATTTAGAAAATGAAAGTATTTAAATGGGAAGTGATAAAGGTAATATTGTCATTTCAACATTTTATTCATGTATTAGTTGTTTCATCGTCTATCCCACATAAAATAATACATAGATTCCATCATAACTTATACAATGTATTAGTTATGCGGGGTTCTAAATTGCAAACCAAACTTCGTACGAAGTTTGTACATAAATAACTTATTTCTTGATTAGCAACCAAATGCGGTATAAATATGCATAAATTAATACATGAATAAGGTGTCTCTTTACAAACTACATGTATAAGACTGTGGGTCCTGCTGACGTATTTGACAGGTCTAGACTACATCACATCATAGCAAATATATTAAAATATTCTTATTATTTATTTTCAAATTTCAAATTTTTGCTTTATAAATATTGTTAATGTAACAATAGTGCGATGTGGATGTGGACCCAATTAAAATAGCAGCGTGAGGGGCACAGTTGGGGACCATACGTTGGCCACGAGTCGTCCGCATCTTGCGTGTTTGTATCCTATGCGTATCATGTGGGCATTACAAAATATTTTATCGTTTACTTTCTCCGTTTTTCATTTACGTGACTATTAGATAGTTATGAAAATAATCACATATTATTTCCATAATTCAATCAAATCAAATCATATATCATGTAATTAGGATATAAATACAATTAGAATATTCTTAGGAAAGTCTACCAAAATTGTAGCCTAGAATTAGTCCTCTATTGATGTATATATTCTTGTATTCATGAATGAGAAAGACATGAAAAATATTTCCTTCATGGTATCAAGAGCCAAAAAAATTAACCCCCCTTCTTTGTCCTAAAATTATACCAATGTCGGCCCTCCCACAACCCTAGCCGAAACCCTCCTATTATTGGCTTCATCAACCAAACCCTAATTAGGGTTTTTCTCCAAACCAAAGCCGAACCCCTCCCCTTTTCTCGACTTCTTCAAACTTTAAACCCTAATTAGGGTTCTTCCTCCCACTTCCTCCAATCACCAAAATATCCTATGGCCGACCAACATAAATTACATCCTACTCTTGCCGTCAACAACATCAAGAACTTCATTCCGGTGATTCTTGAGATGGAAAAAGGGTAATATTCATCTTGGGTGGAGTTATTCAAAATTCATTATCGCACATACCAAGTTATCGACCATATTCTTCCTCTTAAGTCTCCGTCGGAGGACACCAATATTGACAAGACTCTTTGGTCTCGCTTGGATGCTATAGTCCTTCAATGGATTTACGAAACCATATCTAATGACCTTTTGCACACCATTTTGGAACCGGACTCTACGACTCAACAAGATTGGGAGCGTTTGCAAAACATTTTTCAAGATAATAAGATTTCTCGGGCAGTATATCTGGAAAACCAATTCACCAATGTCAAATTGGATGACTTTGCAAACGTATCCGCCTATTATCAAGAATTAAAAATGCTTGCCGATCAACTATCCAACGTTGGTGCACCGGTGATAAATCAAAGGTTGGATCTCCAACTAATTGCGGGTTTGAATGAATAATATGATGGAGTTGCTATGTTCATTCAAAAAAATAACCCTTTACCACCATTTTTTATGAGGCTCGTTCGAGGTTGATTCTTGAAGAAACCCGGAAGTTGAAACAAGCGGCGATGGCGGCAAACAAAGCCGGCACAACCTTACTTTCCACAAAGGTGTCTACGGATGATTTTGGCTCTCAAAATTCTAGTTTGAGAGGTGCGTCAAATCGCAACAATAATGGACAAAAGAGGGGTCAAAATTGCAACAACAACAAAGGAAAAAATAATAGTGGAAGAGGGAGGGGCCACGACGGCGGGAACACTTCCGGTGGAGGAGGTAGCCGTGGGAAGCAGGGGCAGAACCGTCCCCAATGGAAGGTGCAAAAGTTTGGTGGCAGCGGGCAGTGGGACCAGTTCCTGCCTTGGGGCTGTAACCTGCAGTAGTAGGGCCCACCCTGCCCTTACCCGACAGCCTAGTGGGTCAGGCCTAACACTTTGAATAGGTTGCCCTGCATCTTAGGCAGCCGTCCACAACAAGTATTTTCAGCCCGTGGACCATCGCCTTCGAGTTATGCTCCCACAGACATCGAGTAAGCCATGAACAATATGAATCTCAATGTTCCCGATGACTCGTGGTACATGAACAGGGGGCAACCTTACACATGACGGCATCTGAATGTACTATCTCATCTTATTTTAATATGAGCAGTAATAAAAATATTGTCGTTGGCAGTGGGCAAGAAATTTCAATTCGTGGTATTGGTCAATTAAACCTCCCCCCCCCCCCTCACCCACCTTTACATTTGAAAAATGTCCTACATGCACCCAAACTTATTAAAAACTTGATATATGTACGCCGTTTCACCATTGACAATAATGTTTCTATTAATTTTGATCTATTTGGATTTTCTGTGAAGGGCTTTCAGACAGGGATGTCACTAATGAGATGTAATAGCAATGGGGACTTGTTCCCATCACCTCCACCTCCAACAACCAAGTCACCACTCCATCAATTTTTGTTGTTCTTTCTCCTATTTTATGGCATAACCGTTGGGACACCCGGGAGCATCGGTTTTCAATCCTCTTAGAAAAAATAAATTTATTGATTGTAACCAATTTGTGGATTCCCATGTTTGTCAGTCTTGCGTTTTTTTAGAAGAATGTTAAATTTATTTTCTTTATCTTCTACTGACACTATTATACCATTTGATATCATGCATAGTGATTTTTGGACGTCCCAGTTTTAAGTTCGACAAGTCATAAGTATTATATGCTTATTTTTTATGATTATTCTAATTTTATATGGACATTTCCCATTGGAAAAAAATCACAAGTCCCCACTGTTTTTAAACAATTTAGTGTTTTCACCCAAACCCAACTTGAGAAGTCAATTAAATGTTTTCAATGTAATAATGGGAGGAAATTCATAAATGACCAATTTAAAGAATTTTGTCACCAAGATGGTATGTCATTGCCCCTCTTATGTCCACATACTTCTCCTCAAAATGGGAAAGCTGAAAGAAAAATACAAACAAATTTAATTCGCACACTTCTTGCACATTCGTCCATACCACCATCATTTTAACATCATGCTCTTCAAATGGCCACATATCTTTTAAACATTCTTCCTAGCAAGCTACTCTCAAACCTATCACCCACACAAATTTTGAACCATCGTATTCCTTCATATACACATTTGTGGGTTTTCGAGTGTTTATGCTATCCATTGTTTCCCTCCACAACCATAAACAAACTTCAAGCCCGTTCCACTCCATGTTTTTTTCGATACCCAAAAAATCATAGGGGCTATAAGTGTTATTATATGTCTAATGGAAAAATTATCATCTCTTGTCACCTTCTTTTTTAAGAGTCTACATTCCCGTTTGCTAATTCTCACACGTCTTCTCCACCTTCATATGATTGTTTGGACGAGGGACTTCATCCAATATTGAGATACCATTTCAATAACACATCTCCCCAAGCCCAAATGAGGGGGCCCACTACTTCCTCGTCCCTACCGTCGGTCCAAACTGGACCAGCCCAAAATAGGCCTCAATTGGCAACTAAGCCAGTCCGTTTTAGGAAGCCCACTACTTCCACTTCGACAGTCTCAGCCCAGTCCATGTCCCGAAACCCTCTGGCCTAAATGAGGGAGCCCACTGCTCACTCATCCACTTCACCGACCCAAACAATAGGCCCATTTCCACCAGCCCACCCGATAAGTCCCTATCCGCCTAGTACAAATCCCGAAAGCCAACAACCCCAACCATCTGGCTCGATCCTACCTCGGTCAATTGAAATCTATGACATGCATGGAATTTTTTGACCCAAGCGTCATTTTAACCTAACATCATCGGTCCAACTATCACCGATTCCAAAAAATTCAAAAGCTAACTTATTAGACCCAAATTAGAATGTTGTCATGTTAGATGAAATTGATGCTCTTATTAAAAACAAGACGTGGGAGTTGGTGCCTCATCTATCTAATGTGAACATTATACATTCTATGTGGGTTTTCTATCATAAAAAGAAATTTGATTATTTCTTTGAGAGGCACAAAGTCCGTCTTGTTGGTGATGACATATCTCAGTAGGTTGGAGTAGATTGTGTTGAAAAGTTCAGCCCGATGGTTAAACCAACGACTATTAGGACAGTTCTCAACCTGGCTCTGTCAAAATTATGGTTCATTCATCAGTTAGACGTCAAGAATGTGTTTTTACACTGTCACTTACAGGAAATAGTTTACATACACCAGCCTTTGAATTTATGAGATTCTATTCATCCTGATTATGTTTGCCTGTTGAAGAAATCATTATATGGTTTAAAACAGGCCCCAAGGCGTGGTATAATAGGTTTGCAGGTTTCGTCTCCACATTGGGGTTCTTACATAGCAAATTCGATCAGTCTCTATTCATTTATAAGAAAGGGAATGACATGACATACATTTTTCTCTATGTGGATGACATCATCCTCACAACATCATTTGAGTCACTTCACCAGTCTATTATGTCCCTCATTGCTTTGGAATTTGCTATGAAGGATTTGGGCCCTTTAAATTATTGTTTGGGTATTGATGTAACTCAATATATAGGTGGTTTGTTTCTTTGTCAAAGGAAATATACCGAGGAGATAATTGACAAAGCCGGTATGTCATCTTGCAAGTCACACACGCCGGTTGATATCAAGGCCAAATTGGGTAACTCTACAGGTTCTCCATACAGTGATCCAACACATTACCGTAGCTTAGTGAGGGCATTGCAGTATCTCACCTTTACGAGACCTGATATCTCCTATGTTGTCCAACATGTTTCTTTACATATGTATGACCCGAAGGATGAACATATGGGGGCTCTCAAACGAATTATGCGGTATGTTAAGGGTACTCTTGATTTTGGGCTGCATCTGTACAAGTCAACCACTTCTGGTCTCACATCTTATACAAATGCTGATTGGGGTGGCTGCCCGGACACAAGGCGTTCCACCTCTGGTTATTGTGTGTTTTAGGAGACAAACCTAATTTTGTGGTCGTAAAAATGCCAACCGACACTATCTCGGTCCAGTGCTGAAGCAGAATATCTAGAGGTAGCTAATGTGGTCTCTAAATCATGTTGCCTCTGTAATCTTCTTTTAGAAATTCATTGTCCGATCGACAAAGGAACTGTGGTTTATTGTGATAATGTGAGTGCGATATATTTGTCAGGTAACCCTATCCAGCATCAATGCACAAAACACATAGAAATTGATATCTTGTTTATCTGCGAAAAGGTTGCACATGGACAAGTCCATGTTCTCCATGTACTGTCCCGCTATCAGATTGCAGATATATTCACGAAAGGTCTTCCGCGCATACTTTTTGATGATTTCAGGGACAATCTCAGCATACGAGAACCTCCCGCTAAGACTGCGGGGGACTGTTAGATAGTTATGAAAATAATCACATATTATTTTCATAATCCAATCAAACCAAATCATATACCATGTAATTAGGATGTAAATATAATTAGAATATTCTTAGGATAGTCTACCAAAATTGTCGCCTAAAATTAGTCATCTATTGATGTATATATTCTTGTATTCATGAATGAGAAAGGCATGAAAAATATTTCCTTCATATTATTCGAATTTCGGGAGTTAACTACTAATTCTTTTTTTATGATGAGCTCTTACATTTTTTAAAATACTTAAAATATTTTTTACATGGTTCTAAATATATTTTGCTTAGAGTGTTATGTTACATTCTCTCTATTATTGACTATTTCTTATTCACTATGCTTTATTTACTTCTTATTTTCCTTTTTAAATGCCTTCGTTATGAGTTTCTTGAGCCGAGAGTCTTTCAAAAAATAATATTTTTATCTCCCGAGATAAGGATAAGGTCTACGTACACTTTACCCTCTTTAGACTGTAAAAATATGTGATATATTATTATAGAATCTAAATATATAAATTTTATTTTACAAAATATAAAATTTTGTATTTAAACAATATTATATAGTTGGGAGAGAAGGAGTAATATATTCTCTTTTACTAAGAAAGAAAAAATATTCAAATATTCTCATTTTAAGGAGTGATAGGATCACCCTCGAGACTTCGAGACTTGAAACGGAAGCTGACAGCTCTAAGTAAACATATCTTCTACTTGGGAACTTACTATAACCGGTTACCTTGGAGGGGCGTTAAGGTTGGAGTTTGCATCTCTTTTTGGGGGGGAGAAATATTTATAGATACTTTCTTGAGAATTTTTTTTTGAAAGAAACGAATGTTATTAGATTGTTGTTGTTTTTTTAAAAAAACAAAATTGTGGGTGTTCCTTTTAAAAGTTGATTTCCATCTGAAAATTTTGGAAAATGAGAACATTTTAAAAAGAATTTTGAAGAACATACAAAATACCGGATACGTGTGACTATGATGAAAGTAGTAGTACAAATTTAATATTAACACTTGAACAGTCAAATGGTTTAAGAGTTAAAATTCCATTAATTTTATGAAATGTATAAGAGGAGGAATCGAAAGCACACATTTAATTGATCGAAGGATACATATACTCAAATATGTATTACAATGACTATTAAAAATTATCAATAATTAAGGGATTAAAATTATAAATTATTCAACAAGCACTTGTAGCATGTTTGTGTGCCACCTCGATTCAGTTAATTTGGCTTCAGAACCACAATGTAGTAATGTACAAGAACAACATACCCAGTGAAATCCCACAACGTGGGGGTCTGGAGAGGGTAGAATGTACGCAGATCTTACCTCTACTTTGGTAGGTAGAACAACTGTTTTCGAAAGACCATCGGCTCAGGATAAAACATATGCACAAGCAAAGCAAGAAAAATGGTCAGACCCGCACTAAAAAATTTAAAGCAGTATGAAAATGATGGTAACAAAAGCGAATAAGCCATGATAGAGCATTCTGGAAAAAAAAAGAAACAGTGACTAACGTAGGTAAATAAGATAAACAAAGTACACGAAGGAACACAGAACAACATAAATCAAACGACAGGGGATTATGAAGCAATACTTCGCCTACAATGTAGTAATGTAGAACGACCCAATGCTCTTTGTACTTATGTACTTAATTTGGTTTAACGTAGTAGAATGCATAATCTTTCAAGGCCAAAGAAGAAAAATGTTTGATTCGACCGAAAATATATTTTGAAGAATAAGATTTTTTTAAAAGACTTTTTCTTGTATTTAGTCAGTGGATGAAAAATACTTTTTTTGAAAAAAAAACTTTTGAAATTTCATATCAAATCAAATTAAAAAGTTTTTTCCCTTTGTGAATAAAATTACATTTATTTGGACACGTGTCCATATAAGTTTTTCAAATGTACCCCGGCTCCGGTCCCCGGTTGCTCTCCAAGTTAATATTACTCCTTCCCTTTCTTTTTGTTTTGGCTAAACCATCAAAATGGTGGAATTTTATTCAACAAAAATCAAAGTATTTACGGAAGAAGTTTGAGAAAACAAAAAAATGCAGAAAAGAAAGCAGAACTATCTGAAGTGAAAAAATCTAGCTAGTTACTCAATTCTAATAGCTATGCAAGATCTGTCAACTCAAATTCAAGTGCCTTGGCTTGCATCCATCTTCACACCTTAAAGTCTCTCAGGTGGAATGGATCAAGCTCACATGAAGAATTTCTTCAAGCAGAAATGAATGAAGTTGTTGTTCCTGCAATACTTGTTAACATCTTGTATCTGCTAGTACTAGGAGAATATGTTTCTTCAGAGTACAGTCTTGTTTGTTTTGTATCAGATTGAAGCCTGCTAAGATGAAAGAACCTTATTCTATTTAGTTGTTGTTCATGAACTGCAACCTATCTTGCTTCCGATCATCTAAGCTGGTCTCTACCAATATGATCACTTGTTATGGTTAGTTCTCAATCAGGAATAACAAAGTTCTCAGCAGAATGAATCTTAGTTAATACCAAACACTGAGAACAAAGTTATTTTCAGTCTTTAAATTCCCATATAACACAGTGCTACTGGATTACTCATTGAAGTTGTTGTTGTTGTTGATCTATCTAGAGTTCGATCTAACTCTAAATTTTAGAGTCAACTATTTTTCCATGTTGATCAGTCTTCTACCCTGTGTTGGGATGTCATGAAAATAATTATATTCTATTGTACCTGCAAAATTAAAAACTAAGTTAGCAAAATAATCTGCAAGACAGTTCCCTTCTCTTAACACATGCTACATCATCACTTTCTTCCCATTTCTGCAGTATTGAATGTTTTTCACTACCATAACTATACTCCAAGGCACTTCCAAAATACCATATAGTACTTTCTTCATGGTTAAAGAATCAGCCTCAACGATCACTAGAAGAAGGTGACTAGATATGCAATATTGAAGTACATCTTTAATAGCAACTACCTCAGCCATAATATTGGTTGTATCTGATAGCCTTCTTGCCTTTGCATATATAATGTCTCATACGACACTCCTAATACCAAAAGGAGCTGAACTTGGTTATGGATTCCCTCTAGATGCACCATCAGTGTTACACTTATAATAACCTGCTGCTGGAGGTTTCCATATGACAATTTTGTAGGACAATGGCACTCTATACCCTTCCAATGCTTGTATCATCAGAGGCCATTGTTTAGGAAAGTTCTGTAGCCCACGGTACTTATTTTGTGCTAACATGTACATATTTTTGTTTATCTCATGAACCACCATGTTATATGGCATTGTTCCTCCATGTCTCCTTGTACTTCTACCTTTTCATCTTTGCCACAAAATGAGAGTTGGGGCTGCTTGAAACAAAGGCTTTAGTCTGGCTACACATTGTGCATTCCACCATACCAAAATGGTCTTCCGGATTTGTATAAAGGTCCAAGGATACCTGTTGTAGTTGAAAAATTCTTCCATACTTTGTGTGCAAATGGACTTGTTATAAACAAATGATCCATAGTTTTCTATTGAACATAACAATATCAACATCTTGATACTATATTAATCCTTATCCTCATCAAGACTTCATCAACTGGTATTTTTGCAAATCATATCCTGCACAAAAAGAAAGACACCTTGTATAGCAACCCTTTGATCCAGAATTTAGGGTAGTATTGTGATAATTGTGCTTTTTGTCTGATGATCTCCCATGCACTTTTAATTGTGAACTTCCTAGAGCTAGTACATTCCCACCAAGGCTTATCTATATCCTATAAGCTCACAAAATATTTCAGTGCCTGCTCAATATGATCAATCACATCCTATGGGAAATACTCTTGAATTTTGGAGTGATTCCAGTGTGTTGCATCAATTAGCTCCTCCATATATTTTACTGTCTCATTGACTTGATTTTGAAGGGAAAATAGTCATGAAAGGCTCCTACTTTTGTTTAATTATCAAACCAGACTGAAGATGAACCATTATGAGGCTCCCATCAAATTTTGTGCTCAACATCATCCCTTGTTGTTAATATCATTTTCCAGGTTTGTGATCCACCCTTCCACTGAACTTCTGTAGGCCTGAATTTCTTACAATACTTGTTCCACATGAAGTTAGACCACAAAGAATTGCTTGTTCTAAACTTTCACCATAACTTTGCAAACAGTGCTTTTGAAATATCGAAGAGTGATTTGAAATACAAACCTCTTTCCTGCTTTGGATAACATAAGTCCTCCCATTTAGCTCAATGTTTACATCTTTCATCCTCTTTTGTCTGTCAGAAAAATTGTTAAATAACTTATGTAAGTCATTAATAACACACTTTGGAGGTATCATTGCAGACAATAGATAAATAGGAATACTTTATAAGACTGGAGATATCAACACAGCCTTTCCACCAAATAATAATATTTTTCCTTCCAAACTTGCAGCTTATCTCTTACTTTCTTCATCATATCCTTATAAAACAATTTATGTCTTCTTGCATGAAATATAGGACATCCTAAGTATGTGAATGGAAATTCTCCTCTATTGAAAGGTGTTACTTGCTGAACAACCAAGGCAAAGCTGATGACACCTTCTTATGCATGAAGAAAGAACTTTTATCTTCATTAATCTTCTATCCAGAAACACTTTCATAGTCATGTAATACTTTCATGATCATGTGTAAAGACTCTTTGTCAGTAGAAGAAAAAAATATAGTATCATTAGCATAAGATAGATGATTCAAATTTGAGCTCCACTTTGGCATCCCATACCCTCTAAACATGCTATTGTCAAACAATGAATTTAGAGCAGAAGATAAAGACTCATCAGTTAAAATAAATAGTGATGTGGACAATGGATCACCTTGTTTGACCCCCCTTGTGGAGTGAAAGAAACATGTGACTGCCCATTGATTAGAATAGAGTACCAGTTGCTAGCTATAATTCTCCAAATCATATCCACATACACTTCTACAAATCCCATCCTTCAAAGCACTTGAACAAGATATCTCCAAGACACTCTATCATAAGCATTTGCCATATCAAGTTTGATAATGACATTGGCAGGTTTGCCCCTCTTTCTTAAATCAGTCACAAATTCTTGACTTAGTAGAATATTTTCAATGATATTTCTCCCTTTCACAAAACCCGACTGATTGGGAGAAATCAAAGAAGGAATAATGGACTCCAGTTTATCATATGAAATTCTAGAGATCACATTATTTATAAAAATTTTGAGGCTGATTCGTCTCAAGTCAGAAAATGTATTGACAGTAGCCTTCTTTGGTAATAACACTAAATTAGTGTGTGTAACAAATTTTGAAAGAGTTTGTCCATCATAAAAAGCTTTTACCACATTACACATCTACACCTATTATATTCCAGCAATGTTGGTAAAACACTCATGAGAATCCATCAGGACCACAAGCACTATCCCCTGATAAAGCAAACACTGCATTCTTCACATCTTCTAATCTTGGTATGGCACTTGAGATAGAGTTGTGTTCTTGAGTTATTCTTTTCGGAATTCAATCAAGGATACTAAAATCTGTTGATGTTTTATCTTGAGTAAACTGATTTCTGAAAGAAGAAAATAGCTTCGGTGGCTATTTGATCAACATTATCTAACCAAATCCCATCTGTATTTTAAATCCTAGACAACTGAAGCCTCTTCATTCTCCCATTCACTAGGCTATGAAAGTATCTTGTATTTTTATCTCCCTCATAATGCTATTGTATTCCTACTTTTTTTCCTTTAAAACTCTTCCTCAAAATACAGATACTTTTAAATTCTAATTTGAAGCACCATTCGATTTGCCTCTAAAGGATCTTCTTCAAAAAATTATTTCTTAATCTTGACAATATCCTCCATGATTGTTAGTTGCTTGAATAAATTCCCAAATATATCATTACTCCATTTAGACAAAGCTAACTTCTGTTTTTTCATCTTCAAATTGAAAGTAACAAAAGGGTCACCAAGATAGTCTGAATCCCAGTTTTGCTCCACCACCTCCATTAAAGTATCATGATCAAGCCAAAACTTTAAAAATCTGAAGTGTTTGTGAAATTGCTGAGCCTGATCTCCTGCAGTTAATAACAAGAGTGCATGGTCTGATCCAGTTCTTGACAAGTGCCCCAGGTTTAAATTGCCCAGCCAGTCCTGAAGCTATTGATTAACTAAGATTCTGTCCAATCTCTTAAAGATACAATCTTGACCTTCCCTACCATTCCACCAAGTGAAAGGACTCCCTCTAAATTCTGCCTCAGTCAGCTCACAAGAATTCATACAAAAGGCAAAATTTTCATATTTTGTGAAATAGACAGGTAGACCTCCAAGCTTCTCCTCTTCATTCATGATGACATTAAAGTCAACCCCTACTAACCAAGAGAAACTCATGTTGCTGCATATAGAATAAGTACTATCCCACAACATCAATCTTTCATGTGCACTACATTTAGCATACACAAGAGTTGTGACCATGACTTTCCCACAATCTTGTAATACCAACTTTAATGTAACTTGTTGTTCAATATCAGAAATCACTTCTACTTCTATTCCATGTGCCACAAAATACCATATCTTACCATTATGGTTATAGTTTGACAAATTTATCCCCAACCTCCTTCTATATCTTTGAATATGTCTTGCATCTTGAAAAGGCTCCATCAATGCCATAAGAACAAACCTATAATGTTTATTCAACATTTTCACTCTATGAAAGGCCTTCTGAGTCTTGACTGATCTGATTCCACAATAATGTCTTAATCATCATTGATTAGATTTGGATAATGCCCCCCTTTTGGTAATACCCTTGAAGGCAATACTTCACCTCCATTCTTGCATGTATTTGTTGGTTTCTTACTCATTGCTTTTGCTTGTTGACCATCTCCTCCAGTTTTATAATTCTTTTTTCCCTTATTAGAACTTTTTACATTTCTTTTTGCAGTAATATCTGCCTGTCTTGTTACATATTTCATCTTCTTCATAATATTCTTTTCTTATACTTTATCCAATTTAGAGCCATAAAGGTGTTCTTTTGTTAGTGGAGACTCTGAATTGTTGTGCAAACTGTTTAAGTCATGAGAAACCAAAGCATGCAACTCCTTATTAGGAGATGGTTTTCTTTGCACTGTTTTTACATTGATATTTTTCTTTTGAATTATCACGTGTTCTTCTACTGGATCTATACCCATATCAACATGTTCTTTACAAGGATAATAACCAACTACCGCTTCTTTATCACTGATGCACTCATCTGAAACTTCATTTCTAGTGTCCATATGTTTCTCCTGGATATTCTCTGCATCCTCCTCCTTGGTCTGTTCTTCTTCTGTGTTAGAATTAGAACTTCTATCACTTGGTAAGTCTTCAGATATCACCCCTTCATTCTTAGATATTACCTACTCATTACCATCAGAAGATGAGGGAGTAGTGTCAGTTCTACTGCAAGATTGCAAATTACCATATACACTTGGAAACACTTTATCTTTCTCCCTTTCTACCAAAGATTCTTGGTGAAAGATAACACTGTCATCATTAGGCTCCACATCTCCACTCTGATCTGAAGAAATACCATCAACAATAATTTCTAGAATACCTCCACTAGCAATCTCCACTTCCAAACATCCATCTCTTACTATCTCAATAATACGACTGCTGCAACATTTTCATTTTCTACACTAGTCTCTTCATCCTTATTCTTCTCAACAACACTTTCAACTTTATCATTAGGAACATTCTGAGTATTATTCATTATCTCAGCAAGATCAGTTGCTGAAACATTTTTTTTCCTTCACTAGTCAAAGAACCTTTATCCTTATTCCTCTCAACAACATCTCAACCTTATGCATAATAGATAAGATTGGTTCTTCCAATCTTGGCATAAAAAGTATCCTTGACCCATTTTGTTGTTACCAAAACTTTATCTAGGGTATGACATTCAGAGTTAGAATCATTCTGAATATCATTCATCTGCTCCTTGTTGACCTGATTATCAGAATTGATAACCTATACTGGACTAGGTCCATTTAAAGTTTGTGAATCACTCTGATGAACCCTCAATTGCGCCTTACTGTAATCCTCTACATTGAACTTGTCCTCTACCAACTTATTAGTCTCACTGCATGTTCCCTTCTCATTGATGCTAGAAAGCCATTCAAATTTGTTATTACAAATTGTCATTATTTCCTTTTGCCTTAGCCTTATTATGATTCTGTCGCTCCTTATTGACCTTTGTATTAGGATAGGAAACCACATTCACACTAGATAACACTTTGGGAAGATATTTCTGAATAATTCTACCCTTATATTTGCCTTGCCTCTCATACTTCTGTGCATGGTCCTGTTTGGACTTCTCCTACCAGACACCATGTTGTGGAATTTCACTGAGTATGTTGTTGTTGTTGCTACTTAGAACGTGTCCTTTATTTGCTTGATCAGTAATTGTTGATGCTTTATTCAATTCTAGATGTAACACCTGACATTCTTCATTGGAATGCCCTTGCAACATGCATTCAATATAATAATTAGGCATAAAATCATACTGAATCTTTACTTTCACCTATCTTATCTCCTTTGGTACTTCATCTTCAATCTCCATCATCATAAATTTTGGCAAATCTGATAATAAGTTCACTTGAACTTTAACCCTTGCACAATTTGGCGTTATTTTATTAACAGTAGCTAGATTTAATTGTAGGGGTTTTCCAACAGCAGAAGCTAGGGTAAATAAGGACTCATTCACAAAGAAAGTTGGCAATAAGTTTGAAAAGGATATCCAAGCCATTGCAATGGAGGTTTCTTCATCAATTTTAAAGTTAGAATCATAAATAAGAGGTCTAATTTGATAAGAATAACCATCATTTCACTTCAACCAAAAGCACTTGTAGAGAATATTTTGATGAAATCCTCCAGTAAAGTACATCGTATCAATACATATCTGTTTCTAAAGAACCCTACTTGACATCTACCTTTTGCACCACATTGTTGAGGAATAATAGTTCTCAACTCTTCAAGCTCAGGCCACCCATATGAAAACTTGCCAACAATGGCATACTGTAAGTTTTCAATGACCTCCATTCTTGATGCTTCTGTCGACGTCCACTTCACGTAAGGAATACCCTCAATATAGGTAACCTTCTTCATTGGAATTTGATCACATGCAATCGTATGAGTCGACTCGTTCAAATTCAAAACAGTTTGGATATAGTTGGAGTTTGGGTTGGCGGCAACAACCGGGATAGAAGAAGTAGAAATGGGTGTTTGCGTGGAAGATAATGGAGGGAAATAATCTTTAAGGGTGAGAGACAAAGGTTGGCCAGCCGCCGTCGACGACTGATCATGGATCGGTGTTGCCATTAACGACTACTTTAGGTTTAGGGTTTGCATGAGAGAGGAGAGAGAAGAGAGTACATTCATGTAAACACAAGAAAACTACTCCTTCACTTTCAAAATTTTTGTCTTGCTCTTTTTTTTGGTCTGTTTCAAAATATTTATCTTTTTTTTTAAATTTCTTTAATTTCAACTTTTCACATGACATATTTGAGATCACAAGATTAAAAGATAATTTGGTATATTCTTCATACCTTTAATTTAAGACTATAAGATTTAAAAGTCTTCTTTATTTTCTTAAACTTCGTACCAAGTAAAATCAGACAAACATTTTAAAACGAATGATGTATTACAACTTGCTCTTTTTTTGGTTATTTATATTATTACTATGTGATCAACTTCCTCCCAATTGAAGTATCTTAATTTTTCTTTTGATCTGTTAAAAAAAAGTGTCGCTTTCTATATTTAGTAAGTTGACAATTCAAATATCCTACGTACCAAATTTAAACATAAGATTCAAAAGATATTTTTAGTATATTATTTAATTTAGGACCATAACATTCAAAAGTGTTTTTTTATTAATTAAATTTTGTGCTAAGTTAAAATAAATTAAAGTAAACTAAGACACTTACAAATGGAAAGAGGGAGTACTATTTATTTGTTTTTGCTCTCCAAGTTATTAAAGTCGGACAATTTGCTTACTTCAGTTTACATCGTACATAAATAAAATTTTCCATAAAAAAGAAACCAACTAATTGACTCTTTTTCTTCTTTCAATTTTTTTTTCACCCAAAAGCTTATTGTTCTTCTTCACCAATCACTAATCACTGTTCACTCTACTCTAATGGGTAACTTTTTCCCTCTTTCAATTCTCAAATTTCAGCTCCTTTTTTTTTTCTCATAGGTACAATTGTATGTGTTTTTTTTTATATGATTTTCTGCCTTTTTTTCTTGGAGTGTTTAAAATTTATCATTTCTGGGTTTTAATCCATATCTTGAAAACTACCATCATTGGAAAAAAATAGTTTTTTATTGCGTTTTAGCTTACTTGCTTTGATTTTTATTTTAGGGAAGATGTGTTTAATTTTTATGTCAATTGTCGGGAATGAGATTCTTTTTTTGTTGATTATTTGGTGGGTTTTAACTGTATGAGTGAAGATATCTCATTTTGTTAATAGTTGAGAAGTCCGCATTATTAATTTTAAGCGGTGTGGGGGGGGGGGGGGGGGGGGTTGAGGTGTTTTTTTTTCAACTTACCATGAATTCTGAGAAAAAGAGGTTCTCAAAGGTTTTCTTTAATGGTGATGGATTAAAGTCTGATAAGTTTCTCCCTAATTTTAGTAATAGGGAAATGAGTATGTTGCCCACACTATTCAAAATTGTTGCCGCACCCGTGTCTAATCCTCCAAAATGTGCTACTTTTGGAGGATACGACACGCACCCGTCGTTATTTTTGAAGAGTATGAGCAACAAACGGACATCTGACTAATTAGTGTGGAATAAGGTTGTCTACCGGGATGGGACGATTTTAGGGGCACATGACGGAATGATTTCTTAACGGGATAGGGGTACTGTGCAATTAGTGGGACGGGATCGAGAGGGGACAATTTTAGGAGGACGAGACCGAGAGGGGACAATTTTAGGAGGACGAGACCGAGAGGGGACGATTTCTAAACGGGATAGGGCGGGCCAGGACGTTAGTAGGTCGGGACGAGTTCATAGTTGGATAGGGGGGATCAGGACATTAGTGGGACGGGACTATTTAAGGGGGACGAAACAATTTCTTATCGGGATAAGGCAGACCAAGATGTTAGTGGGACGGGACGGGACCGAGATGGGATGATTTTTTAACGGGATAGGGCGGACCGAGACACTAGTGAGACGGGACGGGGCTATTTTAGGGGGACAAGACCGGGAGGAGACAATTTCTTAACGGGATAGGGCAGACTAGGACTTTAGTAGGACATGACGGGACTATTTTATGGGGACGAGACCGAGGGCGAACCCGGACGTTAGTGGGAAGGGGCGGGGGGGCGAGCCCCTAGGCCTATCCCACTAAGCTAACGGGATAGTACCGGGACGGGATGGGATATCTGTAAGATTGAAGTAATTTCCCTTAGGGATTCCTTTCATTAATTACAATATATATAGTTGTACAGAGGTTGATTCCTAATACAATAAGAATCCTAACTTACCTTAAATGGTTGATTCCTAATACAATAAGAATCCTAAGTTATCTTAAATATACATCTATCATAATTACAAAATATGCTGTGAATATTCGGAGAATATTCGCTAATACTCCCCCTCAGTCGGAGCGGGATGAGGCCGAATGCTAAGGCTGGATCGAAAGTCGGTGAAGAGCTGTCTCGGTAGTTCCTTTGTGAAAATATCTGCATACTGATAGGAGGAAGGCACGTGCAATATTTTTTTGACCAAGGGCAACCTTCTCTCGCACAAAGTGAATATCCATCTCAATATGCTTAGTCCGCTGATGTTGGATCGGATTGTGAGACATATAGATGGCAGATATGTTGTCACAATAGACTATAGACGCCTTTCGCAGTGGACACTGGAGCTCCAAAAGAAGATTTCAGAGCCAACAGATTTCAGCAACGACATTAGCAACTCCGCGATACTTTACTTCAGCACTCGAATGGGATAGCATGGTCTGCCGCTTGACGGACCATGAAATAAGATTATCCCCAAGAAATACACAATAGCCTGAGGTGGAGCGACATGTGTCCGGGCATCCTGCCCAATCTGTATCCGTGTAGGAGAGTAACTTGTTTGGGGCAGAGGGGTTGAGATGTAGTCCAAAGTCCAGTGTGCCCTTAACCTATCTGATAATACATTTGAGGGCCGCAAAATGGGACTCTCGAGGGTCGTGCATAAACAGACATACCTGCTGAACGACATATGCAATATCAAGCCTAGTGAATGTAAGATACTGAGGGACACCTGCAAGACTCCGATATAGAGTGAGATAAAAAATTGGCGCACCCTCATTGGCACTGAGCTTGGATTTCGAGTCAACCGGAGTTGGCATAATTTTACAATTTGCCATCTTAGCCATGTACACCATCTCTTCTGCATATTTGCGCTGACACAAGAACATAGTAGCTATAGATCTGGTCACTGATATACCCAAAAAATAACTCAACTTGCCCAAGTCAGTAATAGCAAATTCAGTTTTGAGTAGAGCAATGATTTCATTCTTCAAACCGTCAAAGGAGGCAGTAAGAACAATGTCATCCACATATAATATCAAGTAAGCAGTGCTGCTACCTCGATGAAAAGTGAAGAGAGAGTTATCACACCTGCTACATACAAATTCGATCTGCATAAGATACCTAGAAAATCGATCATACCAAGCGCGAGGTGCATGTTTCAAGCCATACAATGACTTTCTGAGATGACATACAAACTGCAGAACTGCCGGATGAACAAAGCCAGAGGGCTGATGCATGTACACAGTTTCTTTCAAATCCCCATGAAGAAATGTATTCTTGACATCAAGTTGATGAATCGGCCAATGCATACCCATAACAATACCGAGAACATTCCGAATAGTAGCCGGTTTAACAACTAGATTGAATGTCTCACCACAATCAATACCCTCCTGCTGATTAGTGCCATTGGCAACCAGTTTTGCCTTATACCGTTCCAAGTCACTAAGTCACCATTGTCTCTGAACTTGTGATGAAATAGCCACATACACCGGATAACATTCACACCATCTGGTCTAGGTACCAAATCCCAAGTGTTCTGCTTGGTTAAAACATTAAACTCCTCGCACATGGACGCATTCCAATTAGGGTCCAGTTTGGCTAGTTTTGGTTTTTTTGGAATGGGTGATAACGTTTGTGTGGAGAGGTTGAAGTGAATCTTGGATTTGAAGATCCCGTGTTGGGCACGAGTCTCCATGCGGTGGGTAGGCAGCAGTGGGAGGTCTGTGTTTGAAGGTTGTAGGCTGTCGGGTTCGGGAGGCAGTAGTGCTGTTGGAAGGGGCAGGAGACGTGGCTGGAGGCAGCAAGGGTACTTGTGGGGTGTTCGACCGAGAGCTGGGAGTTGTTTGGTCGGAGATGGTGCCGGACAGTGGCGGGGACGGAGCTGCATGCTCTATCGGAATAGTGGACTGCCGGTGGTACAGAGATTGGATAGCCGGAGACAAATTCGGTTCATCGAGAAAGGTGTAATCGATGGTCTGAAATTTTTGGAGATTTGAAAAAGGAAAGGTCGTCTCGTCAAAGATGACGTGTCGGGAGATGATGATTTTGCGAGTGGCAATGTCATAGCACAGGTAGCCCCGATGAGTAGGAGAGAGATCAATAAAGACATAGGGCATGGTGCGAGGGGCAAGTTTGTGAGGTGCAGTGGAGGCTATATTGGGGTAGCATAAGCAGCCGAAAATACGAAGATGGTCATAGGATGGGAACCTACGGTATAAGATTTCGGTAGGGGTCTTATTTTGGAGAGTGCTAGTTGGTAAAATATTAAGAAGAGATTCTATCAATTTAAAACCATAGACCCAAAAAGGTAGTGGAAGACATGCATGAAATAGAAGGGTGCGAACCATTTTATTGATGGTATGTATAATTCGTTCAGCCTTTCTGTTTTGGGAGGAAGTATAGGGGCGGGAAAAATGGAAAACCATGCCTTGTGTAGAGCAGAAATTGTGAAATGCCGAGTTATTAAATTTATGTCCATTATCACATTGGAATGATTTGATAGATTTTTCAAACTGTGTTTTAATGAATTTTTGAAATTCAAAGAATTTGGCAAAAACTTCAGATTTGAATTTCAGTGGGTAAATCCAGACAAAATGTGAAAAATCATCTAAGAATACTAGATAAAATTTGTGACCCAAAGAGCTAACAACCGGAGATGTCCACAAATCAGCATGGACAATATTAAAAGGAGAAAAAGTAACACTGTTGGATGACATAAATGGAAGACGAGTATGCTTGCCGAGCGAGCAAGAAAAACAGTGTTGGACGATTTTCCCATTATTACATTGAATACGCTTAGTAGTCCTAAGAAAAGTAAAAACAGGGTTTCCGGGGTATCCGAGTCTGTTGTGCCAAGTTGAGGGAGAGATAGCCGCAAGGGATAGAAGTGATTGCGGTCTGACAGCGGAAGATTGAGTGAAGGGGTAGAGGTCTCCCACACTATTGCAGCGCGTAAGAATTTTCCCCGTATTGAGATCCTTCACAGAAAAACCAAAAGGGTCAAATTCGACAGACACATAATTATTGCGAGTGAATTTTCTAACAGAGATAAAGTTTTTAATGATGTTAGGGGTGTAGATGACGTGATTTAGGGAGAGAGGCGGGTGGGGATGTGTGGTATGTGTGTTATCGTAACCTTCAATTGGAATGCAATGACCATTGCTGACAGTAATAAATTGAGGACACTTTAACCGAAGTAGTTGAGATAAGTTACCTGACAACCGGGTGAGGTGAGATGTGGCTCCGGTGTCCATGTACCAGTTTTCATCGGGCTATTGAAGGTTCACGGTGTTGAAGGCCTGACCTAAATCGGTGGGGGCAGGCTGCTGCCCTGCGGGTGCTGGGCTGTTGCTACCAGGTGGGCTTGCTACTGCTGTTGGGCCTACCGGTTGGTGGGGGCGGAGCCCAAGAGGCCTGGCTACCAGCCTTGCTAGAATTGGGCCCCTGATGTCAGGTAGGGGCATGCAGGCGAGGGCCAGTTCCCGGTATTAGGCCAAGAGGGCTGCCCAACCCACTGATAGTAGGCAACAGGCGCTGGGCCTACCTGCTGCTAGTTCCAGTTGCCTTTGCCGCCGCCCTTTCCTTTGTTGTTGTTACCGCGACCTCTACCGCCACGCCCTCCGCCGCTGGATTGCTGCTGCTGGTGGTCCTGCGGTGGTGGATGCCGTCGGTGGTGTCATGCCGTCAACGGCTAATACCTTGTGATTGTGCTCCTCTTGTTTAGCACGGTGGGTCTCTTCCAACCAAAGTTGCGAACGTGCTTTATTGAATCTTGGTAGGGGGTCAGCCTGTTGAATCATCGTTGCAAGTATATCATATTCACCTTTCGGTAAACCCGCAACTAGTTGAAGTACCATCTTGGTCTCTGAAATAGATGTCCCTATGTTGGAAAGTTGGTCGGTTATGAGTTTCAGTTGTTTACAGTATTCAGACATTTTAAAATTCTCGAGACGCGTGTTGTTGAACTGCTCTTCCAAATACACGGCCCGAGTATTTTTGTTATCCCGAAAATTTTCTTCTAACTGTACCCAAAGTTCACGTGCCATAGCACCTGTTTTCATGATAGTACACACCAAGTCTTTAGAGATGGTGCCGTAGATCCATTGTTTGACGATGGCGTCAAGACGACGCCAGGTCGAGTCTACAACATCGGTTGGACGAGGAACAAAATCATCAATATGGTCGAGCACATTGTACGTACATGCATGAATATAGAACAGTTCTATCCACATGGAATATTGATAGTCTTTTTGGTCAAGAATGATATGGATAAAATTCTTGATATTGGTAACGACGAATGCCGAATGAAAAGAAGACGATGAACGTTGATTGGGGTTGTCAAGTGTGCCAGTGGAGGAACCAGAGTTGGTGGGGGAAGCAGGGCGAGACATGGCGGCAAATTATTACCGTAGGGTTTAGGGTTTGGCTTTGATACCATGTAAGATTGAAGTAATTTCCCTTAGGGATTCCTTTCATTAATCACAATATATATAGTTGTACAGAGGTTGATTCGTAATACAATAAGAATCCTTACCTACCTTAAATGGTTGATTCATAATACAATAAGAATTCTAAGTTATCTTAAATATACATCTATCATAATTGCAAAATATACTGTGAATATTCGGAGAATAATGTCCCATCACATTAGACAGCCATACTCCTTTTCTTTGTGTGTTGGGTGGTGGTGGATGAGGGAGGTATGCCGTTAAGTTGCTATGGCTTTTAGCTCTTGGTGAACAAGATGTGAGGAAATGAGTATTTGTACAAGTCATAAAGAAATCATAGAAAATGAGAAAAAAAATGATAATATACTTAAGAGTCTATCCTTCCTAGATTAGGGTGTTTTTCTTAAAAGTTTATTGTTGGTATGATCAGTCTTGAAAATTCTAGATAAAAAGTAAAATTTGCTTCTTGCATATACTATAACAGCTGTTAAAGTGGAACTTAATTGCAACTTAATTTTTATTGTACTAAATTCATAGATGTTTAATATTTATTTTTTTTTTGAAATTTCGCGTAAATTGTGGGCGTCATTTCAAAGAAGCGTGCACTTCACGTCTCGCTCGTCCCTTCAAGGCTCAAGCTCTATGGACTTTTGTCTCTTTTCTGCCCCTTTTGCTCTTAAAAACACTGTTCTATGTGTATTTTGCTATGTGTTTGTTACAATTTTATTTTGACACGTGTCAATATAAGTTTTTCTAAAGTACCGTCGCTCCAGGTCCCCCCGGTTGCTCTCTAAGTTATGATTACTATTATTTGCTTTCTTTTTTTTGGATTTTTATATTAATTTGTTTTTGCTCTCCAAGTTACTAGTCTCCAAAAAAGTCATAGAATCTGCTTACTTCAGTTTACGTTACACATACATAAATAAATCCCTCACAAAAGAAACTAATTGACTCTTTTCTCTCTTTTATTTCTTCACCGATCACTAATAACTGTTCACTCTACTCTCTCTCACAGGTAGGTTTTTCCCTCTTTCAATTCCCAAATTTCAGCTCCCTTTTTTTTCATAGGTACAATTGTATGTGTGTGTGTGTGTGTTTTTAACATGTATTTATGGTTTTTCTGATTTTGTTGGAGTGTTTAAAATTTATCTTCTGGGTTTTAATCCATATCTTGAACACCACTGTCATTGGAAAAAAATAAATTTTTATTGGGTTTTAACTCACTTGCTTTGATTTTTATTTTAGGGAAGATGTGTTTAATTTTTATGTCAATTGACTGGAATGAGATTCTTTTTTTTGTTGATTATTTGGTGGGGTTTTAACTCTATGAATAAGGGCATCTCATTTTGTTAATCGTTGAAGAGGGTTGAATTTTATTTTGGGCGGTAGAGTGGGGTTGAGGTGTCTCTTTTATTGAAATTACCATGAATTCAGATAAAAAAAAAAAGCTTCTTAAAGGTTTTGTTTAATGGAGTCTGATAAGTTTCTCCCTAATTTTAGTAATAGAGACATCTGACTAATTACTGTGGAGTAAGGCTGTCTAACAGGAAGGGACGGGAGCAGGAGGGGACGATTTCTTAATGGGATACGGCGGACCGGGACGCTAGTGGGACGGGACGAGACCGATTTTAGGGGGAGGGGGTGGTTGTTTAACATGATACGGCGGATCGGGACGTTAGTGGGACGGGACTGATTTTAGGGGGACGGGACGATTTCTTAACAGGATATGGCGGACTGGGACGGGTGTGGGAGAGGACGATTATTTAACGGGATAGGGCGGATCGGGACGTTAGTGGGACGGGATGGGATATCCCGTCCCATTAGACAACCTTACTGTGGAGTATAAGTTTAATTTTCCTTTTTTTAGGTGTTGTGGGGGGTGGGGAAAGGGGGTGGATGAGGGAGGTATGCAGTGAAGTTGCTATGGCTTTTAGGTCTTGGGGCACAAGATATGAGGAAAAGAGTAATTGTACAAGTCACAAAGAATCATACAAAATGGGGAAAAATGATTTTATACTTCGAGTCTATCCTTCCTAGATCCGGGTGTTTTTATTCCAAAGTTTATTGTCGGTATGAGCAGTCCTGAAAAATCTGGTTAAAAAGTAAAATTTGCTTCTTGCATGTACTATTTCTTGTTTATGGAGTGAGAAAACGCCAGTATAATGGCTTATCTATGCAGTGTTATTAAAAGACATTGCTTCATCACTTAACGCTAAGCGACGAAGCGAGTAGTCATCACTTCATAGGTGAAGCTATGCAGTTTAGAGAAGTTTGCGCTTAAAAAAACAGCGTACAAAGTGACAACAGCGAGAAATCTCAACTTTGAGAAGTTAGTTTAATATAGGCATTACGGTATATTGGATGCTAAAATTAGTTATTTTAGTTGCAACTTAATTTTTGTTGTCCTAAATTCATAGATGTTTGATGTTCTTTTTTTGAAATTTCACGTAAATTGTGGGCGCCATTTCAAAGAAGTGTGTGCTTCACGTCTCGCTCTTTGCTTCAAGGCTCAAACTCTGTGGACTTTGTCGCTTTTTGTGCTTTTTGCTCTTAAAAAACACTGTTCTATGTGTATTTTTCTACATGTGCTTGTTACTTGAAAAGAATGTAAGTTGGGTGAGAAGCTTCCTGAGCTGATCTAGTTTAGATTTGGGTAATTTGCCTTTTACTGGATGTTTGACACCTTATTGTTTCCTGACAATCTAGTCAAATAGTATATTATAGCATACTTCATTGAACTTCCTTTTTTTGTTCTCAAATTTGATAAAGACTTTCAGTTCATTAAGCTTTTGTTGGGATACATCTGGCTTTCTTATTCTTCTTTTTGGTTCTTCACGAGTAGAAATGAAAGGTTCAGAGCAATTGCTTTTGAAGAAAAGAATAAAAAAAATCAAACATGTCGTTCAAGTTGAAATAATTATATGATTGTTAAATATTAGTCTATTCATCCCATGTATCCTTCCTTACAGTTTAGATTATTTTGGTAGGACATGGAACCTTATAGCGATGCGCTTCTTGATTGTAGATTCCGCCTAAACATTATTTGCTGAGTTGCTTTGCTTTCTATCTGCCAGGACATTGTACGAAGAACGAAACTTACTAGAACTAGAGAAGCATGCAATCAAAGTCCAAAAGTGCAAAATGTGGAGAAGCCAGAACTTATACTGTTCCGAATTCCATTGTATATTCTGAACCTCGGTGGAATACTGCTGGTTATAATCCCGTTTCTCTTGGATTGATGCGGGGAAGTGCATCAGATTCGCCATCGCCGGAACAATCTGTGGATGGCCGATCACAATCTGATGCTGGAGCCAATGAGGAAGATGATGATGCTCCTGAAAAATCACAAAGTACCATACCTATGCATTCAGGTATTTCTTCAATCTTGTACTTTTTCTTAATCAGCAAATAATCTTTACTGATAGCAAAAAATTGTCAAGCACTAAGCTAGTACTGAACTTTACAAGGTGAGAGGCCCTCCTGTACAAAAACAATAAGGAAGTTACCCCTGTAGAGAGCTAATAAAATCACGCTTGCCTATTTCATCATATGTATCTGTAAATTACATGAAGCTGTCAATAGGCCTAAACACCTGTACTTGAGGGTCTGAATTGAGCTATTCTTTCTACCAAAGCACCTTGCATTCCTTTCTTCAATCTCTAAAGGTGCTAAAGATAAACCACTATGGTCATTGACAGAGTGATATGGCCTGTTTTTATCCATTGATCTCGTTCTAACAAGTAATGTACTACTCTTTGCAACTAATAATATATGAATATTCGTTACTGTAAGGTTGAAGTTCCGTCCCTTTTACTCATTTTTTTTGGAAAGAGTCAAATTACCATACAAGTTAGAAATATGTTGATGCAGCCTGCTATTGGATACACTTTTATCCTTTGTACTTGCATTTGATAAAAGCATGTTATCAAAATCTTTCTTAACTTCAGGTTAGTGGAATCAGTTAATAGCACCAGTAATTTATGGATTCTCTTTATCGTTTCCGTAGTTTTTTTGGTATGCAACATTGGTCATGTGTCGTCTGTCAATCATCTTTGTTCTGTTGCGTACATTGAGGATAAATGAGGGGATGTTGTTTGAAATGGTTTGGTCATGTCTTTCGTCGACCTCCGGATGCACCTATTAGCAGGTGCTAAACCATGGGGAGTGGAAGTGCTAATAGAAAACGAGGTAGACCTAAAATTACATAGAAAAGGAAGTTGTCCCGAAAGACCTACAATCTCTTAGAATTCATGTAGACTTGGTTAAAATAGGTTACAATGTAAAAGGGATCTATATAGGAGATACCATTTAGTTAAAAATATATTTCAGTTATGTTAGTACGTAACTTTAGATCCTATGTTTTGTAGGAGTCTTTTAGTCATGAGATTTATATATTAGTCGAAAATATAGAGAACTTCTAGTACATTTTTGTTTGAATAATAGTGGTCTGAATGGAACGATATGGTCAGTGAAGATTCATATGGCCAACACTAATTTTCTTGAGATTGAGACATAGTTGTTATTTTAAGGATTGGAAGCCTGTCTTGATGTTTCATTTGCCTAGTTACTTTCTTCTTCCTTTTAAATCTTTTGCCATAGAACAGAAAAGAAGGTGACATTTTGTTGAGGAGGAAGTGTTGTGGTAGAGATGAGAAAAAGTATACGTCATGATCTTAATGGCTATAAGTTACTTAAGTAATGCCAATGCATTCTTGTTTCAAAATTAGATGGGAGTTATGCGCAAGTAGATCAGAATTCACAGCCAATAGCATCAACCATACCTCCAAAGGCTGATGGGAGCCTAACACAGCCCCCACACCTTGAATTTGTTGCGCACTCAATGGTAAGTATGTTTTACTCTGCGGGGTTTGAGAAGTTTTATTTGCTTGTGGGGTTATCTCACTTTTGTTTTCCTTTCTGATTTTGATGTTGTTCTGTAACTGACATGCAGGCATGTGCTCCAAATATGTATGTTGACCCATTCTACGGAGGAATGATGACACCTTTTGGGCAGCCTATGGTATGGATGTTGTTTAAATTCTTAATTTCCATTTTTTAGTTTTTTCCCATTACTTTGTCTTAAATCTGATAGGTTACGAGGACAATTTTACTTTTCTGCCAATTTAAATTGTAGGCTAACTCTGGGACTGCTCAGTATATTATGTCCTTGGGAATATCAAAACATAGAAAGCCACTTCTGTTTGCTTGTTCGATGTGTCTTTTGGCAGGACCTGAAGCGTAATCTTTAATATGTGTTGGCTTAGCCATGATACCTTCTTGTAGTTAGCTTTGTTTTAGAAACACTCACTTTCTCCGTATGGCGAGCTCCCAGGTGACTTGCTTAATATCCTTCTTGCCATCATACATCTTACAACATTATTGTTCAGGAAAACTGGGGATGTGTTATGTCGTCTTCTAATTGAATTAGAATCAATGGCGCCCGGTTCTCACGTCCCTTTCCTTTAAATCATTCAATAGATTTCGTAGGACAGCTAGTATAAAGGGTACTCCGCACGCAACTTCTTTGATTTTGTCTTTTTAGGAACTCTTCCCAGCTCTTTCTACTTCGTCTAACAGATACAGACAATCAGTTCCAGAAAGATGTCTAACTTTCATATTATTAAAAGGTAGATCAGCCAGGTTGTACTAGCTGATTAGCATATTATACTCTGCATAATATGCCTAGATAGGAAACCACCTTGAAAAACATTGCCATTTAAGAGAGATTGACCTATTTCATACTTCTTCAAATGGCAAAGATTCCGCTTCTAAGGAGTGATTAAAACTATTTATCTTTCGAAATTTATTCGAAATTTCTAAAGTTCCCTTTTCGATATCATTATTTGAAGGCAGGCCTATATTTCTTGGTTTTAATAGGACTCCTTACCAGTGTTGTTTCTATCTACTATTATCTAAAAATAATCAAGTTATTAATGACGGGACGAAACTTCTTAACCCAAAATGGCTGGGAAAAGGAAAGGTTCCTTTTTTTGAGGGTACTCCCGGGAAGTTCATTGATATTTTCTTTTTATAAAGCAGGCCACTCTCCCCTTCCCGGGCCGAGGCCCCCCTCAATGGGTTCTAATTCGTTGAAGGGGGCGGCGCCCTGAATCAATCAAAAAGCTTATTGATTTCATTTCAGGGAACTAAGACGATCAGCTTAGCTAGCGTTGATCCTAACCGAATGATGATGAATTACTTCTATTTAATAGAATATTCAATTCGAAGATAAAATCTCAAATCACAGATTTGCGCGAAATCCATGTTATTTTCATTCAACCGCTACAAGATCAACAACATCCATTATTAAAAATATTACAATAAAAAAAAGTCCAGTATAAGAATGTTGTGCCTGTGGCTTGTTGGTGGCTGAGCACAAGATTTGTTAAGGTCCTAAACTCCTAACTAAAGGTGATGCTATACAGGTCCCTCCTCATGTACTTGATATGCATCATCCGAGGATGCCTTTGCCCCATGAAATGGCTCAAGAGCCTGTTTATGTCAATGCCAAGCAGTATCATGGTATTCTGCGGCGAAGAGAGTCACGTGCGAAAGCAGAACTTGAAAAGAAACTGATAAAAGTGAGAAAGGTTAGTATTTACCTCACCCACTGGCCACTGGGCTGCTTTTTGGGGTGTTCTTTTCTCGTGTTATCTGAAAAATGCATGATGCACCCTTTTAGCAGCATATTTTTTGGTACATGTGCCTGGGTGTTCTGGAGATATGTTGCTCAGTATGAAATTCCCTTAGTTGGAAGTGCTTGTACCTATTCCCTTGTTCCGGAACAGAGATGTACCTACTTTTTGGCTGAGGTCACTTTTCCATTTTAAAGAAAGAAATTCAACTGTTTAACTGGTTGTCTAAGCATTATGTATGAAATTGCAGTTTTAAGAATTTTATGTCACTTAAATAGGAGGAAATGAAAGGTAACTGATCATATTATTTCTGTAGCATAAAGTAAACAGGATTTGATACTAGTGCTTCAACCCAACCCACCCTTCCTCCGGGTGCCACCCCCAGAAGAGAGAGAGTCTGCTATCATGTAGATTGCATGTTTCCCACTTTACTTTTTAAAACTGTTAAAGTCGAAAACTCATGAATATAATTTGGTGAAAGGAGTTAAATATGCCAATGATTTGGCTATTAATCAGTTTCTCCATTGCTATATTTTTCTTTTGAAGTCACAAGATTGGCTGAAATGGTTCTACACGAATTTCATGCTGGTGATATGCGAGATATGCTTGGTTTATTCTGTTTACTTTATCCTCAATTGCTGATACTTTCTTTCTTCCTCGTAATACAGCCATATCTCCACGAGTCGAGACATCAGCATGCTTTGCGAAGGGCAAGAGCTTCTGGAGGGCGTTTTGCGAAAAAGTCAGATGCTGGTACTTGGAAGGGAGCCGGTTCTGGTTCTGCTGTTCCTTCACAGTCTGAACCTTTGCTGTCCAGTGCTGCTGATGTTCCAGAGTGGCATAAAGATAGAAGTTTGGCCGAGCTTCAGCAATCTTATTCGAATGGTAATGGTTATGGAAAACAAAGCAGCTTTCAGAAACCGAAATATCAGGCCCAGTCTGCCCAGGTAGGGGAAGGAGGTTCTTCCGGTCAGCGATGGTAGAAACATCACATCTAAACCAGATCTTTGCTGTGTAGTGAGGCTTTAGTACCATGGCAGAGCAAAAGAATCTTCTCTTGACCGTATCAGCAGTTACATGTTTCACTCTTGGCTGGTCCAAGCCCAGTGGCAATTCATCCTTGGCTTTTTCCATGTTATAGGAAGGAGTCGACATGCACATAGTAGATTCAGTTCTTCCCTTCTGTACAAAAAAAAAAAAGGACTAGGACTAGAGTTGAAAAGGAAGAATTCAGTAAGCATATGGCTAGCCGGTAAGTGTAATTTAGAGGGGTGTAAACTGTATAGTTATAAACTTATAGGTATACTGTAAACTTGTCTCATTTCCTCTAGGGGAATGAAAAGTTGTAGGTAGGTTGTATACTTGTCAACATTTCCTTTGTGCTGCTGTATTTTAGATCCTGGTTTTGTTGAAGTTCGAATTTGGTATTTAATTCGATGACAGTGGTAGTGTCTTTGCTGTGAATGATAACCGTAGAATTTGGAGTTAATTCCAAGTACAGCACATTGCGACGAAGTTCAAGTTGGTCTGAACATCATTGTTTACTGGAAAGTTTGTGTGCAAATTGTCAATGATGTTGAACTTTTATCGAATCTGTTAGTAGTCTGTATTTTGTGCTTTGTTAACTGAGATAATGGTCAAAAACACATTAAAGTATTATTTTTGTGAGTTTCCTACATGAACTATTAGGTGTTTGCGTTTCCTATCTTAACTATCACTAACTTTTTCTCAACTGAAAAATATTTGATTAACATTTTTCATTTTCTTTTGCTAATTTTATTTATTACACACTTATCATGATAAGGAACTTAGAAAAATGCTAGACGCTTAATCATGATAAGGAACTAAGAAAAATGCTTTTACAATGTCGAACTAACGGTGTCGATGTAATCGCTGCCAATTATAATCCTCATTCCTCAAGACTTGATTAGCACTAGAAATGAAATTTCAATGGATGTGGTTAAAAAGGAGCATGGAGTTGATTGCGTGAATCATGGTTTATGTTCTTTTCTTAATAATTTATTTATTTCTTAAAAAATTATTTATAAAAATAATTAATCAAAAGGGTGTAATATTAAAGAAAAAGAGGGGAAATAGGTAAGTTTTGTAATTAATTTTCATTAATAATAAATACTTTAAAATAATTGTTATAAGACCTTTAAAATAAGGGAAGTAAGCATTATATTGTAAACTACGAGGGAGACCACTATTATGAATACAACTTTGGAGGTGGAGTCTATGAAATAATCTCTATTATTTATGTTATTTTTTGAAAAATGTGTTCCCATCAATATCGGGTACACGCATGATGCACGTAGCATGAGACTAGTCTATATATATGTATCTAATTACAATTAATATATTTCCTTTTCACTTATGTTACATTATTCAGAATATTTTTATATTTTGAATATCGTTTCCGTCTTTCTTGAAAAGATTAGTTTCTTTGTATTTACACTTTAGGTATAAAACGATTTTTTGCTTTTTTATCTTCTTGTATGCATTGTTGAAACTAAAATCAATTGCATATGTTCCTTCTTAATTTTTACTTCTTCAGTAGTACCTATCCTCATCCTCATCTACTTTATTTCTCTCACCCCCTACTCCCCCCACCCATTTTCTTTTTATGATGTAAGTAAAAAAAGTAATAGGTACTTTTTTTTCATTAAGAATTTTAGGTATTTTTTACTTTTCTTATTAATGTTATGTATTTTAGATTTTTTTTCTTTAAACATAAATTAAATCCTTCTCGTAAAGTGACAAATTCATTTAATTTCATGTAAGAAACGAATCATTTTCAAACCCGACAATAAAAGTAATTATTATGTTTCATCTTCAAATGAGATAAGTAAAAGTACAAATTATAAACGACCGAGAAGATGACATATTTACATTTTCAAATCCAACTAGGCACGTTCTATATTTTACTTATGAATAACATAAATAAGATACTAATTATACACAATCGAGAGATATCAGATTTACATTTTCAATTTCAAATGGAAACATATAACCAACTTTTGCCATATATTTTTATTGTGTATACCAAAAAAGATAATGCTATTCAAAATTAAATTTTAAAAATTGACGGTAACCTTATTAATATGTACTAACTCAAATATCTTTGAATTAAAAAAATCTCATTTTTTTGGCATCTTGAACACTTTATTTTTTGGCAACAAAGTAGGAAATAACTCAAAATGGACCCATTTCTCCCTCCGGTCAATGCAAAAGTTTTAGTATATATAGCTACCACTAATCACATATTTTATTACCATTTTAAAATTCTTTAGTAATTAATCTTTTTGTTGTATTCTTTACTCTCCTTTTCAATTTCTCCAACTATTCAGCGAGACGTAGTATTGTGTCACTGTAAGTAAGCTATTATCTAATTATTAATTTTCATTTCTTTTTCCTTTGTTCCTATTTTCTCATGGTATTTATGAATTCATTAAATTAATTATTCTCTGTATACCTTTTTAAGGATCCCAAACATCAACATTTGTGGGAGAAAGGAGATATGTATGACTGGATTTTGCAGTTTCAGAAAGTCTGAGGCTTTTTTATTCATGTTAAAAAAAAAAAATCTCTTTTTAACTGTAGTGTATGGGAATTATTAAATGAAAAAAGTGATGTCTTTTTAATGTGTACATAATTTTTGATTCAGGATCTCAATATAGCAGTGAAGAAAAGGAGAAAAAGATTGATTAAAAGGGTTGTTTCCTCTAATTTTTATTGGTTTGTGACTTTCTGTTATAATTATAGATCCCGCAAAGTTAACAATAAAGCTTTTGAATTTTATAGTTCTTTAATAAGAGATATATCAGATATCTTCGAGGAACATTCGATAAAATAATATATAGCAATTCATGAGTTTATGACTCGAAAATATCGAACGTTTTGACAAAAAAATATTTTATCTCTTCATTAACTTATTTGATGTGAATCTAAATTATATAAGTCAATGAGTTGGAATTTCAAAAACAAAGTCCCCGTGTTCAGTGTTTTCACCTTTTTGGCTATTAATAATTTTCTTTTCAATCTAAGATTATATTTCTTCTGTCCATTTTACACCTTTTGTCTTTTCTATTTTTTGGAATTATTTTTCGGGTGTAAAAAGGCATTATTTTCTTCAAAAATTCATCATTTATTATATATATTAAAAACCCCTTTTGATATTCCCTGACTTCACCCTCAAGCGGTCAAAACCCACACTTGTTGAATAAAATATACTAAGGAGAAGGTGAAAAACTAATACCATTTTCGTATATAAAAGCCAGCTACGTTTTCTTTTCTCACCTCCTATAGATTTTAGCCAAAGTCAATGGGAATTAAGTCTTTGACACCAACAACAATGATAATTAAAGCACCATGTATATTCACTATACAAAATTTTATCATTTTTTAAGCTCTTCTTAGATGAATAATAATAATATATATAAATTCCCTATATTTTATTCCGCATATAATTTTAAGATATTATTAAAAAAAACTCTTGGGAAGCATAAGACGTGAACTAAATTTGTTTAACAATTTCGGGTTTGGGTTGATGAATTGAGTTAGTCCTTACGTAATTGTGACAAAGAAGTATTGACGATTTTGGAGGCTTTCATAGTAGTGAAACTGGAGTGATTCTACCACTTTTTAGCTACAACCGGTCACTCCATATATGTTTTAACTCTTCTCAATCTCTCTTTCTCTAGTAGGTCTCTACCATGCTAGAATCTGCAACCTAACATTACCATATGATTCTCTCTTTATAATCTTGGGATACATGGTTTTATTGGCTAGGTGTAATCTAGCGGTCAAAAAAGTTGTGAAAATTTATGATTAAAATCTCAGGATAAATATAAAACACCATATGTATTTTCTTTCAATCTGCTCAACTGTTACAAGAAAATGTTTTTGAATCTTGGTATTTCTATTGTCATATGTGATATTTAGTTGAATTGATACTGTTAAACAAGGTATATATCCGTGATATACACTTGGTATACATAGTGTATATCACGGGTGCTTTCGGAAACAACCCAACACGGAAACAGGCAGAAAGCCCATCTCGGGTTGGCCCATCACGGGTTGTGTATATTGAGTATGTATATTGTTGTAATATTATAGTGTAAAGATTACCTTAATTAGTCTTGTACACTTACCATAATTGTATAGTTACAATCCAAGTAGAATAAAGTTTTAGAAGTAGAATAGAAATAAGATTCTCCTATTATGGAAATATGTGACTTGTATATACAACCTTTCAATTAATGAAAATAATCAAGGGATTATTTTTTTTATGGTATCAAAAGTCTAGGTCTTAAAATCCTCTCTTCTACTCTCTTATTTTTTCCGTCGACTTCCCTCCACTTCCGAGACGTTTTGCTCTCGGTTTGTGTGCCGACTGTAACTCTTTCCTTCCCAATTTTTTCTCCCAAATCCCTCATTATCATATTGTTCTATCAATATGTCTACATCCCGGAACACGTTTCATCCTGCCCTTACAGTACAAAACATCAAGAATAATATCCCTCATTCTTGAAATAGAAAACGTCCAATATGCGACGTGGGCCGAACTGTTCAAAAATAACGCACGGTCGTATCAAGTCATCCATCACATAATCCCCGCGGCTCCTGAGGATGCGGAGGTGCCAAAACGTGAGGATAATCCTAAGCTGTGGACAACTCTTGATGCTACGTCCTTCAGTGGATATATTCCACAATTTCTACCGACCTTTTGTAAACAATTATTGAGCCTGACGCTACGGCATAGGCGACTTGGGATAGACTGCGTGATATATTCCAAGATAATCAAAATTCTAGAGTCGTTACCCTTGAGCAGGATTTCTCCCACGTCAATATGGAATATTTCCCCTATGTTTCGGCTTATTGCAAAAGATTAAAGGAATTGGCTGACCAACTTCGCAACGTTGGCGCGCCAGTTTCGAACGATCATTTGGTCCTCCAAATGGTTTCCAGCCTCTCCGAGGCCTATAGTGGTGTTGGAACGATTCTTCAGCAAAGCAATCCGCTTCCGCAATTTTATCAGGATCATTTTATGCTTACACTTGAAGAAGCAGGCATGGCAAAACGAGCGGCTACCGGTGCTAGTCCCGTAGTCATGATGACCGAGTCCACGGTGTATCCTATCAGTTCCAACAACTCGGGCCAAAACTGCAACAACGGTGGCGGTAAAAAGGGTGGAAATAAGAAAATTAATGACAAAAACCATGGCAGCAACAACGACGGAAGCCGACAGAATGGTGGTGGTGGTGGTGGTCCCCGCAGTGGTCAGCAACAGCAGCAGTTCTAGGCCCCATAGTGGGCCCCTATGCCATGGCAGTGATCCCCACAACCACAGTTTGGGCCCAGCCAATTTTCGCCCAACTGGCAGTGGGCTGCCCAGCAGTCCAGGCATAGCTCCCCCTGGCCCAACTACAGTCAGCAATCTAGGCCGAAACCGCAAGCAGGGGTGCTTGGGCCTCGGCCCCCGCAGGCCCATCACGCAGCGGCACCCACGTCTACCGACATCGAATCTGCAATGCACACGCTTGGTTTGAATCCTCCGGACCAAAATTGGTATATGGACACCAGTGCCACTACCCACATGACATCCGATTCAGGTACGCTCTCGTCTTATTCCAATTTGAGCAACCCTCGCGGTATAATTGTTGGTAATGATAATTCTATTCCAATTCAGGGTTATGGTCATAAAACGTTATCTCCCCCTCATCCACCTCTTATCTTGAAAAACACCCTACACGCCCCCAAATTGATTAAACACTTAGTCTCTGTCCATAAATTCACTACTGACAATTCTGTTTCTATTGAATTTGATCCGTTTGGTTTCTCTATAAAGGATTTCAAGACGGGGAGTCCTCTCATGAGGTGTGATAGTAAAAGGATATTTATCCTATCACACCCAGTTCCGGTCCATCGAGTCAAGCCCTGCCATCCGCTTTTGCAACCATTTCTCCTTCCTTGTGGCATGCTCGTCTTGGTCATCCGGGATCATCTATACATAAAAATAGTTTTATTTCATGTAAGAGTATGAGTAATACTCCAAATTGTCAGTCTTGTTCTTTAGGAAAAATTGTTAAGTTGCCGTTTGTAGACTCAAATTCTCATACTTTAATGCAATTTGATATTATTCATAGCTACTTATGGATATCTCCTGTTCTTAGTTATGTGGGTCATCGGTATTATGTTCTCTTTTTGGATGATTACTCTAAGTTTTTATGGACATTTCCAATAGCGAAAAAATCTCAAGTTTTTTCCGTCTTCTTAAAATTTAGAGGATTCATCAGAACCCAATTCGACTGAGAAATAAAAAATATTCAATGTGATAATGGCAAAGAATATGACAATGGGGTGTTTCGGAAATTCTGTGCTAATAATGGGATCAATTTTCATTTTTCTTGTCCTCATACGTCTTCACAAAATGGGAAACCCGAACGCAAAATTCGTTCCATAAATAACATTGTCCGAACTTTATTGCTTCATGCTTCCGTACCCCCGTCTTTTTGATATGATGCTCTCGAAATGGCTAACTATCTCCTTAACATAATTCCTTCCAAAGGCTTGACATATTCTTTCTCCCTTCAAATTTTATATAATAAAATTCCTTCATATTCACATCTTCGGGTTTTTGGGTGTTTGTGTTATCCGTTATTCCCGTCCACCACAATTAACAAACTTTAGGCCCGGTCTACTCCGTGTGTGTTTTTGGGATTTTCATCTAATCATCGTGTTTACAAATGCTTTGATTTATCATCCAATAAAATCATCATTAATCGCCATGTCATCTTTGATGAATCCCAATTTCCATTTGCTAAAGTTAATACTCCCGTGCCTATTTCGTATAATTTTTTGGATGATAGTACATCCCCGTATATTATTCAGCATTTTTCGGACGTATCTCACACCCAAAATTCTCCAGCGGGCCCACTGCCCGCTGGCCCCACTGGACTGTCACCCACTGCCTGGACCAGTACCGCCACTGGGCCAGTCCAACCTAATTCTGGAATTGGTCTAGTTCCTGCTTCTATTTCCCGAGTTGGGCCAGCAGGCCCACTGCCTGCTGGCCAGTCCGTCCCGAGCCCAGCAAATTCTCAAAATCCACCCAATTCTTCCGCAAGTCATAGACCGGTTACTCGTAGTCAACGGGGTGTTTTTACACCAAAAAGATATTTTAATTTACATTCTAATGTCTCTAAATCCCCATTGCCCCGTAATCTTGTGTTGCCTTAAACGACCCGAATTGGAAAATTGCTATGACTGATGAATATAATGCTCTTATTGATAATAAGACGTGTGAGTTGGTGCCCCGTCCATCTGGTATTAATATTAACAGGTATATGTGGCTTTTTGCTCATAAGGAGAATTCAGATGGTTCATTTGCTCGACATAAGGCGCGACTTGTGGGTGATGGTATGACTTAGCAGGTTGATATAGATTGTGGGGAGACGTTTAGTCCAGTGGTCAAGCCGGCTACCATTCGCACTGTGCTTAGCTTGACTCTTTCGAAGGCATGACCTATTCATCAGTTAGATGTAAATAATGATTTCCTACATGGGGATCTCAAGGAAACAGTCTATATGCATCAGTCTTTGGGATTCAGGGATCCCAATTATCCTCATCATGTCTGTTTATTGAAGAAGTCCTTATATGGGCTTAAGCAGTCTCCCCGGACCTAGTATACAAGGTTTGCTGACTATGTTTCGACTATTGGGTTTACTCACAGCAGGTCGGATAATTCCTTGTTCATCTACCGTCGTGGTTCGTCCTTAGCCTACATTCTGTTATATGTGGACGATATTATCTTGACTGCCTCTTCCGATGCCTTACGCCAGTCTATCATGACCATGCTCAGCTTCGAGTTTGCTATGAAAGACTTGGGGCCCTTGAGTTATTTTTTGGTACTGTCACTCGTTATTCCGATGGGTTGTTCTTGTCTCAACGGAAGTATGCAGCCGAGATAATCGAGAGGGCTGGAATGTCATCTTGTAAGTCCACTTCCACTCCAGTTGATACTAAGCCCAAGCTTAGTGTCGCGGCCGGCGTACCTTACGAGGATCTGACCCGCTATAGCAGTCTTGCAGGGGCCCTTCAGTATCTGACCTTTACAAGACCGGATATTACGTATGCTGTCCAGCAGGTGTGTTTATTCATGCATGATCCCAAAATTGAGCACATGAATGCACTCAAACGCATCATTCGGTATATTCAGGGTACACTGGACTATGGTTTGCATTTATATCCTTCCTCGACATCCACACTTGTCTCATACACGGATGCTGATTGGGGTGGTTGTTCAGACACCAAACGGTCTACGTTTGGCTATTGTATGTTCCTTGGCAACAACTTGGTCTCCTGGTCTGCGAAGCGTCAGTCGACTCTATCCCGCTCAAGTGCCGAGACTGAATATCGAAGGGTAGCTAATGTGGTCTACGAATCATGTTGGTTACGTAACTTGATTTTGGAGCTTCATTGTCCCATTCAGAAGGCAACCTTGGTTTATTGCGATAATATTAGTGCCATCTACCTTTCTGGTAATCCGGTTCAGCACCAACGCATTAAGAATATCGAAATGGACATTCACTTTGTCTGCGAAAAGGTTGCTCGGGGTCAGGTACTCGTCTGTCATGTCCCGTCAAGATATCAAGTTGCAGACATCTTTACAATGGGTCTTCCCTCTGTCCTTTTTGAAGATTTTAGGAACAGTCTCAACGTTCGAAAACTGCCCGCTATGACTGCGTGTGTGTGTTAAACAAGGTATATACCCGTGATATACACTTGGTATACATAGTGTATATCACGGGTGCTTTCGGAAACAGCCCAACACGGAAACAGGCAGAAAGCCCATCTCGGGTTGGCCCATCACGGGTTGTGTATATTGAGTATGTATATTGTTGTAATATTGTAGTGTAAAGGTTACCTTAATTAGTCTTGTACACTTACCATAATTGTATAGTTAGAATCCAAGTAGAATAAGGTTTTAGGAGTAGAATAGGAATAAGATTCTCCTATTATGGAAATATGTAACTTGTATATATAGCCTTTCAATTAATGAAAATAATCAAGGGATTATTTCTTTCAGATACATTTTAAAATCAAAGATGAAAGGCCAAACTGACATGGGTGAGAGAGGAGGAAGTTTGGATGATGTTATAATAGGGGGACTTGGAGAGGATGAAAATAAGAGCAGGTCTATTGGTGACAACATAAATGGTGGTGCGTCTAGAGATGAACTGGATCCTCTACATGGTGAATCGTCAAAGAGGAGGAAATACAGTAGGCATAACGCCAACCAAATTCAAGAGCTTGAAGTGTGTGTATCATTCTAATTTCTTTTATACTTGATAATTTATTTATGTTAATTCCAACTCTTGCTCATTTGTTTGTCCCTTTGGTAGCAGATTTTTTAAAGAGAATCCACATCCTGATGAAAAAGAAAGGCTAGAACTTGGAACGAAATTATCCATGACAAGCAATCAGGTGAAATTTTGGTTTCAAAATAAAAGAAACCAAGTGAAGGTAATGCATCATATGCCTTCTTTTCCTTAATTAATTTTATTCTTATGAGAAATTTGTGTGGTTAATTATGAAAGATAATTATTTTATTTAATTAGTCGCAATTGGAACGCCGTGAAAAAGAAACCTTGGAAAAACAAAATGATATGGTTCGCAAAGAGTATAATGCATTGAAGGAAGCCATGAGAAATCCAATTTGCGACAAATGTGGTAATCAAGGTATTATTCTTGGTATAAATGTTGATGAGTATCAAGCAAAGATTGAGTATGACCGACTACAAGATGAAGTCCAGAGGATCCATGTCTTGGCTGACAAACTTTTGGGGCCTTCTGCATCCTCAGAAAGATCAACGGCTTTCATGGTGACAAATTCTGATTCGGGATTTGTTGCGAAAAAAAATGCCATTGGTGGTAAAAATGTTGTGTATGCTGCATCTCCAATGGAGATTGATTTCAGGAATGATATGTCAAGTCCTCTGCCAGTAATTTCTCCATGGCTCACCACAAACTTGGTTAATGACCATGTAACTTATGATAGGACAATGTTAATGGATCTTGCTTTGGCTGCCATGAATGAGCTGCTTAAAATGACTGACATTGGTGAACCTCTTTGGGTTAGAAGCTTATTTGGAGGAGGAGAAACAATGAATAATGAGGAATATATTAGATCATTTACACGATTTACTTTCATGAAAACTGGAAATTTCACAACAGAAGCCACGAGGGCAGTCAGTACAATATTTATCAACAGTCAGACATTGGTAGAGATATTGATGAACAAGGTAGGTTCTTTATTCTTAATTGTTGAATGTTTTTAATCAATTACACAAGTATGTGTTGACCAGTTGTTTTCTGGTTTCTTCCTATGTACTGTGCTTTTCTATATGCAGAGCCGATGGATGGAAATGTTTTCATGCATTGTTGGTAAAACCTCTACAATTGATGTAATTTCTAGTCGTATAGGTGGAAGTAGGAGTGGTACTCTTCAATTGGTATTTCTTCTTACTCAATATTTTGTTGGAGTCACATATCTTGTTTATTCTATTATTTCCTGCACTAAGAACTTGAAGGTATATATTGATTTGCAGATTCAAACTGAATTTCAAATTATTTCTGATATGGTCTGTGTTCGTGAAATAAAGTTTCTCCGCTTCTGCCAGCAACTTGCTGAAGGTACTTGGGGTGTCGTGGATGTGTCTGTTCACACAATCCAAGATGAGAATTGCAGGAGGTTCCCTTCTGGTTGTATTGTGCAAGATATGCCTAATGGTTACTCTAAGGTAATTCAACTTAATTTGTCTTCCCATCCAGGACTCTACAATTTTTGAAATTTAATTAGCTAGGTTGCTCATTTTGCATTAATTTTCTTTTTGTCGATTTGTTTTAAATTAATTATTTTAAGTAAGGTCTATCTAGTCATTGTAGTGTTTCCCCTTATTTTTGGGTAGATATTATCGGTTTATCCCGTATTTAGATTATTGCAGTGTTGCTTCTCTTGATATTTGTTTTTAATTTTCGATTTTCCTCGACGGTTTCTAAGATGGAGTCAATAGAGTACTTTGAAAGTTGTATCCTAATAATCTAAATCTTCTATTCGTGTTTTATATGTGATCATTGTTGGGATACAGTTGTTTCAGGGAACGGGAATTAAGTAACTATTACAATTGTAAGAAAGGATAAACTAAATATTACAATAAACTGGAAATCAAGAACTTAACAAACTGCTCGTGTGATTTGCTGAGTCGAGTGATGACACTATGTCTTTAAGACAAGATTGCCCCGTATACCTCCTTTTACGTTGTCGGGCAATAGTCTCCCAAGATACAACAACAACTTAACAATTGAGCAAAGGAAACTCAAGTGTTACTCTTGAAGAACTTTGAGTATAGTAACTTTGCTAGAGAGGAAGAAGATGAATTCAGAAAATTCTGGAGTATTTTCTAAGTGTTGTGTAGTGTTCTTCAATTGAGACAAATGCCTCAATTTATAGTGTAAGGAGAAGACCCCTCAACTAGCCAACTAATGACCTTCAATAGCCATGTAATGACACTTAATTGAGGGGTTACATTCACCCAAATAATGGTTGAATTCATGTGCCAAGTAATAGAAAATCAATGCTCCAAAACCAGCCCAAAGGTCAGAACTTTCCAACTTCCCGTCGCAGCATTCTGCCTCCGAAGCCCCGCAGCTCTTTGAATTAGTGCCGTGGCTCCAGTAACTGAAGACCCAATTAGCGTCGCGATGCTCCCTGGGAGGCGCTGTGGCGCTCGGGCGCCTCAGCTCCGACGGGGCTGCACCACGGCCTTTTGCGGCGATTTCCGACACGTTTCATCTTCCACTTCGTACACTTCTTCCTTCGTTTACCAACGTGGAATACTTTGTCATTTTGCCAATAACCGTCCATCATTCTATGTCTCAAACGTATTACATCCGTACCAATATCTCTTTCCCTAATGAAATTTGCGATACTTGGCACAACGTGTGCACGTGTGTGGAAACGACGTTTCCGACGTGCGGGGCCCCAATTGTTTGAGTCATAAATAATGGGATATACTTAATTCCACATTAGTAAATTTCCAACAATCCCCTCTTGAAAGAGATTTTGGCGCACTCATATGGTGCCTTTTCCAGCAATCTTTCAGCGGACCGATGTTGTATCTCGATAGGTAGTTTCCGCTTTGAACCTTCCATAGTTGAATACCATCGGACTTACGTACTGCGCGGTGAACGTGATGTCTTGAACCGTCATTGTTTAGTGTAAGCCAAGTCAACGGTACAAACACAACAACTTCCCTTACTCTGTTCTTCATAATGTTTTATCCGTTGTGGCCGTGGACACTTCTTAGATTCTTAAGTGCGTTCATTTGAGGCGGCCTGTCCTCGCACTTAAATAAGTGGTCTCCCACAAGGTATCATGCTATACCCCACTTTACAAGTGTTAGGAACCATTAAAAGTTTTCCCAAACCTAACCTCAACCGGTAAGGACCTTTAAAGGTTTTGGAAACTTAACCTTCACCCACACTGCAGATAGCACTTATAGTCTTTTGCGGGAACGACTTTGGATTTGGTGTTTCTTTACAGAAATCACTATCCGAAGTGCTCATGCTTCCACCGAAGCGATCAACTGAACCTTTACAACTTAGTTTTTCATTGAACCTAATTCCTGGGATCTCTGGTCAGTAAGGTTGGGTTACCACCGTATTGGTCCGTATACCTTGGGTTTTAAGCACATTCCATTAGACATGCAGAACATCTGATCTTTGGGTAAACCCTTTGTCAGCGGGTCCACTATGTTATCATTTGACTTTGTGTAATCAATGGATATTATACCCGTGGTGATCAGCTGCCTAACGGTCTTATGTCTCCGTCGAATATGACGAGACTTGCCATTGTACATAGAACTCCGTGCCCTTCTTAGAGCCGACTGACTCTCACAATGCATCATTACAGAAGGTACGGGTTTGTCCCAACAAGGAACATCCTCTAAGAAGTCGTGAAGCCACTCAGCTTCTTCTCATGCTTTGTCTAAAGCGATAAACTCCGATTCCATCGTGGATCGGGCGATGCAAGTTTGCTTAGAGGATTTCCAAGACACAGCCCTACCACCAATTGTAAATACATATCCACTGGTGGACTTAGTGTTCTCTATATCAGATATCCAGTTTGTATCACTGTACCCCTCTAGTACAACTAGATATCTCGAATAATGTAACCCGTAAGTTAGCATGTATTTCATGTATCGTAGTACCCAATTCAACGCCTTTCAATGATCATTACTCGGATTACGGGTAAACCTAGCCAACTTGTTAACTGCATAAGTAATATCAAGTCGGGTACAATTTGTTATGTACATCAATCTCCCAATCACCTGTGCATATTGCTCATGGCATACGGGTGCACCACAATTTTTATCAAGCTTTTGATTTCTATCCAGTGGTGCCTTTATAGGCGAACTGTCAAACATCCCAAATTTTCTCAACACATCCTCGATGTAGTGAGACTGAGATAAGACCAGTCCATCAAATGTCGTAGAGATCTTTATCCCTAAGATGACATCTGTGATATTCATATCCTTTATGTCGAAGCATTGTTTCAACATGTTTTTAGTCTCTAGGATCAAGCTAGGACTGCTCCATGTGATCAACATGTCGTCTACGTACAAGCATATCATGACGAATGAGTCAGAATTACCTTTCGTGTAGACACATTTGTCACACTCATTAATGGAGAAACCCTTCGATAGTAGCGTACTTCTAATTTTTTGTGCCATTGTTTCAGGGCTTGTTTCAGCCCGTACAGATATTTGACAAGATGACAGACTTTCTTCTCTTGCCCCAGAACTACATACCCCTCGGGTTGTTCCATATAGATTTCTTCTTCCAAATCACCATTTAGGAAGGTTGTCTTGACATCCTTTTGATGTATCTCAAGGTCACGCAATGCTACGATCGCAATGAATACCCGTATGGACATCATCTGAGACACCGGGGAGTACGTGTCAAAATTGTCAAGGCCTTCCTTTTGCCGATAACCCTTGACTACCAACCTGGCCTTTTACTTATCTATTGACCCATTTGCTTTATACTTCCATTTAAGTATCTATTTACAACCCAACAATTTATTTTCCGGAGGAAGATCAACCAACTCCCAAGTATGGTTATGCAGAATGGAGTCTATTTCACTCTTAATAGCTTCTTTCCAGAACGGTGCCTCTGGAGTTGACAATGCTTCAGCAATTGTCCTTGGTTCATCATCAACCATATAAGCTACAAAGTCAAGACCGAAGGATTTATCCTTCCTGGCCATTTTACTTCGCCTTAGTTCCATCTCTGGAGTCTCCAAGTTATGAGAATCTGGAACACTAGATTCCGGATATTCAGTCACTTCGAAGTCCACTAGATCTGAACCATCTAGATCCGGGCAGACAATGACTCCCGGTTCCTGAGAGCTTGGTTAATAACTTCGTTTACGAGAGGTTATGTCTTTTTCCTTTCTAGAAAAGGTATCTTCAAATAATTGAGCATTCTTTGATTCCATGATTGTACCTCCGTGGATATCTGGAATATCTGACTTATGCACTAAGAAGCGATAAGCACTACTGTTATTTGTATATCCGATGAAAATGCAATCTACAGTCTTAGGCCCAATCCTGACCTGCTTTGGCTTGGGTACTTCGACCTTTGTCAAATAACCCCACACCTTTAAATATTTATAGGTGGGTTTCTTTCCCTTCCATGATTCATATGGAGTTTTGTCCTTACCCTTATGTGGGACCACGACTTCTCCCCATATGTTTTGGGGAAGACCAGAATTGATGTGCAAGGCATTCATCATTTCCTTCAATGTGCGGTTCTTACGTTCCGCCACACCGTTCGACTGAGGTGAGTATGGAGCTGTCGTTTGATGAACAATGTCTGATTGGGCACAATATTCCTCAAATGGCGCTACGTATTCTCCCCCTCTATCGATACGAATGGATTTAACCTGCATGCTTAGTTGGTTCTCAACTTCTGCTTTGTAACGTCGGAACGCTTCAAAGGCTTCGTCTTTACTTTTTAACAAGTAAAGGAAACAATACCTTGTGCTATCATCAATGAATGTCACAAAGTAATTATTCCCTCCCCTAGTTTGTGCAAACTTCAAATCACATATATCTGTGTGAATAAGTTCTAGAGGGGCGGTATTCCTTTCGACGAATCAAAAAGGAAGCTTTGTGAGTTTTGCCTCTACGCACACCTCACACTTATGTTGAGGGTTTACGTCAATAGATGGAAACAACTCTAACTTTACCAACCTTTGGATGGACTTGTAGTTGACATGTCCTAATCTATGATGCCATAAATTAGAGGACTCAAGCAAGTAAGAAGAAGCTTCAATATTATTGTTTGTACGTAATACAGACATGGCGTTAACTTTGAAGAGGCCTTCATAGACGAATCCTCTTCCCACAAACGTTCCATTCTTAGTGATTACAAATTTATTGGACTCAAACACTATCCTAAAACCAACATTAACCAATAAATGACCTAAAATTAAATTTCTTCTAATCTCAGGAACATGCATCACCTTCTTCAGAGTGAGCTCCTTTCCAGAAGTCATCTTCAGGACTACCTTTCCTACCCCTAGCACGTCAGAGGAAACGTTATTGCCAATGAACAACTTCTTATTTGTAACCGGTGTATAAGTGGAGAAGGTATCTCTATTGGAACAAATGTGTCTTGTAGCACCTGTGTCCATCCACCATTGCATGGGATTCTCAACAAGGTTTTCTTCTAGCACCACCGCTGAGAACTCCTCAATCATGTCATCCAGAAACTTGTCTTTGACGACGTTAACATGTGCCTTGCCCTTAGCCTTGGCCTTCTCTTGTTGCTCAGTCTTGAGCTTACGACAGTCATTGATCATGTGACCAGGTTTCCCACAGTGGTGACAGTTTCCTTTGAATTTCTCCGCCGCTTAGGTCTTGCCGTCTTTCTGGAACTTGCACTTCTTGCTTGGGTTCCCTTTGGCCTCAACCAGATTTTCCTTTGCCTCAGCGGGTTGTTTACCCCTAGGCAAGGCCTTCTTATTATCTTCATGAATTTGGAGTTTGATAATAAGTTCTTTAAATGTCATTTCCTTTGTTTTGAGTTTTAAGTAACTCATAAACTCATTCCACGAGGGAGGTAACTTTTCAATCAGTGATGCAACCAAAAATTGCTCATTTGGTTTCATTCATTCCAAATCCAGGTGATGTAGAATCATTTGGAATTCCTGGACTTGGGACATCACTGTTTTACTATCCACCATTTGAAATTTCAGAAATTTTCCAACCATGAATTTCTTAGTACCTGCATCTTGTGCATTGTACTTCTTCTGCAGTTTCTCCCACAACTCTTTGGCAGTGCCTACGGTACAATACACCGTGTAGAGAGGGTCTGGAAAACAATTCAATATATAGTTCTTACACATGAAATCACTATGACTCCATGCATCAAGAACCATTTTCATTCCATTAATGACATGGATACCTAGGCCCCCTTCAGCCGTTTCAGTAGGCGAATGGTCCATTTTATCTCCAGCTTGTGGAGGATCTTCTATAGCCATTCCCATAATAGTCAGATAGAATAGCATCTTCTGTTGCCATCTCTTGAAGTTGGAGCCCATGAACTTTTCAGGGCGTTCATGGTGGAATCCAGCGGGTGGAGGAACGACAACGTTCCCTTGAGCAGCAGTAAACGCGTTGGATGAGCCTTGAGCAACCAGAAAGGCATTAGGTGTGCCTTGAGCAGTGGGGAAGGCAGAGGGATTGCCTTGAGTAGCAGCAACAACAGAATCAGAAGCAATTTGTTCCTTTCCAGTCATCTTTCTAGGTACTTACAACAAAGATCTTGTCTTAAAATTATTGGGATACAATTGTTGCAGGGAACGGGAAGTAAGTAACTATTACAACTGTAAGAAATGATAAACCAAATATTACAATAAACTGGAAATCAAGAACTTAACAAACTGCTTGTGTGATTTGCTGAGTCGAGTGATGACACTCTGTCTTTAAGACAAGATTTCCTCGTATACCTTCTTTTACGTTGTCGGACAATAGTCTCCCAAGATACAACATCAACTTAACAATTGAGCAAAGGAAACTCAAGTGTTACTCTTGAAGAACTTTGAGTATAGTAACTTTGCTAGAGTGGAAGAAGATGAATTTAGAAAATTCTGGAGTATTTTCTAAGTGTTGTGTAATGTTCTTCAATTGAGACAAATGCCTCAATTTATAGTGTAAGGAGAAGACCCCTCAACTAGCCAACTAATGGCCTTCAATAGCCATGTAATGACACTTAATTGAGGGGTTACATTCAGCCAAATAATGGCTGAATTCATGTGCCTAGTAATGGAGAATCAATGCTCCAAAACCAGCCCAAATGTCAGAACTTTCCAACTTCTCGTCGCATCATTCTGCCTCCGAAGCGCCGCGACTCTGTGAATTAGCGCCGTGGCTCCAGTAACTGAAGACCCAATTAGCGCCGCGGCGCTCCGGCGCCTCGGCTCCGACGGGGCTGCGCCGCGGCCCTTCGCGGCTCCGTGGCGATTTACGACACGTTTCATCTTACACTTCGTACACTTCTTCCTTCGTTTACCAACGTGGAATACTTTGCCATTTTGCCAATAACCGTCCATCATTCTATGTCTCAAACGTATTACATCCGTACCAATATCTCTTTCACTAATGAAATTTGCGATACTTGGCACAACGTGTGCACGTGTATGGAAACGACGTTTCTGACGTGCGGACCCCCAATTGTTTGAGTCATAAATAATGGGATATACTTAATTCCACATTAGTAAATTTCCAACAATCATCTAATTTCATAGCTACATTTTTCTGTTTGTTTGATTAGTCTACTTTCAAGTAGAAATGAGTTCATTGAGTGTATTTTGTATCTTGAGTTTATAATTTTTGTATGATGGTAAAGCCTCTGTATTTTCATCTCTGATGCATAAGATACACATATGATGTATATGTCTCCAACCTCCATGGGAGATAGTAATGATCCCACGCCTTGCTTGTGTTACATTATTATGTATTGATTTTCATGACCGAGATATACTAATTTTTTTGTCTATAATCTTATCTAGTTTATACTTTATTTTATCCAAAATAAGAAAGATAAGCTTTCTTTTAGATTTTATGAATGCAGCTATTTAGTAATTGTATGGAATGTGCTCTATCGTTTCTTGAAAAACAAAATATTTGTATGCTTGTCCTTCAAACCTTGCAATGAAGGCCTTATTTTCCAACTTTGTTATGTTTGCTTCCTAGTTTGTTCAAATTAATACATTTAGATAGGCAAATATATATGTTGCTTCATTTTGCAAAGAATTGCGTGCAGTCTTCCTTTATTTTCTTGCTCCCGTGTCATGCCAACATGTAAGGATAATGGACGTTTTACTTCAATTGATAATTAGGTGAATATTTCATGCATGCTTATATTTGTCAATCTAGTGGGTTTTTAAAATTATACACAAAATTGATGTAATATTTTCAGGTTACTTGGATTGAGCACATGGAGTATAATGAAAAATTTATCCACCATTTATATCGCCCTTTGATCCGTACTGGCCTGGGATTTGGCGCACAAAGGTGGATAGCTAATTTGCAAAGGAAATCTGAGTTTTTGGTGATGATATCTTCTGTTAAAACTACAAGTGATCATGCAGGTCACATTATTGTGCCATTTCTTTTTAACATTTTTGGACTTGACTGATAAAAAAAGTTCGAGATTCTGATGAAATTTCATGCATGGCAGTTTGTTTAACTGGTCAGAAAAGCATAGGGGTGTTGGCTCAACGCATGACTCGCAACTTCTGCGCTGGAGTTTGTGCAACCATTCACAACTGGGAATTAATCCAACTAGCAAATGGAGAAGATGCAAAGTTGATGATGAGAAAGAACATTGGTGACCCTGGTGAGCCTATTGGTGTGGTGTTGAGTGCTACAAAGACCATCTGGCTGCCAGTGAAACAACATCATTTATTTGAATTCTTCATGAATGAACAAACAAGGAGCCAATGGGATGCCTTGTCCAGAAATTGTCCCATGCAACAGATGGTTCATGTTTTCAGGAGTCAAGATCTTGACAGTAGCATCTCTCTTTTTCGTCCAAATGTGAGTGATTAATAATTGTGTTTTTTGGAAACATTAATTCTTGTAGTTAATCATTGATTTCTAAATAAGTTTTTTCTTGTGGTTTGGACTCGCAGGGGGATGACACTAGCGTTAATCGAAACAACATGTTGATCTTGCAAGATGCTTGCACAGATGCAACTGGATCCCTTTTAGTATATGCAACAATTGATTCTCTAGCAATGAATGCGGTGATGAATGGTGGGGACTCTTCTTGTGTGGCTCTCTTGCCATTTGGAATTGCAATAGTTCCTGATTGTTGTCAAGATTTTTCTGGGGTTGATAACTGCAACGAAATTTCTGGCAAGAAAGATATTCGCCTGAGCTGTCGTGGATCTCTAATGACCATTGGGTTCCAAGTATTGGTGAACAGCTCTCCTGCTGCAAAGTTATCTATGGAGTCGGTCAAATCAGTGAAAAACCTCATCTCTCGTACAATTCATGAAATCAAAACTGCTCTCAAGTGCAAGTGATACTCCAAGACTAATTGTTATCCATTGGTTCCTTACTTCTTTTGAGTCTTTCCTTTTTTTCCTTGTTTTGGATCGGGGAAGGGGGTTAAATATTACATTTCTGTGTGCAAATTATATCAAAAATAAATAGTGCATGTTAGGAACTATGTACAAGGTTATCAAAAAGGAATTGGAGTTAAGAACAAATCAAAGTGGAGAGAATGATTCGGTATTGACTCATATGCCTCTGAATATTAAGAGTTAGTTTACTGTAGTTATATTTGTCTTTGTTGAAAGATGAGATGCTGCATAGACTGTTGTTCTTTTTTCGTCCAAAGTCCGGAATATTGCTTGTTATGTTTTTTTAGTGTCAATGATATTATGATATTATTGCATTTTGAGTTTACCTAAGTTTTCTCCTTTTTGGATAGTCTATTGCCTGTTTGATTTTGTTATACTATGACTGGTCATGATCTCCAACCAACTTGACAGTAGAATAGTGGATGTTAGCATAGGTATGAATCCTACATTTGGCGATAAATTCTACCATTTGAGAGTGATATTTTGAGAATGGGTGGTGATAATTTTAAGATTGACACTATGAATAGTTGAATATTGGAACAATTGAAATAGAACAATAGTTAAAACAATCGTAAAAGAAAATAACGTGCATCATCATCATCATAATATTTGATGTAGAATGTTTCTGTCATAGGTATATGTTTCCTGTCTCGACATTTTTCAGATGAAAACTTTTCATTATAGAAATTCTCAAGGAGGGTGATATATTCCCGATTGTCGCTCATCTACTTATCATGATTTGCACCCAATTAATGTCTCGTGGTTTAAAATACTTGTCAAATTAGTAGTCAAATATTTTATGAAATATCTGTATATAATCACGGTTTTATATTCCAAAATGCAAACGATGTACATATAGTTATTGGACTAATACAGTAAACTAGACATGGAAAGAAGAAAATCTTCTAAGATATCATATTTCAATTCATAATGCTCATACTAGGGCCTTGAGCTCAGTAATCTTGCTGTCATGACCCAAATCGGAGGATCGCGACGGGCACCCGGACCTTACCTGTCGGGTACCACTAATCACACAGTCAACATCTAATCATAATTAAATACGGCCACAAGGGCCGTTACCCAGTATCTTACCGACATGTGAAAATGGTATATAGAAAAGGAGCTATGTGAAATCTTAATCAGAAAAACCAACTTATATAAATACATACTCATACCAAGGCCGACAAGGCCATACAAGATTACTACACACAGGATACCTGTCTACAAGCCTCTAAAGAGTATGTAATGTCAAAGGTCGGGACAGGGCCTCGCCATACCCATATATGTACATGCAAAAAAATACCGTAACGAGATTAGACCGACACTGTGAAACAAAGGGAGTGCTCCAAAATCTTCTGAGTCAGCAACTTACTAATGTGAATCGTCGCCTTACCTACGTAAACCTGCGGGCATGAAACACAGCGTCCCTCGACAAAAGGGACGTCAGTATGACTGATGTACCGAGTATGTCAGGCATGAACAATAGCATAACAAGAATACAATAATAAACAGAAACAGAAACGGCCGACAAAATTAGCCGACAGCGACAGCTGACCAGTAGTGAATGTCTCTGAGGCCCTAATATGCCTAACATGTCATGCACAATGTGAATGCAGTATATATATATATATATATATATATATATATATGTGTGTGTGTGTGTGTTGCGGAACGTGCAATCCGATCCAATATATTATATATATCTCTATGTTGCGGAATGTGCAACCCGACCCAATATATTATATGTATATATGTGTGTTGCGGAACGTGCAACCCTATCCAATATATTATATGTGTATATGTATGTTGCGGAACGTTCAACCCGATCCAATATATTATATGTGTATATGCATGAATGACAATGAAATATTAAGAACTTATCGGAAGACATAATATCCTTGTACCTTCGGCTAACATTGGGAATATTAACATCTTCCCCATATATCTCAAATAAGCATTTAGAAATATATTTAGGCATGCTTTTAACATAGAAATCAATAATATAAACATTCTTAACTACTAAGAGTAGAATAATTTAAGGAGCAATATCACAGTTACGTTTCGTTCCATGGAACATGCCAAAAGAAGAAATAATTTGCCTTAATATACCTTTTGTCGAATTACTCGTCGACACAACGTATATGTCGTATAGCACTTCGATCTTATATTCCAAGAATTACCACCTCAAAATTGAATTTATGTTGAAGCTCGAACATACCCAGAACAAAGTATCTGGCATTACTAAAGTACTTCAACTTCCACTCCTCATAATTTGTGATTTTGATGTTAACAATTCCAATGTTATAATTAACCGTGTTCTATTACACCATGCACAAATTCAGAATGAAGGAAAGAGCATCAAACCTTTCTAATAAAACTTCCTCACCATCGTGTATCAATACAAAATGCATTAGAATAAACTTTTGCAAAACAAAGTTGAAAATAATTGTTGCTCATGTTATTAAGAGTAAGGTGTAGGACGTTACTTCCTCTACTTTACCCTCTAATTAGAGAAGAGAGTGTTGTACCAACTTAACCTAAAAAATGGAATATTGTTGTATGTAAAGGTATCAGAGGGTCTATATAATAAACCACAACTCCCCCCTCCTTCCCATATTAATTACTCCACTATGCTTGCCAACCTCACAACTTGCCACCTACTTGATAATACTACCTTAGTCACCTTTAAATACTACACATTAAAACTCCCACTTAATCTTGTTCCTCCCCCCCCCCCCCCCCCCACTATCATTTATCAATTAATCCACAATTAATCAATCACACACATAATTATTTTTTTGATCCCAATTCACTTAAATCTTAATAACCTATAAGACTTTCATATACTCAATGTCATAATTTTGTGATATGACACTAGTCCATAACCTCTTTGGGGATATACAACTATTATTATTAATCCCCATCGTCATACTTATTAAGTTCTAAATTATTTCGGGACTGCATCCTTTTATATACTAATCTCTTTATTTGCATACGTGAATATGACATAAATTCTCGGAGGCTCGGGTCTACTTGCCTACGTTTAGGTGTTCAAACCATCACCCAAAATTACGGAATGTTACATCTTTCCCCCCTTAGAAACATCCGTCCTCGAATGTTGGGGTGACATATCTAATCCTTGTCGCGTAACTAGCGAATACAACACAGAATCATATATTATCACATGCATTACTACATCTACATCAGACTTATACCATGAAAATAGAACTCACCCTATGCTTCTCTTGGAATCTCGACGTTAGTCTGGAATAGGTATTGATATTTGTGTATCATTTCCTCTTCCGCCTCCCATGTCATTTCTTCCACGTTCTTATTTCTCCACAGAACTTTCACAGAGGCTACTTCCTTAGTCCTCAGCTTGCAGACTTGTCGATATAGGATAGCAACATGAACCTCTTCATATGATAAGTCCTTTGTAATCTTCATATCGTCAATCGATACTATTCAGGAAGGATCTCCAATACATGCTCTCAACATGGAAACATGGAAAACTGGATGAACAAACTCCATCTCCGAAGGTAAGTCCAATTCATAAGCTACTTGACCGATTCGTTGAATTATACGATAAGGCCCAATATATCTTGGCCTGAGCTTTCTCTTCTTCCCGAATCTCATTACCCCCTTCATAGGAGTAATTTTCAAGAATACCCAATCATCTACCTGGAACTCTAAGTCCCGTCGTCGCACATCTGAATACGACTTCTGACGACTCTGAGCGGTTAACAGTCGTTCTTGGATAAGCTTCACCTTCTCTATGGCTTGGTGTACTAGGTCAGGCCCAAATAACTCTGATTCGCCTACCTCGAACCTCTGATAGTAGATCTACATCTCCGTCTATATAAAGCTTCGTATGGAGCTATTTTAATTCTAGCATTATAACTGTTATTGTACGCGAACTCAATAAGGGGTAAATGATCATACCAACTTCCCTTAAAGTACAATACGCAAGCTCGTAGCATGTCCTCGAGCGTCTGAATCGTACGCTCAGCCTGCCCGTCTGTCTGATGGTGGAAAGTTGTGCTAAGATTAACTTTAGTGCCTAAACCTTTCTGAAATGACTTCCAGAAGTTAGCTATAAATTATGCACCTCGGTCAGATATAATAGAGATAGGCACACTATGAAGGAGAAAATCTCCTTAATATACAACTTCACGTAGTCCCCGTCTGTATAGGTAGTTTTGACTAGTAAGAAATGAGCTGATTTGGTCAATCTGTCAATAATTACCCAAATAGAATCAAACAAACGATAAGAGCGAGGTAAACCCGTAACAAAATCCATATTAATCATTTCCCATTTCCACATCGGAATCTCAATGTTCTGAGTCAAACCACCGGGCTTTTGGTGCTCTATTTTTACTTGCTTATAATTAGGACACTGAGCTACAAATTCTGCCACATTCCTCTTCATATCATTCCACCAATAAATACTCTTGAGATCATGATACATCTTGGTAGATCCAGGATGAATGAAATATCATGAACAATGGACCTCCATCATAATTCTACCTCGTAATCCCGCTACATTTGGAACACATAAATGGCCCTGGTGCATAAGAATCCCATGTTCGTTCATCTCAAAGGTCGTGGTTTTCTTCTGTTGAATGCCTTCCCTGATTTTCTCAAACTGAGGTCTTCCATTGACGTTCCTTAACTTCCGATATGAGGGACGATTTTGACATTTTCTGAATCACAAAACCACCATCCTCCGAATCCCTTAATCAGACTCCCAAACTAGCTAACTGATGGAGCTCTCTTACTAATTCCTTTATTTTGACCTACACCGGAGTCGAGCTGATCATCGACTTACGACTGAGCGCGTCTGCTACAACATTATCTTTACCAGAATTATATAAGATGTCCACATCATAATCCTTCAATAATTCAAGCCACCTCCTCTGTCTCAAGTTCAACTCTTTCCGCTTAAATATGTATTGAAGACTTTTATGATCCGTGAAAATGTCTACATGAACACTGTACAAGTAGTGCCGCCAAATCTTCAATGCATAGACCACTGCGGCCAACTCTAAATCGTGTGTCGGATAGTTTTTCTCATGTTTCCTCAATTGCCTTGAAGCATAGGCAATCACTTTACCATATTGCATTAACACACATCCTAAACCTGCTCCCGAGGCATCACAAGACACAACATAGCCTTCCGGACCCTCTGGGAGAGTAAGGACTAGTGTCGATGTTAATCTATCATTTAACTCTTGAAAACTCCACTCACAAGCATCAGACCACTAGAATTTTATGGCATTTTGTGTCAACTTTGTTAATGGTGCTGATATGGTAAAAATCCTTCTATAAACCTCCTATAATAGCCAGCTAAGCCCAGAAAGCTGCAAACCTCTGATGGAGTCATAAGCCTCAGCCAATTCTTCACCTCTTCAATCTTCTGAGTGTCAACTCTTATACCCTCATCTGATACTATATGACTAAGGAAGGCCACTGAATTCAACCAAAATTCACACTTGGAGAGCTTAGCATACAACTTATGATCCCGCAGCATCTGTAGTACTATTCACAAATGATCTACATGCTCTGCCTCCGAGTGAGAATAAACCAGGATATCATCTATAAATACTATCACAAATACATCCAGAAATGGGCGAAACACGATGTTCATTAGATCCATAAATGTTGCCGGTGCGTTTGTTAGTCCAAATGACATTACTAAGAACTCGAAGTGCACATACCTTGTCCTGAAAGCCGTCTTCGGAATGTTTTTCTCCTCAACCCTTAGTTGATGATACCCCGACCTTAGGTCGATCTTTGAAAAGCATCTTGCACCTTGTAACTAGTCAAACAAATCATCAATTCTAGGAAGAGGGTACTTGTCCTTGATAGCGACTTTATTCAGTTGTCGATAGGTAATACACATCCGTAACGAGCCATATTTCTTTCGTACAAACAATACCGGCGCACACCAAGGGTATATGCTTGGCCTAATAAAGCCTTTCTCAATCAGATTCTTTAATTGCTCCTTTAGTTCTTTCAATTCAGCCGGAGCCATTCTATAATGAGTAATAAATATTGGCTGAGTGTCTGGTAACACGTCTATACCAAACGCAATTTCCCTTTCGGGAGGAAGGCATGTAAGTTCGTCTGGAAATACATTAAGAAACTCATTAACCACCGGAATTGATTGAGAAGTAGGTGGTTCGGCATCGACATCTCTCTCCCGAACGAGATGGTATATACAAGCTTTGGAGATCATCTTCCTTGCCTAGGTATGAAATAAACCTACCTTTTGGTGTCGCCGTATTACCCTTCCATTCAAGGACTGACTCTCCTGAGAACTGAAATCTAACAATCTTTGTTCGGAAATCAACATTAGCGTAGCATGATGCTAGCCAATCCATGCCAATAATAACATCGAAATCAACCATCTCTAGTTCTATCAAATATGCTAGGGTCTGATGGCTATAAATTAATACTGCACAATTTCGATAGACCCGTCTAGCAACTACCGACTCACCAACTGGTATAGATACCACAAATGAATCTCTTATCAACTCAGGCTCCATACCAAATTTACAGGCAATAAAAGAGGTGATATATGATAGATTGGAGCCTGGATCTAACAACGCATACACATTATGTGAAAAGACCGATAACATATATGTAATAACATTAGGTGAGGATTCCTAATCCTGTCACCTCACTAACGCATAAGTGCGGTTCTGTCCCCTACCTCTGCCTCGACCGGATAATGTCTGTTGATTTTGCCCTGATGGGTGTACTGAATGCGATGAAACTGCTGCAGATCTGACCGGCTGGGCCCTAACACCTCCGTCTCTTATTGGGCATTCTCGTTTAATATGACCAGGTTCACCATAAGAATAACACACCCTTGATCCATGTCGGCACGACCCTGTATGGACCCTACTACACTGCTCGCATCGAGCCAACAACAGCCTCATCTGAATAGAATCCCCTCTATAATAAGACTCTGACGCTTGTGAAATTTGACCTGGTCCTAATTGAACAGACCGATCAATCCTCGAACTCGAAAATAGTAATGATGCGCTAGCTGCCAGATAGGATAGTCGTCTATAAAGTTGTGGCCTGGGCCCACATCTGAATTCTCTTACATCACCTACGGATCGAGCTCTATTATGTTGTCCCTTATCACATTCTCGATCTACCCGCTGTTGCCTCTTACGATCCTCAAAATTCTGTGCATAAGCCTGAATGCGAGCAATATCCATATTTGGATTCAGAGAAGCCGTAGTACACTCATTGACCAAGTGCGGCCCTAAGCCAGTAACAAACTTATGTACCTGGTCACTAATTTTAGTTATAATCGTAGGAGCATATCTGGCAATTGAATTAAACTGCAAGCTATACTCTCGAACACTCATGTTGCCCTGCTCAAGACGTAGGAACCTGTCCTGCCTGGCCCATCGAAGCTCGACTGGCAAGAAATGTTATAAGAAGGCCTCTGAAAACTCTCTCCATCCTACTAGTGGAGCACGAGGTCTCCTAGATTGCTCCCATGTCTCATACCAGGTCACCGCGACATCCCACAGTCTATAAGAAGCAAACTTTACCGACTCAGTATCGGTAACATCCATCACCCGCAAGGTATGTTGTATCTGATCCAGAAAATTCTACGAGTCCACGTTAAGGTCTGATCCTGTAAATACCAGAGGGTCTAGGTTGATGAAATCTAGAGCTCTCGCGCTAGAAACTCTATCAAAAGAACTGGGAACCTGACGTTGGGCCTGAACGGCCACTAATCGTGTCAATATCTGTACAACACTCTGCATATCAAGATCCACATCTGGAGTACCAAGTGGAGGAACTCGGGGGTACTGTAACACCACTAATCTCCTCCGATGGTGGTAAACTGGGGGAATCATACGAAGAAGTTGTACCATGGGTCTCACTCTAGTCCTCACTAGCGGGTGGCAATCAGCTGGTGCCTTCGCCTGCAGCTGCATCCAATGCCCTTATACTCTTGAACTTCTTCCTTGCTGTAGGCATTGCTGGAATCATAAACACGAGATCGGTTAAGAGTGGAATGCTTATAACTCAGCTCTACTACACGATTTATGAGATGAAAGAATAGAAACCACCCCTAAATGTCAGGTAGCCTCCTACTTATAAGTATGGTGCACAACATACCCATAAAAAAGACTCTACTACACACGACTTGTAGACTCCCTAGGACAAACATGCTCTGATACCAAGTTTGTCATGACCCAAACCGAAGGGTCGCGATGGGCACCCAGACCTTACCTATCTGGTACCACTAATCACACAGTCAACATCTAATCATAATTAAACATGGCCACAAGGTCCGTTACCCAGTATCTTACCGACATGTTAAAATGGTATATAGAAAATGAGCTATGTGAAATCTTAATTACAAAAACCAACTTCTATAAATACATACACATACTAAGGCCGACAAGGCCATATAAGATTACTACACATAGGATACATGTCTACAAGCCTCTAAAGAGTATGTAATGTCAAAGGTCGGGACAGGGCCCCGCCATACCCATATATGTACATGCAAAAAAATACCGTACCGAGATTAGACTGACACTCCGAAATAAAGGGAGTGCTCCAAAATCCGCTGAGTCAGCAACTTACTAATGTGAATCATCGCATTGCCTAAGTAAATCTGCGGGTATGAAAAGCAGCTCCCCCGACAAAAGGGACGTCAGTACGACTGATGTACTGAGTATATTAGGCATGCAAAATAGCATAACAAGAATACAATAATAAACTGAAACAGAAACGACCGACAAAATTAGCGGGCAGCGACAACTGACCAGTAGTGAATGCCTCTGAGGCCCTAATATGCCTAACATATCATGCACAATGCGAATGCGTATGCATATATATATATATATATATATATATATATATATATATATATATATATATCCGTATGTTGCGGAATGTGCAACCCGACCCAATATATTATATGTGTGTTGCGGAACGTGCAACCCTATCCAATATATTATATGTGTATATGTATGTTGCGGAACGTCCAACCCGATCCAATATATTATATGTGTATATGCATGAATGACAATGAAATATTCAGAACTTATCGAAAGACATAATATCCTTGTACATTCGGCTAACATTGGGAATATTAACATCTTCCCCATATATCTCAAATAAGCTTTTAGAAATATATTTAGGCATGCTTTTAACATAGAAATCAATAACATAAACATTCTTAACTACTAAGAGTAGAATAATTTATGGAGCAATATCACAGTTACGTTTCGTTACATGGAACATGCCAAAAGAAGAAATAATTTGCCTTAACATACCTTTTGTCGAATTACTCGTCGACACAACGTATATGCCGTATAGCACTTCGATCTTATATTCCAAGAATTACCACCTCAAAATTGAATTTATGTTGCTGCTCGAACATACCCAGAACAAAGCATCTGGCATTACTAAAGTACTTCAACTTCCACTCCTCATAATTTGTGATTTTGATGTTAACAATTCCAATGTTATAATTAACCGTGTTCGATTACACCATGCACAAATTCAGAATGAAGGAAAGAGCATCAAACCTTTCTAATAAAACTTCCTCACCATCGTGTATCAATACAAAATGCTTTAGAATAAACCTTTGCAAAACAAAGTTGAAAAAAATTGTTGCTCATGTTATTAAGAGTAAGGGGTAGGACGTTACTGCCTCTACTTTACCCTCTAATTAGAGAAGAGAGTGTTGTACCAATTTAACCTAAAAAATGGAATATTGTTATATGTAAAGGTATCAGAGGGTCTATATAATGGACCACAACTCCCCCTCCTTCCCATATTAATTACTCCACTATGCTTGCCAACCTCACAACTTGCCACCTACTTGATAATACTACCTTAGTCACCTTTAAATACTACACGTCAAAACTCCCACTTAATCTTGTTCCTCCCCCCCCCCCCCCCAAATATCATTTATCAATTAATCCACAATTAATCAATCACACACATAATTATTTTTTTGATCCTAATTCACTTAAATCTTAATAACTTATAAGACCTTCATATACTCAATGTCATAATTTTGTGATATGTCACTAGTCCATAATCTCTTTGGGGATATCCAACTATTATTATTAATCCACAAATTATTTCGGGACTGCATCATTTTATATACTAATCTCTTTATTTGCATATGTGTATATGGCATAAATTCTCCGAGTCTCGGATCTACTTGCCTAGGTTTAGGTGCTCAAACCATCGCCCAAAATTACTGGATGTTACACCTGCATCCCCGGAAGCACACTAATAGCTATCGAAAGCATGAAAATTGTATCCAATATGTTATTAATTTTAGTTTCACGAGTTCAATATGTTTCTATGCGCAACAAGTTGGAAGGGATATATCTAGGGTGTGTTAGTATGAAGGAACATATTGTATGAAAAATATTTCAAAAAGAAACTCTCTCTTTATCCAACACTCTCTAAAATTTAAGACTATTGCAAATGGACTATCAGAGGAAAACATAATCAAAGAAAGTTATTTTTTTTCCTTTTTACAATTTTTTTTGTTGTTTAATTTCGATAAAATGACTTATTTCCATTGTGCAAATACACCCGAGTTCCTTTGCTTAGGTATTGTTGCTACAATGAGGACAAAATCTGGTTTTACAAGCATATGATCAATGGGATCTCGAACCCACTAGTTGACAGACCTAAGTGGAATATTTGTGGTGTTAGATTGTTGTAACAAGCACTTGAAGACTACATTTTCTTCATCAAATACAGATTCACATGACACATAATTCACAGGGGGCATCAAGCCTAAATTTACAGATCTCGAGTTGGCATGTAAGGTTGATCAACTCTAATTAGATATTAATATTATTAGGGGTCGTTTGGTTTGAAGACAAATTATGATTACATTAATTATGTTGGATTAGCTATACTGAGATTAGTTAGGTAGGAATTAGTTATTCTGATATTATTTTTTATTGATGGTTTGATTTATTATATTAAAAGTAACAAGCATGGCATACTTTCTAAAATAAAATATTTGTTTTACAAAAATACCCTTCACCTTATTATTAGTAGAAAAGAGGTTTGAGGGACCTAATGACTATTTTTGTTATTTTCATTGTTTTATCCTAGGATAACTAATCCTGGGATTGTTATTTCATCATCTGCCGGGATGACTTATCCTGGTACTATTTTAAATGCTAACTATTTTTCCTTATCTATCCTACCAAACGACCCCTTAATCTTTCCAAATTTTAGCGACCTCATTCACAATTGATCCCAGGGGGAGAGACTGCTTTCTTCCAACAGTGAAGGAAACATTCACAGCGAGCACACATTATTGAAAACGTAAACTCACATTTGTGTTGGAAGATCCATCACTAATCTTCAGAATCCTCTCCTTGTAAATTAAAGATATTTACATTTTGGCTAAGAAGCATTACTCTTTTCATTTGATCTTTCCAAATTTTAGCGACTGCTGTCTTCCAACAGTGAAGAATAATCACATAGAAACAAAAAGCTTGAGTAAAATAATTTCTGCTTTTTGCTTAATGGATTAATCCAAATGATCTCTAGATTGATCCTTTCAATCTATATATCACATTACTTGTACTATGTAGTGAAGCCGATCAAGGACATTATATGGTGATATACAATGAATGGAGTAATTTCACAACACTAGCATTGGATCCTTGATCTTATGGTCTATTACTAAACTCAATCAATAGAGTGCTTTTGCTTTCAAGATTTAATTCTTCCTCATCCACTCTCAACCTTTTTTTTGGCGACACTAGCGGACTGCCACACCAATATTCTTGTTTTGACGCCCTGCCTACTTCTATTGACAAGGCTTGAATGTTTACTCTTTGCCATGACTGTAATGCCAAATTCGAGATACAAACACACTTGTAAATCAGAGAAAACAACACATACAAACACATTGAACTAGAAAAAAAGGAAAAAAGTTAGTGTTCCATACCTGTATATCTCTTGAACTGTAAAAAGCTTCAAATACTTCTTTCTGGAGCTACGACAGAAGGGATGAAGACTTCTTCGTTGGTTTCAGAGAATGTCCATACTGGCCGGAAAATCAAACTCAGAATGACCCCATTTTTTCCCGTGGAGATGAACTCCTTTGTTGACCTTCTAGCTAGGGATGTTCAAAGAAAATCGATAAATGACAGTATTGTTTGTAAGTATTTCTTTAAAATACTTATTACAATATTATATACTTTAAAATACTTATATACATTATATACTTTAAAATACTTATATACAGTATATACTTTAAAATACTTATTACAATATTGTTTGTAAGTATTTCTTAAATCTTTTTATAATTCATGTTTCTTAACACCTCTTAAAATATTATATCAAGTTTGAACTTACAATTTTTTATGATACAGTAAGTCTTAATATTTAGCCCATAAACACTAGAGACTTAAATAAAGCCCAAATCAAATCATTGTTCATTTTCACTAGTATAATACCCGCGCGATGCGCGAAAAGTATCAAAAGAACTAATGGTAGCAATTTTATATTAACTTATTAAGTATATAAAATTATCAGTGTTGAGACTTCAAACTCAACTATCCACCTGCTTGCAGTTCTTCAATTAAAATTTCTAATGATTTCTTATCAAAGTTATAGCTAAAGAGTTTCCACTTGCGTTTGACAAAGTTGTAAATATTGTTTATTAGTTTCAATTGTCGATTAATTTTTTTAAGAATAGTTTCCACAACTATATTTTGTTTGATACGCTTACTCCTTATGCTTAAATCGACGATTATTTTCATTGAGTTCTCTAGAAACCAAATTTCTATGAGATATGGAGTAATATTAGAGTAAATTTTTTTTACATGTAACTTGTAAGAATAACGAATATAATGCATATGGTTTAGTCGTAGCTTTCAGATGTTCATTGGAATTGCCTTGCCCTTATATGGGGGATTTCTTCCCTGATCCTAACATTTTCCATTTTTGTTTTATATTGATTGATTGCTAACTAATAGTGAATTGAAGGAACCAACTGTAAATGTTACTCCATCTGTCCAAAAAGATTGACACTTTTCGTTCTTCGAGAGTTAAACTTTCTAATTTTAACCTTGTGTCAGAACACATATTTAGAAACTACGTAAAAAGTATTATAAGTCACCATAATTAATAATTTAAAATATTTAAAAGACATTCGAAAAAATTACGGTCAAAGAACAACTCTATTTGACTCTCGAATAGCGAAAAATACCAATCTTTTTTCACAGAGGGAGTATTGAGTAACTTTCATAGAGCAACCTTTCTTGAGATTAAACTGCGAAAAAAATGAAGAGAGTAGATGGCTAAAACGAAACTTCAAAACCTATAGTTGAAAGAATTGGTACTCCAATTGCACAATTAGGCTTGGATAATTTAAAAAGAGTTGCAGGCTACCTTGTCATCTTGCAGAATTCATTCAATCAAGGACGAGGAGTCTGCCAGAAACGGTTAGGATTTGAGTCCCAAATCCAACCTAATCAGAAAACAGTAAATAAGCGAAGAACAAATAGCACACACAGATTTATAGTAGTTTACCCTCAATGCGAGAGCTACGTCCACTTTGCCGCTGCATATTTCACTATAATCAGAATAGAGAGTTTGTGGTTTTACAATTCTCTCTCTCTGTCACTGAAAAAGAAAATGGCGCCCTAGAATATGTATAGCTCAGGTCGTTCAGCGTTCCACAATCTGCGTAGGGTCTTCGTAGTGTCGGCGATGAATTAGGCTCCACAACTCAACATAAACAATATGGGCATATCTAATAAGATGTGAACAGTAAAAAAACATTAAAATCGAGAAAACCAGATACATAATTACCAATATGACAAAATCGTATCCAAAAAACGTTCGCTTATGTTGGTTGTAAGAATTGACTGGAAAGGTGAACATGATGTACTGTTAGACGATCTAGATGGAGAGTATATTTAGGTCCGCATTTGAACAAAAGGTAGGAAATATCTTTTTCCACATGAATATAACCCATATATGAACTTAAAAGTTTCTCAACTTTTAACCAAGCTATCACATTTTGAAGAGTGCCTCTATATTCCCTTTCATCTGCAAAGCAGTGCTGGAGCAGCTGGACCCTGGATCTATGGATTCCATCATCATTAAGCCATGGTCTTAGCGACATCTGCGAAAATCGATGTGGCTGTCATCTGCTTGATCGACATGCGCATTGCATAGTATTGGATTTTCCTTCTATTTCCATTCAACTTGTTGCGTTCATGGATGAACGTCAAAGAATCCATTAAACTTGGTCTGGCAAATCATTTCATATCATAAGCCTACGATTTTCGCCACAAACTCTTAGTATGAGGCCTCATTTCACCTGATACGCATAAGGTTCGAGTTGTATCACTAATAGTTAACTCTGCTATAAAGAAAATTCTCTCTTTACTTAATTTTAGTGGGACACAAAGCTAAAGCCTTTGTATACTAACTTAACTACAGCTCCCACAATTCTCAGTTGATCAGAATTTTCTGTTTCCTTCACGTTTTAAAATGGCAATCAAAACCTCTGTTTCCTTTGCAAAGCATGAAAGAATTCTGCTCCCCATCTCTAATGAAACATACCAGATGTACTACAATATATAAACAACTTTATGATCTCCATTTTCTATCCATAAAATTGTCAATTGTACATAGGTATAACTTACAAATGTGTATATACATTGTGTGAATTCTGAATACCAAGAAATAATTCAAGTAGGGGTCGGATTATGTTTTACTCTTTCTATTTTGAACATCAACAAATCAAGCATATAAAATTGATCAACCTCTATCAGAAACAGAAACAACATGCATGCTCTGGTCAAATTTTATTTCAAATGAGCTGGTTTATAATTCAAATATGATGTTTGCGCAAAACAGCAAGGTACCTATTGTTTGCCTGATGTTACAATCATGAGCATTTGCATACACTCTTTGGCATCTAGTAAAAGCCATATTTTTTATATCTGCAAGCTAGTTACAATAAAATCTAGAATCACAAGTTATATATTTAAGAACATGCCAAATAATGCACATTACATTTGACGGCGATAGTCTAGAGACTGCAACATAAGCATGATATGACTCACTTTATCCACTCCGCTAAAGAATAAATGAGTTGATGTCCATTTGTTTAACTTTTTCACTTTTTGTTCCTTCATCTGCAAAAGAGACAAATGAAGAAAATAATAAATTGCTATGCATAACTTAGTAAACTTATATATAGTAAGTATAAGAGCACAAAGCACTGACAGATACTGTTTGAAACATAATAAAGATAGTAAACAAAGTCAATCAAAAATCAACAACACAAAATGACTTTGTGATATTACTTATCAGTACATAAATATACAACAAAGTAATCAAAGATTTTAAATAAGCAATAATAGAAAATAAAGTTCATATTATAGCTCATTCTCCAAATAAATCTACTCATATAGATGAATACAATAAGGAGTTAAAACTTTTACCGGTGTTGAGAAAGCAGAGATCAGAATACTTTTTCTTTTATAATCAGTAAAACCAAAGCATATAAGGAACAGAAAGTCATTCCGTCCACATATTATCGATAAAGTTTACCCATGAAAAGAAAAGTGATAGGAATTATAATCTCAAAAACTAACACCAATATCAGGAAATTTGACCACTTTATCAAATGAGGGTATTAAAAATAGGTGGAACTAAATTAAGGTGTTTGTATGATAGAACCTGGCTTAAACTCCAGTACCACATCTCTGATTTTTCTTCTATCGTTCAGAATATATGGGTTGACCATTTCTCTTGCTCTGCAGTCGTTTTATAGATAGCTCAGTCGTCTTATTCATTTTTTCATTACATAAACACAAGAAAAATGACCTTGACATCTAGCATACAATAACGAACAACTGATATAACTAAATCAACCAACATAAAATTGTAAATGCACTCGCAGATTTAAAAGTGATCTACAGAAATTATTCATTTACATTGAATTTAATGACATATAACTCTAACAAATAGAGTCAGATAGGTAAAACCAATTGTTGAGACTCAGAAGTTATTACTAAAAAGCCTCAGTTTTGTATTGAAAAATTCAACTGCTACTTAGGATTAATGATATCAGAAACACTTAGAGAACTTGCAGATTCTAACCAATACTCATAGCACGAAACAACACCACTTATTCAGTAAGAAGAATCAGTGTTAATTAATTCAATCTTGCCTCTCATCCAACAATATAATTAGTTGCAGATTTACTTACCAGTTAGATTTGCATCGAAAGGATGTATTATAACTGCACCAACTCTACTTCAAAGAGATGGAAGCACAAGCAAAACATCAGGATAGCAAATACAATATTTGTAAAAAAAAAAAACTAAAGTGGAAAAGACGTATAAAACAATTTAACGTAACCAAATACAAAAAAAAGGGGAAACTATATGCTCATCACGAGTAAGATGCAACAAACGTAAGGTTATGCTTCTCAGTCTTGGTACATTCATTAAAGAGAGTACAATGAATTACCTCCTCTGGATGTATACATAGATATGATTATCTCTTTCATCTCCTCAAAATTGAATTTCATCTGCTGCCTGAAATAGAATTACAACGAAATTGCTTAAATGAAAAACAATTGGCAGTAAATTTTCAATCACAAAACTGCATATAAAGTTAAATAACAAAAGAAAAAAGAGTTTTTGAAGGTCACCAGCGGAAATCGAGAGAACACTGAGTCAATTTTCTATACATATCCCTGAATTATGATAAAAGCCCTCGCCATCTTCTGTTGTGGCTGCAAGTTTCATCCACGGCTTCCGTCAATTTCTGATGTTTCCATCTGAACCTAATAGAATTAGAAGTTTAATTTGAGGAGAGATATATCACAAAAAAATAAAAGAACAGCAGGAAATGCTAAATTCTCACTAATATCTACGGTGGCACCATTTTTCATCGTCCTTCAATTTTCTGAGTCGGTACCACGGAAGTTGAAAGGACTTCAGTTCTTTGTGATGTAAACTTTTCTCGGCAAAACAAAAAACAAAAGAGGAAGAAACCTCTGCAGCAGTTATTGCGACATAGTCGGACACATCGAAAATGAAATGGAAACATGAACTCTTTATATGGACTTGAACAATCCTCACACCCTAAATTCTTTCTTTTTTTTGGCCGCCACCCCCCTTCTCTCTTTCCAGCGGCAACCCCAAACCCTAAGGAATTTTCGCCGCCACACAAGACGTCACACATCCTACTCCTCCCTCCTCCTCTACCAACCCCTTTCATCCCGCCTTCTCCGTCACAAATATCAAGAACTTTATCCATTTGGTTCTTGATTAAGAGGATGAACAATACTCTTCATGGGTAGAATTATTTCAAATTCATGTTTGTGGCTACAACGTTCTTGATCACATCGACACCACCATACCCCGTCCGTCTGAGGTTGATAACACAATGTGGAAACGGCTTGATACTATCGTCAAACAATGGATATATGACACCGTATCCAAAGATGTACTTCATACTATTATGAAGGCAGGTGCTTCGGCTCACGAACTATGGACAAGACTAGGGGAAAACTTTCATGACAACAAACATAATCGTGCCGTCTATTTGGAGGAACAATTCAATAACAGCCGTGTTGAAAACTTTGCGAATATGTCCGATTATTGCAAACAATTAAAATTAATTACAGATCAATTAACTGATGTGGAACTCTTAACACAACCATGTGGGGAGTTTTAAAAGATTAGTTGGGATTAAACTGGAATTGACAGCTAAATAGACGGAATCCTTAGTTTAGGATTTTTATGGCAAACAGGACAGTTTTCTTTCTCGCGGTAACTTTCTTATTTGAAATAAAATATACAGATATATATAATTGAATATTACTATCTAATTGTTTTTGCTGACTTTGAAATGAAATATATAGACTTTCTACGGGATATGGTCATGAAATGTTAATTCCTTTTTAAAATAAAAAAAAAATCCTAATTTCTAATTATTAGGATCAACTGGTGATAAATACCGAATTTAACAGATTACAGATTAAAAATAGATAGATATTTTATTAGAATGCCAATAATTACTTGTTCCTTGGAGATGGTTTTTTCATTGAAACGTGGCTTTTATTTAGTCTTTTTTAAAAAAAATATATTTTAAACTCCAATTTGTTTGGAGGTTTGTCCTAATTATTAACTACTTATTAACTAATTATGCCATGTGGCTTTTTTCTAGGTCGTCACTTGACTTAATGTGGTGCTTTTTTCTTCTGCTTTTAATAATAAATAGATTATCTTTTATTAATAGTACATGTTTTATGGATTTTCATTATCTTTATTGTTGCCTGCGTTATATTTTAGCATAATGCCATGACTTATTCAACATTTTTTATTTTCTTCGGAGCACTATATAATTGTTGTATCTTACTAAGACGAGAAATATTTGGAAGCATTAGTTAATGTTTTGTGTTGTGGGGACTTTACCGGAAAAAATTGAAAAATTCGAACCAAATCAAAAATTTGAAAAAACCGAGATAAAAAAACTGATTGTCATTGGTTTGATTTAAAAAACCAACTGTTCTTGGCCCCAATTCTGCTATCTGTCGTTGTATCGACTGATGAAATCGGGAGACAAATTGATTCCTTGATATAAGCGATTTGGGCTAGAGACAGAACTCTAATCTCCAGTAATTAGTTCCCCAACTACTCCAGAAAGCGTTAGGACGGTGGTTATGGTAAACTAAGAGGTAAGAAACATGAATACAATCGAGTAAAATAAAGGATAAAAGATAGATAATTTTTGATGTGTTTGATTGATTGTGTGCTTGTATAAACAAAGAATGAGTATTTATGGTACAAAAAAGGTAGAAAAACTGTACAAACGTGCCCCCCTCCCCCCCATGTCGGCCATCAAGTAACCAACTAAGCTCAACGGTTGACTATGGGGGAGGTAGTGTCGATTTTCTCGCCCTCTACTCCGCTTGCTCAGATAATGGCCCTCTTTTAGGTGTCGTTGACCGTTACCACTTTTAGGGGTCCGGAAACCCTTTTGACTTGATCGTTGAGGCGTCTGCATCTGAGTGGGTCCCAGTCATACCTTTAACCAACAACTTCAGCTAAGATGCCTTAGTAGCCGATGAAGTTCTTGTAGTCGCGGGCTAGGAGTAAATTCGGCTCCGGAATAGTTAGGCTATCAGTGAATTCGGCTAAACAATTAAATTATTTTTGAGTGTTAACAATTGCCCCCTACATTAACTCGAGTGTGACTGTTGAGTTGATGTATCCGAAAGTAGCTGTCGTTTCAGTCTGACAGCCACACATGTCACTTTAATCGTCTCGTCTCCAGGGCATGCAATGATGGTCTTTAAATAAGCTCTTATTTCTTTCTGCAGTGCATGCAATGATTTTCATCAAACTAACCTAATTCCATAGGCATGGCCTGCTGATATTCTTCCAAATTTAGAGAAATTTGGTTTGGCCATCCGTAATGATATTAACTTCTGAGGAAAACACTGCATTATAGCCATAGGTTTAGCCGATATGATGTTGTCCCTGTAGCTGTGGATTTGGAGTTTTCTGATTGCCTATTTCATTTAGGACCTGTATTTGTAAAACAAGTTTATTCAAACTTTTCACAAAACATACATAACACTGGATATTGAATAATACTCGAGTTTTGTACCAGCGTAAATCAAAGACAAACAAAGCTAGGCATAAAATTCCTATCGGCAGCTCAAATGTTGTTGGCTGCTAGATCTGGTTTTCTGTTGTGGTTTCTCATCTACGATGCCTCGGCTATCCTTTCATCAGAACTTGGGACGGTCAGCCGATGTCACAGGTCACATGTGAGTTGGGTTTCGTCAACCGTTTAGATCCTCCAAGATAAGCTGTGGTTCGACTAACTATTTTATTTCGAACCCTCGCGAGGTAAGATTGCAAGATTCCCAAGATCAGTCTTCATACTGCTCAGTGACGGCTATGGGAGCCACATAGGGTGAATAGAGGACAACCTCTATACTCTGAACCCCTGGTAGGAACGGGTTATCATCTGCTTGGACTATTTCAATTTTTTCTCCTTCCAAAAAAATGAGATTCTGATGCATGGTAGAAGGCATCGACTGGTGTGAATCCAGTCCCTACCCAGCAAAATGGTGTAGGACGGCTTGCCATCTATCACAAAGAATGTCGATCTGACCATCTTGGGACCCATAGTGATTTCTGCTACTAGAATTCCCAATGCTTCAGAGGCCTCTCCCATAAAGCTAGCCATTTTCATGTTAGTAGGGATGAGATCCTCCTTTGTTTTATTGAGGTTTTTCAAAGTAAGCAGTGGCATCACATTCAGCACAACCCATTGTCGACGAACACCCAGCTAATGATTTTTCCGTTGATGTAAGCCTTCACATAGAGGGCTTGAGGTATTTAACCCATTCTTTCATAGGTGCACCAAACGCAGTGCTCAAAGCGTTCCTAGCCGTGGTATCGGCTATTGTTGCCCATTCTACATCTTCTACGCAAAGATCACCTTCTAGGCTATCCAGCGTGGAGCGGATGGCCCAGATCTCACATGGGATTAGGCTGACCATTTCAATGTATGCCCACATCTCATCAACCAGGCCCTGGCTAAATAAATCAAGAATATAGTCTCCCACCTTGTTGAATTCGGTTGAAGAGAAATCAATACCTTCCATATCTTGGAGACAGATGAAGATCAGTTAGGGATCTTCTGACTGAGTCTTCTGCACGATCTGTGGGATTGCCTCGATTAGAGGCCCATTCGGGGCCACGTTCTCTTGCCGGGGTTCCTTCGTCAGGTTGTCAATAGGTTATTTATCTAGCTCTGGTTGACTCGACGCCTCTCCTTCGGCGACATTGCCCCTGAAGCAACTGAGTCGAATGCCCGCTCGATAGCCTCAGCTACGGCAGACTCAGGAATCTCCTGATTTTCGGTTGCCTTAGTGTTGGAAATTAGATGCAACGTCTGTTGCATCTTACGCAAGGCCTTGGCCCGTTGTATCCTTCTTTTCTGGGTTCTGGATGCGACTCTCGGTGATGCCTCTTTCTTTCCGGGAGCCTGATTGATTGACCACTTCCCCTCCTCTGTGTTGGCGGCTAGTTTAATCATTCTCTGGGGTCTCGTTTGGTCCTCATTTCTTGCTATGATACGTAAGGACGAAACACCCTCATTCATGTTAAACTCGACCACAATCTGTTTGGTTTTATAGAGAGGTTCTTCATCTATTCGAGGCATGCTCGACTGCCGATTGGTTGGTATCCGTACTTGCCCCCCAGGCCTATGCCTGGCGTTGCCAGGGACCCTCCTGAACCTCATGGTTTATTCCTGGAGTTCTCGTTCAAAGTCCCTCGCATATTTAGGGAGGTAATGAAAACTGATTAATCGGCTGCCTGTCATCACGAATGTTATGTGGGATGCCTAACCAGTTGAACACATAAATACTTGTGACCTTCTCCCTTTCGGTAGGTTTCTTAGGGACCCATACCCTTCTCATCGGTTGTTTCTATTTGGTGTCCCTTGACTCATCAGGCTTAGCAAAAGATACCATAGATATTGGTACCGCGGGAAATGGGTCGGTATCAATAGACATTTCAGCCATGCTCTTGTCGGCTAACTTGAATCTCCCTCCTCTGATGCCTTTTTGGATCGCCTTCCTGAAGACCACACAATTAGAAGTAGAGTGACTGTATGAATTATGCCACTTGCAGTACTTCTTATCCTTGAGTTCTTCGGCAGGCGGAATCCTATGACCATCAAGCAGCCGAATCTGCTTATCTTTGAGCAGATGATCAAAGATCTGATCTGCCTTCGTGATATCAAACAAGTAACCGACCCTATCATCAGATGAACTTGTTTCCTTGCCTTTGACAACTTTCAAGGCTGGGCAAGAGTAAACCTTACACCTAATAATCTCAACCACCATTGCGTCTGTCGTGCAATCGGCTGACTCTAAATCGGACTCATGCGCTTCAATGATGGATACGAAGTGAGGGCCTCGATTTCGACTGCTCTTCTTCGCTCCTTCTCCTGGAGATATTGCTCTATTTGGCTGGCCTTTTCGGCTAACTGGCTCAGGTTAGAGCAAGATTGTCCTACCAGTTTCTCCTTTAACTGAGGGTGTATGTTGTTGATTATCATGTGGGGACACTCAGACTCGGGGAAGTGTACGGTGTATTTCCCAACCTTGTTTCTGATTCATCGACCTGCTGCTTGAGATTCGTTAGATCAGTTACGGTAACCTGAGGTTGGGGCCAATAGAACCTACCATGGAAGCAACCCTCCATGTCAGCCCAGCTTTGCACGGAATCAGGAGCCAAAAAGGAGTACCATGCAAAAGTTGTTCCCGTTAGAGAGAGGGAATAAATGCAACTTGTGATACTCGTTCTGGCCATCTTTGCCGCATTGGCAGTAAATCTACCGACTCGATAGTGGATTTGCCATCGTCGCCAGAGAAAATGGCAAACTCTAGTGTTTTGAAGCCCCTGGGCAAAAGCGCTATCCGATCTACCCAATTGGGGTAGGGCTTCTTATAAACATGCCTGTCCAAAGGTTTTAGTTGGATGCCAAAGTACCTCTGCATGGTATTAGCAATGATCTCTGAGTTTATCAGTTGGGACGTCCCCTGCCAATTCTCAACTAGATCCTGCCGATTCTCAACTAGATCCGGCTGGTAGGCATTCTGCATTGGCGGCCTCTATTCTGCACTTTGTTGGACAGGGTTTTGAAGGTTGTAGGTGGTCTACTGGCCATTACCAATAGGTGGGGTAATGCCCCACGACTGCTGTTGGGTATGGCCACCAAAGCCTGCAACCTGAGCTCCTGGAACAACTAACGGAATCTGAGGATAAGGTGGAACAATATTCCATGGCTGCTCTCCTCGGACGTTGGCCATTCTTAAAAAGTTTATGCTTCTGGGAAGGTATGGATTGGGTACTGGCAATGACTACTGGAATGATAATCCGCTGTAAATAATGTAACCAAATAACCGAGCTAACTCATAACTAGGGGCCATCGGTTGCCAATTCGACTGGCCAACATCGTTCGTCTGCACCATAAGGCCGTTCGTATAAACGTACGACATAACGGGCGGCAATCCAAAGTGTCTTAGAGCCTAAACTGGTCTCCGAGCCATGTTGATCGCCCCATACTGCAGACTCACTTGGTCAAGTGGCACATTCCCCCCCCCCCAAGGTTCGGCGACGATCATGTAGTGTGCTGGTTGCCAGACGATTGTGCTTGTGTTCCTAGGTGTGTTATCGGTTGCGCTTGAGTGGACACTGACTGATGCACATGCGGCTGAGGAACAACACCGGGAGTCACAGTCTCATGCAGAACAACACCGCTCCTCAGAGGGATGGTAGAACTAGACGAACATTTTCCTGGGTGCATTCGGTTGGTTTCCATCTCTCTCGCGTGCTGAACTTCATTATGTACCATTGGCTTCACAGTGTCAGCCAACTGTTTAGAAACTTGGTACATCATGTCGTGGATGCCCAAGTTGATCTGTTGTCTAATAAAAGACGTAGTAATTATGGTTGGAGCTTCAGATTGGCTATATTCTTCCACGGCTTGAGTTAATGTAGGAAGTGGAGAGGTATCCACCAATATAGGCATACCCGAGGAGGATGCTGGTTCGTTGTTCCTTCTGGGAGGATTTTGTTGAGGATGTGGACTGGACTCGAGGTTCATTTTCTTACCGGACCTTGGTGCATACGCCAAGAATGATCCTGACCTGGAGAATCAAACTTTGTAATCAATTCACCTATGGTCCCACTGGGCGTGCAGAATTGGTTCTCGGCCCCAATTCCGCTATCTGACGGTGTATCGGCTGATGAAATCAAAAGACAAATTGATTCCTTGATTTAAGCGATTTGGGCTGGAGACGGAACTCTAATCTCCAGCAATGGGTTCCCCAACTACTCCAGAAAGAATTAGGACGGTGGTTAAGGTAAACTAAGAAGTAAGAAACATGAATACAGTCGAGTAAAATAAAGGATAAAAGGAAAGTAAAGGATAAAAGATAAAGATAGATAAATTTTGATGTATTTGATTGATTGTGTGTTCGTATATACAAAGAATGAGTATTTATAGTACAAAAAAGGAAGAAAAAATTGTACAAATGTGCCCCCCCCCCCCATGTCGGCCATCAAGTAACCCACTAAGCTCAACGGCTGACTATGGTGGAGGTGGTGCCGATTTTCTCGCCCTCTACTCCTCTTGCTCGGATAATGGCTCTCTCTTTTAGGTGTTGTTGGCCTTTACAACTTTTAGGTGTTCGGAAACTCTTTTGACTTGGTCGTTGAGGCGTCTGCATTTGAGTGGGTCCCAGTCGTACCCCTAACCAACGACTTCGGCTAAGATGCCTTAGTAGCCGATGAAGTTCTTGTAGTCGAGAGCTAGGAGTAAATTCAGCTCTGGAATAGTTCGACTGTCAATGAATTCGGCTAAACACTTAAATTATTTTTTAGTGTTAACACCAACATAGATGGTTTGATCATCGTCACATCTCTCTCTTTCTCTCTCTATGTAAAAAGTGAAATAGAAAGACTGTTTGAGGAAGTGAATCTACACTTTTCTTGCGGAGGTTTTCACTTCCTACCAAGTAAACTGTAAATATGGATACTTCAATCAAAACCCTTTGTTCTTGTTAATGCTTATGAGTTGAGGTCAACTTAGGGAATGAAAGATGGAATGATCGCAGAGGAAAATTCAAGATTTAAACTCTATAAGTTCAATCTTAAGATTCTTAACATTGAACCTATTATATTTTAAAGTTGTGGGTTCATATTATGATTTTAGTTATTTTTTACACAAATTTATTCCCGCGTCGAAAGTTAGGGGTAAAGAGTGTTAGATATGCCTTTGCCAACTAGTTTAAAACTGACTTGTTTGGTGTAGTTAGAAGCATGCAATGACATGCCCAGACATGTTTTATTGTGTTAAAAATAACGTGAGCATTTGCTATTTTAAAATGATATGTTATAAATCATAACAGATAGGGTATGTACTTTTTCACCTTAAAAAGCACGTGTTTGCGCATAAATCCTGTCTTTAATTAAACCACAACAAAACAAAATATAAGAAGGTTATACGTGGGCAGTGTATATACTCGGTAAAATAATCGAAGTGTACAAAAACTGAATCAGACATCACTATTACAAAAAAAAAATGAAAAAACTGCAAAAAGGCAAAGGCAAAAGCACATTACTTGTTTAAAAAAAAACGTGTGACTTGGACGATGAGATCCAAGCTCATAAATAATAACAAATTAATTGGATATGTAATTTTCACCATAAAGCATGTGTTTTGCGCCTAAATCCTTATTTAATTAAAACATAAGAGAATAACATATGTGAAGGTTATAAAACGTGAGCGGTGTTATATACTCGGTAAAATAATCAAAGTGTGCAAAAACTAAATCAAACATCACATTTATAAAAGAGGAATGATTGAAGAAAAAACTCCAAAAGGGCAAAGTCAAAACACATGACTTCGGAAGAGGAAATGACTAGATACGACCAGGATCTGAAGTGGCTTCGTTCTACCAGTAAGGAAGTTAATACGACCATTTCCAATTTAGCAAAAATGTCCTCAAAGAATGTTTTATTTAGCAGTGGTGTTGGCGTGGACTCCAGTGTATTAGCCCCAAACACATGTTCCTATTGGATGATGACAACATCCCTGAAGCAAGTTATGGGGAGAAGAATGGATATTTAGCCCACGGAGAAGGTGAAATAGTGAATTTCGAAGATGTTGAATTTAGTGGTGCGGTTGGCATTACAGAAATTAACAAAGACAAGTCAAAAGAAGATGGTCCATGTTTTGCTGATAGATATGAATACTACCAGTGAGATTCATGTTCATAAATCGTAATACATTGGATATGTATTTTTTCACCTTAAAGTGGGTGTTTTGTACCTAAATCCTCGTTTAATTAAACTATAAGAGAATAAATATAAGAAGGGCAAACAACGTGTGCGGTGATATATTCGAAGTGCGCAAAAACTGAATCAGACATCAGTGTTACAAAAAAATAGAATAACTGAAAAACTATAGAAAAGTCAAAGGCAAAACACATAACTTGCACGATGAGATTCATGTTCATAAATCGTAACAGATTGGGTATGTAATTTTTCACCATAAAGCATATGTTGTGCGCCTAAATTCTTGTTTAATTAAACCATAAGAGAATAACATATAACAAGGGTAAACAATGTGGGAAATATTATTTGTAAAATAGTCGAAGTGCACAAAAAGTGAATCAAACATCACTTTTTTAAAAAAAGAAATAATTGAAAACTCTTTAAAGGCAAAGGCAAAACACATTACTTGGGAAGAGGAGATGACTAGATATGACCAGGTTCCGGAGTGGCTTCGTGCTACAAGTAAGGAAGTTAATACGGCCATTATCAATTTAGCAGAAAAAGTCCTTAAAGAATGTCTTATTTAGTAATGTGTGTGTGTGGACTCTAGTGGATTAGCCCCCAAAAAATATTCCTAGACGACAACAGAGAGTTCTCTGAAGCAAGTTCTGTGGAGAGGAACAGATATTCAGCCCACGAAGAAGGAGAAATTGGGAAATTCGAAGATGAAAAATTAAGTGGTGCAGTTGGCGTTACACCAGTTAACAAAGACTAGTCAAAAGAATATGGTCTAAGTGTTGCTGATAGATATGAATACAAGTGAGATTCATTTTCATTAATCGTAATACACAATATATGCATTTTTCACCTTAAAGCACATGTTTTGTACCTAAATACTCGTTTAATTAAGCAATAAGAGAATAAAATATAAGAAGGGTAAACAACGTGGGCGGTGATCGAGAAAATATTTGAAGTGCACAAAAGCCGTTTAGACTTCACTATTACAAAAAAAGAATAACTAAAAGAAACTCCAAAAAAAGTCAATGGCAAAACACATGACTTGCATAATGAGATTCATGTTCATAAATCGTAACTGATTGAATATGTAATTTTTCACCATAAAGCATGTGTTGTGTGCCTAAATTCTTGTTTAATTACGCCATAAGATAATTAACATATAAGAAGGTAATCAATGTGGGCAATGTTATTTGTAAAATAGTCTAAGTGCGCAAAAACGGAATCAAACATCACTTTTATAAAAAAGGAATAACTAAAAAAAAAAATCTGAAAAGGCAAAATACATGACTTGGGAAGAGGGGATGACTAGATATTACCAAGTTCCGAAGTGGATTTGTAACAACTCACATAGTCATTTTAAGCATTTACCTAGAAATCCCTAAAATACCCTTCTCGAGCCTTTACTTGTGTGTTTGTGATTTGTGATTTGTGGGTAGGGGTGGTATGGTTCCCGAGGCTATCTGAGTGAATTTCGGACCCATTTTAGCAAGATTAGAAATTTCCAAGTTAAAAAATTAGGAAGGTTTGACTCATAGTTGACTTTTGAGTTATTTTTGAGGTCTTGTTGATTCTATTAGGTCCAGAATGTCATTTATGACTCAGTAGCCTTTGATTCGGGTCCCGAGGCAACTATGTGCATTTTGTGTTGTTGGTTGAGAAGTAGAAGTTAAATAACTTAAAGAGTTGACTTTGGTCAATGTCGGGTCAAAGTGACCTTTTTCGGAAATTTTGAGTGCCCGAGTAAGTCCGAAGCGTGTTTTATGATTGAAATACATGTATGGTTAATGTCCGGGAGGTCATCCTGGGTGTTGGATAGAAGTTTGGAAAGTTAGAAGATGAGTTGGTTTAGCTGGTTGCTGGTGCTATCGCACCTGTGACCAGGGGCTCGCACATGCGAAGTCGCACCTGCGGGTGGACTTTCGCACATGTGAGGTTGGAGCAGGCAGGCTATGGTCGCACTTGCAGATTAGTCTGCACATATGGGAGTCCGCACCTGTAGAATTGGGGAAGGGGCTTGGGCCTAGAACCTGCGAATAATTGTTCGTTGATGCGATCTCGCACCTACACTGGGCCTCTCGCTCCTGCGATGGGCTTGGCAAATTTAATTGGGGATTTCCCCGTTTCGAACCCATTTCATTCAAAATCATTTTGAGAGCTTGGGAGCATGATTTTTGGAAATTTCAAAGGGGGTTTTCAAGATTCAACATTCAGGTAAAATTCTATTCCTAATCTAAGCATTATTTCATGATTCTATCCTTTAAATTAGTGATTTCCCATGTGATTTTGGTTGTAATATATTAGGGTTTTCATGAACTTTGGGATTTAGTTTTAATTAGTGAAATTGAAGGATAAGTTTGGATTAAAACGTGATGATTTTGAGGATATGGACTATTTAGACTATGGGTAAGATGATTTTATGCTTAATTTTCTGTTCTGCCCTTGTTGGTCCGGAGTTACCTTTTTGGGTGGACTTTTGGGATTCAAATTAAAGTATAGCAATATGAGTATTTTTGGATTAGTGTGACCTTGTAGAATACCAATTTGACCCTGATGAACCCATTTTTGTAATAAATTACCATTTTGACCTTTAGGTTGGGAGTGAGTTTTGGATTGATTTTTTTGGACCCGATTTCCTTTTATAGCTTTATGGGCGTCGTTAGACTCATATCCTTATGTAGAATCCGTAAATAAATAGATTGGGCTTGTTCGGAAGCTCAACAGAAAGGCAAGGTTATGGAATGACTCTTCGTCTTCGGATTCAGGCAAGTTGAACTTACTAGACCCTTTTGTAGTGTTTGTGAGTTGGTTAATTAAGGGGTGTAATAGGGAATTGGGGGTCCCATAATTTTGAGGTGATGAGCACTTGTGCGGGTATCGGTGTGCATATAAAGGATAATTAAAATGCAAAGTAGTTATATTGTGACGGAGACTGTGTTTAGCCTTCGGGCCTTGAAGTGTGGCGTGTAAATCTAATTAGGTTGGTATGACTGATGTTTACTTGGGCTATGTTAGTCATTATTGATGATTTCCTTTATTTATGACTTGTCATGCATTAATCACTCTACATCTCATCTAAAGTTATGGAAAATGACTTGTTTTGATAAATTGAATTGATATTATGCATCTGCATGATGTACACGTATCTATTACATACATTCATGATTTTATTGGCATATGATTGATGAGGTGTAGGAAAGAGGCCTTCAAGGCCAGGTATTTGGATATGGTACATGAAAAAAGTGATGATGATGTGGATATTACAACCTCGAAGCTCGGACCTGATGGAAAATTATTCCGGGTGGATATTTGGACCTCATGAGTCCCCCATGGGGCACGTGAAACCTACTGTAGGGGCGTGTGTATACTGGGTGTATATGTCAATTGCATACAATATGTATCACTTGCATTGTATATTATTTATACTAGTTGATCTGAACTTCATCCCATATGTGCTCGAGTGATATAAAGGTGAAATATTTATGGTTTACTTGCATAAAAAGGAAAAGAGATAAAATATTTATGACTTCTTTAGTGCAACGAGTGAAAAGATGGAACATTTACGGGTTTAGATGCCCTAATTAGGTATAGGTTGGATCCTTAGGGTTATACTTGACTCTGTTGAGTAAAGACTGGAACTTTATAATGATTCTCATAATAGTGATGGTCTTGGTGGTTGACTTAGAATCTTATTTACAAGGTTAAAAGCGATTGAACTATATATATCTTGACTAATTAAGCAATCAGAGAAGTGTTGAAAGGTACCAACCCTCGCCACCGCTATAGTTAAGGGCGGTCAACGATGTTGCTAGGTACAGGTGCTTTCCGTACTCACTCTACACCGCACCTTCTGTGTGCAGGTACAAATCTGAGCACAAATGGAGCATAGTGGTTGAGCTATTAGAGAGCTTGATTTGGAGTCCAGGGTGAGTTGTCGATGCCTTCCCAGTACTAGATTCCTCTATATACTTTTGTTTTCTGTCTTCTTTAATTCAGACATCATTGTATTAAGTATTCAAACTTGTAATCATATTTAGAAAGCTCTTGTACTTGTGACATCCAGGTTTTGGGGAGTTTGACTTAGACTTTTATGTATTAAGTTATTAAGACCTTATCAGTACTTTGGGTGTTTTTTTACCGTTCCACAATTTTATTCCTGTATTCAAATTTTATGTTTTAGGGTTCACCTACGGGTTTAGGATATGTGCCCTCATGAAACAAATAGGATTCTGGGTCGTGAAAGGCTTCGTGCCACCAGTAAGAAAGTTAATACGACCATTGCCAATTTAGAAAAAATCCTCAAAGAACATATTATTTAGTAGTGGTGTTGGTGTGGACTCCAATGGATTAGCCCCAAAAAATTGTTCATATTGGATGACGACAATCGAGAGTCAAAAAAACCAATGAGAATTGACCCAAGCCGACCTATGCAAAGAAACTATTTTGGACTACCTCTGTTCTGTTTCTGCCATAGCGAAACAAGTGCCATTGTAGCTAGATCGCTCCAGTGGAAGAAATGTCTGCCTTAGCGAGAAAAATTCAAATTTTCAGTCTGATCACTTCAATGCATATTCTTAGCGCTTCAGAAGACCCGCCATAGTGAAACTAGTTTGCCAAGGCGAGGTCATCGTCTCCAGCCCAAAATCAGACCCAAAACCCAAAAATCTTACTCTATTTTGGCCGAAAAATCTCCCATATTCGACCCTAGGTGATAATGTAAGATGATATGACCCCTATTAAACAGCAATTTCAATAGATCTATGGAAAATTGAACCACCAAACCCCACAAGCCGCCACCCGAACCACAAAATCTCTGTATGCAACTTTTGAAAAACTAGTCTATTTATGTACAAGAAAATATGATTCTACTCATGCATTTTGTGAGGTGTTACAGAGATCTTACTGTGTTAAGAAGTTTCGAGTTGTTGTGTTCGGGTTGAATGAGCTTCTCGTTCCTTTGTTTCTTACCACTTCCTCGGGGTTGAGTCCGGGTGAGTTTGGGGAGTGGGAAATAACGGGGAGCAGGGTGTAATTCTGGTAGTAATAGGGAAGTTTGTGATGAAGTTTTAGGAACTTAGGGGAGATGGGTTGGTAAGTGTAATTATTTGGGGTATGGGAAAAAGAGGGAAACCATTTAGCTTTTGAAACTATTAGAGAGTCTGCCAAATTGCGTCCTAACGGACGGGAATCCACACCCACGAGTGCGGGTGCGGTTGACTTTTCCTCCACCGTAAGATGTTGACCTCTATAGTTGATCCACCTCCGTGGAAGGTCTTATGCGGGCGCGTGCACACCCCTTCGAAGGTGTACCTCACCCCTACACATACTCCTTCTTTTTGAACATTTGGCCGTTATGAATGTGTTTCCTCATGCCCGCATATGCGTGCCAGTGCTAAAGTCTTTGGTTTAGTGATGTCTACCTAATTCCTCCTAGTTTGACATAAAGTTTACCTTTAGGCTCATATATATCTTGTTCGTAAAGTTCCTAATCACTATGATTATATTATATTGTATGCTCTCCGGACACGATTAGCCTATCACACTTATAGACACATTATTGCTTTATAATCCACTGTAGTTTGATTTCTGTTGTTATGTGTTCTTTAGTGTATTTTTTTTAGCTTATTTAGTTGTGGTAGCTACTGCTCCCTTTTGTTCGAATGCACTTTATACTGCTTTGATTCCTTATTTGAGTCTGACCGTTTCTCTTGCGTTACTCTTTACTCTTGCTTTACTCTTGTTTTAATCGTGCTTTGTTTTGATTGCCTACCTTATGATTATGCTTTGTCTTGATCCGAGGGTTTCCCAAAAATAGTCGCTCTACCTACCAAGGTGGATATAAGGTCTGTGTACACTCTACCCTCCCCAGACCCCACGATGTGAGATTTCACTGGGTATATTGTTGTTGTTGTTGTTGTTGCTCTCCAGCCAGATTCTACTTACCCATCCCGCATGAAAGGAAGACCTTACAATTTCAGTGGTACCAATATTTAAATGACGTGACATAATTACGATAGTACGATTAATAAGGAGATGCCTTACTACGATTGTTTCAAGCCTAAGCTTACCAACGATTTTATTTTATTTCGAAAGGGGGTATAATGATAGCAAATGAATTCTAGTATCTAGTCTGGAGCACTCGCCACGAGAACCATCATATAAGTCAAAGTTGGTATCATATAACCCTAGTCATGAAGCACGACATTGTGCTACCCATCATCATACATGCTTGAGACCCCCGCGAGGCTAACCCTCGATTCTATGAGGTTCTTTTCCACTACTCTCCATTTGAGGACAAATTTTTGTTTAATTGGTATCTGTAGGAATGACTCATTCGATCGTTATGAGCTTTCTGTCTTACTTTCTAAAAATACCACTCGCTCAGTACTTGCTGATATCATTGCACATAGAATTTACGGGTAATAGTGACCCTTGGCCATGGTAGGGAGTAGATTATCTGGGCTTGATAATTTCTGGAAGCCTTGTCTCCGCCTCAGCGAAGACTGTACTGCCCTAGCGTGCCCTCTCCCGTGCAAATTTCATTTACTTCGGCGGAAGTCCTGAGATTTAATGATCTCACTTCTGTATAGAGTTTCCCTGCAGTAGCCGTAGCGTGCTAGCGTAATGGGGTCCCGCAAGCGGACATCGCTGGGCCGACCTAATTTGCTTATTAGCTAAGATCCCCAACTCCGAGCCTCATTTCCTTAAACTCAATCCAGCTCCTTGGAGGCTCGATGGGGGTAGATTTTAGAGGGTTTCTCCATTAAATTGCTTTGGGATAAGATTCTTCAACCCTATTTATGATTCTTGAAGCTTTTGGATCATGTTTAATGGTGGGTCTTGGGTGGAGAAGAGGCCCTTTTATGTTTATAACCTTAAAGCTTGATTATATGATTTGTTAGCCTAAAACTCAAGTAATATGAGGGATTTTCTAACATTGAACTCTTATTTGCAAAAGGGAATCAACTATTTAATAGATTTGGATCATGAAATTAGTTTTCTACATGAGACTCAAGAGGAAGGTTTTCTTATAAAAATTGAGGGTTTTGATTAAATAATGGAACTAAAGTAGAGGGGTTAGTTAATGGTCAAAATGGATTTTCAAGGGTTCATTTTTTTTATTAGATAGTGTGTACTCCGTTAGAAATAGCCTTATACGTTGACTCCATGTGTATAAACCTAGGAAGTCTACATGTTTGATAGTGTATGGCCATCTGATACCCGTCCGGAAGCAAGTCATGGACTAGGAGTTTGTGGCGCCCGCTTGACAATGACGTAGGCTATGGTTTCTTCCTTGTAGACTTTGATAGAAGTGTGTAGTAGCTATAAGTATTAATGGGTATTAGACATGTTTTGGGGTCTCACTCAAATGGTTGTGATGAACGTTTGAGTGGGTACCAGTGTTGAACTATAAATATGGGTAATTTAGGGAATCAACCTCAAGCCGATTCCGACTGTTGTTATCTAGACTTATCGCCATTCTTTGGGCTTGTTGCCATTACTTGAGACTGTTGTGTTTAGTCATCACAAGGTTTCCTAAGGGTAACCCAATATATATTTGAAAATACGCGTTGCGTGGGCTTGTAGCCGTATTAGATATTTCTATTCTTTATTTGGTTACCATGCATTCATCACTCTATATGTCATCTAAATACATGACAATGAATTTACAATATCAGTTGTATTGGTTATGCTGATTTCATGGTGTATACATATCCATATCAATCATACATATTACATTTGGCATTTAGACTGTTGAGGGAGGCTTGGGAAGCTAGTTACGGAATATGACACATACTATAAGAATGATGGTTGATGAGGACATTTCGGCCATAGAGCTAATATCTGATGGGATTGGATGGGTATATGGCTTCTGCATTCATACATACATCATTTGCATTGCATCTCATTCATACTTTTGATGATTGCTCAGTGTTGGATGTACTCATGGTTGATATCTACTAGACTTGGTGATCTTGTGGTTATTGAAGGAACAAGAACTGACTATAAAATTGTCCTCTAAAATAGAAATGTACCCGTGTTACATAAGATTTGATATATATTGATTGTTGAGTACATGCAGTGTTTGAGAGAACTATTGTGACTTGGGTGATTGTAACGGTCAATTATACAATATGTAAGCGTATCGTGGGTAAGGTTAGTATGTGTGTCTGTGTGATTCCTTGGTAATTACTGGTACCGGAAGTAAGTGTTTAGTAAGATTTGTTGCATAATCATTGTGGTGTATTGACCTAATTATTAGGTGCATGAATGCTTAAATCCTATTACGGGGGTGTGTAAGGCATGTGTTTAGACTTGTGTAGTGAGAAAGACCTTTAGGAGGATTGTCAAAGGGTATGACTGTAAACATATAGTGTCGGAATGAAATTAGAAGACTAAGACTAACAACTATTCAACAAGGGTGTGGTAAACTTGCTTACCTAATAGGTTGGGTTGGGAAATGTATATACATGAATATGGTCTAAGTAGGGTGCTATATCACTCGGTGTCAAGGTAAGAGTCCTTATGTGCTAAGTGCTTTAACTGTATTTGACTTATATGGATAAAGTGGTTTAGATAACTGATTTGCTGAATAGCATAGGACCTATTCGTAGAGTAAAGTTAATATTTATATCTGTTACGTAGCTTTCGTTATTTTCGGCCTATGATGCCTACAGGGGTACTTGTGTACTCATGCTACACTTGCTACATCTTTTACGTAGATGCAGGTACTCAGTCTATTCAGGTTGCAGCTTAGAGTATGGGAGAGTGAGGAAGACCATTTAGTCTAGTAGACTTGATCTCCATCTAGTCAGGCCGTCCCTTTTATTCAGGGCGACGTTATATTCTGTCATCATTGTATCTTAAACTCCATGTACTAGTTACACCAGATTTTAGGGTAGTGACTATTATATTCGATAAAACTGGTAACTTTGCTAAAGATTTTGTTAAATAATGTATTCTTTGTTACTTTTGCTTTTGATTCAATAATCTTTTCGTGATTGAGGTTAGTGGTTCTCCTACAGTTTGTGTAGGTTCCCTCACGACACAAAATGAGATTTTGGGTCATGAAATTACCCTTACCATGGACTCTTTTCGGGGTTTGTGACTCACAAGGATGGGTGGCATGGTTCTCGAGGTGAGTTAGATAGGTTTCGGGAAGAAAAAAAACCTTTGTTTGAAGTTTTTGAAAGGGAAAGAGTTGACTCAAACTTCGTTTGGGTAAGCGGGCTCGTTTCCCAGATTCACCACATTCGATAGGTTCGGAGCATCATTTATAACTTGGTCAAGTCGTTGTTTCGCTTCCCGAGGTGTTCGATTATGTTTTGGGTCCTAATTTGCTAAAATTTGATTTTTGGAAATTTGGGGACATTTTGTAGAAAAAAGAGTCTTAGCGTTGTCGAATTAGTATTTTGAGTGCGCAAGCAAGTTTATAGCGTCGTTTACACTTAAGTAGCATACTTGGTTTGTATCCGGAAGGTCTTAGGTGATTTTTGGGTGTTGGACACAGATTTGGAAGTGTGGGTGACTGTTGTTTGCTGGTGTAACTGCTTTTGCAGGATTCTGCCACACCTGCGTAGCCGCTTATGTGGAAGTTGGTCCGCATACATGATAGACCGGGGATTTGGGAAAGGCTGCATCTTCAGAGTTTTGTGTGCAGGCGTGAGTCGCTTCTACTATTTCCTTCCACCTCTGCGCAATTCATCTATTTAAGTTGTGGACGCTTCTACGGTCTTATCTCCGCAAAAGCGAGGCCACTTCTGCAGGAGCGGGATCATTGGTTTTGTAACATTAAAAAGACCCCAAGTTCAAAATCATTAAAAAAAATTCTTCTTTTCAATTCCAAGCTTGGTTTAAGGAGAATTCAACGTGTTTTTAATCATTCCATTCTTGGGGTAAGATTCTCAACTTATTTCCATAATTTACCCATGTTTTCCTTCATTAATTTATGGTTTGTGTCATGATTTGGGGTGGAAACCTAGGGTTCACTTTCTAGGTTAAGAGAGCTAAATTGATGAAATTATATGCGAAGAGTTGGTCTTTAGTGGTTGATATTCCAGATTCAGGCTTGTTAATGATTGGGAAATCTAATTCTAAGATCGAGTTCCTATTTAAATTTCATGATTCCTAAGTGGAAAATCTAGGGTTCTTCCAATGTGGGTTTTTTGATAAATAGGGTAATTTGAAGGCCTAAATGTGACTAGTTTCTTATCAAACTTAAGTTATGACTATTTAGACCGTGAGGTAGGCTACAGTTTACTCTTATAGACTCTAATAGATGCATGTAATATTTATAACTATTGAGAGGTATTGGCGTGATGGGGGTCCCATCTTAGTGACTGTGATGAGCACTTGATTGGGACCGGTGTATTGTGCTTGGGGTGATTCACACTTAGGTTGGTCCCGTCAGCTGTTATGTGGGCTTGACACCATACTTGTTCTTACCTGTGATATTTTCCTGGAGTTATCTCATCACTCTTGTAACATCCCGTACTTTCGGGCGATGGTTTGAACAGCTAGATGTATGCAAGTAGACCCGAGCCTTGGAGAATTGTAGTCATATTCAAGTATGCGAATAAAGAGCTTAGTATATAAAATGATGAAGTCCCACAATGATTTACGATTTAGAGGTGTGACGACGGGGATCAAAAATAATATTTGGTGTGTGCATAAAGACGCAATGGGCTATTTCTATATCACATGATCATAATAATGAGTATGTGAAGGGTGTTAAAAGTGATCTATATTTAAGTGAGGTGGGATCAATAATTAATTATGTGGATAATTGCTAATGTTGGATGGTAGTAAAAAGGAGGGGCTTACGTGTATGTGGGTTATCAATTTGATACCTAATGTTGCCAACAATTCATTTTCTTTAGGACATCTCACCTTTAAGAGACCACATATTCAACAACTTCCTTTCTCAAACAAAATAACTCACCTTTTGAATTCAATTGAAAACAACGTCCAGCATACTTTCATTTGGGAATAGTTGATCCTGAAGAAGCAAAGCAAAATGTTCCAGTAAGAATTCTGAAAATTTAAAAGCTCATACAAGACCCAAGAGCAAACCATAAGATAAACAACGTAAATCAAGTGTCGGGAATCCCGTGGTACTAGTAGAATTCAGTTTTTCTTTGTTGTGGTTGATTTGGAAATTTATTCTAATTGAAGTTAGCTCAAGTTAGGAGTTGTTCTTGTGGTTTAAGGTAAGATCCTTCCTCTTCTATACGTATTTGAGCATATCTAAGTCTTGGCCCTCCGATTTGGATCATGACATACTTGATATCAGAGCAGGTATGTCATAGGGAGTCTACAAGCCGTGTCTAGTAGAGTCTTGTTTATGGGTATGTTATGCACCACACTTATAGACAGGAGGCTACATGGCATTTAGGATGATGGTTACCTTCCTTCTTGATCTAGAATCGTGCTATATAGCTGAGTTGTAAGAATTTTTTTTGTAAATATTATCGTATTTATGATTACAGCAATGCCTTCTTCCAGTAGGGCTATGATTAGCGGGGAGATTGAAGTTTGATCGAGTGTAAATGTGAGTAGTATGCTCTTTATTGAGATAGGTCCGTCAGAGGATATGAGTAAGTTGCTTTTCCAGGCACGACTTCATCCTAGAGCATCTGATAGATATAGGCCTTTGAGGGGTCAAGGAGCTCATAACCTAGGGAGGTTATTAGTCAGGGATCGCTGATATTTAAAGGGTTCAAAGATGCCAATATCTCAGGGTCACAGTTGTAAAGGTCGGGTGAGACTGTCCCGATCATCTTGTAGTTAGTGTGGTCGAGCGCATGCCGGATGATGCCACAAAGGAACAAGGGGTTGATTTAGTAGTAGCCATGGCCACAATGTTCAGAAGTGTCCCAAGTTGATATGCAAAGGTAAGGATAAGATATTATGAGTTGTACAGATGAAATACAGAAGACATAATTAGAAGGTTTAGTAGGTTATGAAAACCTACACATTTTACAGTGACTCATGCCGATTAGAATGAGGGAATATGTTATGTATGTATGACCTAAATGGTGATGTCTTACCTAGAATAAATTGGGAATTGTCCAAGGATATCATTAACAAGAATGGATTGCCCCAACTGAATCGTGTGAAGAATGACCATCAGTAAATTGAAGCAGATAACATAAAGTGACGTACCCAGAATAGTGAGCCCACGTCATATATAAGGATCGAGTTATCCACGATAGTTGAAGGGGACATAAGCCTCGCGTCCTTGCGTAAAGGCAGATACTGTGTATTATTGAGAATTACATGTATCAATGATAGTAGGCTAAGGTGTGATATAGGCATTGGACTGGTAAGATCTTCAACTTCATTGTGCTGCATGTTACAATTCCAAATAACCTCTGGATAATAATAGCTTGTTAGGGGCAATTGAGGATGAGAAATATGGAACAATCGAAGAATTGTTGTAAGAAAGATGAAAGCAATTAATAAATATGAATGGAATGACATGATCAAGTATCAAGGCAGAAATATTTTTTATTTAATGACGAGTAGAAGGAAGAATTACGACAAGAAGAATAAAGGTGAATGAGATTATAGTTATGCAGGTTTCACAAGGTATGATTACTCCAGAACAACGTAAGGATCAATGGTAGAGGACAGACAGTAAGAACTCTTCCGCCAAAGGTGATGAACCTCTGATGTCCATGAAGATAGTATGAGAAATACTTTAAGATAAGAGACCCCCCAAGACAACATGAAATGGAAATGTAGAGGTAGGACGAATGAGCATTCGATTGATGGGAGATCTAATAATGATAAGACAAGAAAGCTTGACTAGTCATGGATCATGTAACATCGTGAATTGAATCCACTACTACAAAAATACCCTACGGTGACGGATAAAAACCGTCATCTAACCCCTAAGATGACGATTTTCGTAAGTGTCATCTTTGCCACTGTCACAAATAGATGACGGTCTGTATCTGTCGGCAATTTAATTTTAATATTACAAATTGAGTGCACCAATGAAATGAACTAAAAATTTAAATAACACCAAAAATATACATTGAATAGCTATAATCTGTTGTACAAAGTCTTCCCAAAATGGACAATCATTCAAAGTGTTGTTAAAGTGTTTAATTAAAGACTAAAACATTGTTAATCAAGTATCTTATCAATCTAAAATGTTCACTCATCAGCATTTAGTTTACAAACTTCTGTTTCAGCAAGTATCTTCAAAAAATGCAATCCCCACTCGACACGAATAACATCCCGTTCCCCTTGTGAGTACATGTGTTTGTCATAGAACTATAAACCACAAAAAGAAAATAATTAGTAATGCTTGAAATTATGTAACAATTAACATGGTTAATGGTCTATCATTTAAGTATAGAAGTACTTACATTATTTGTCATTAAAGTAGAGTCTAGTATCAACTATTTCATGAAAGCATCACACAATAGCCACACTCGGTACCACCATGTTGTAGTTTACATTTTTAGGCATCCTAGGTTCCTGAACTAGGCTACTTGGATCATGCCATGATCAAAGGTTCCAAACTAGACTCCTACTAGCCTATACAAACCAAGCACATTCTTATTTTTGAGATTCAAGTTGGCAGAGATATAAACTGAACCTAGAAAGGTATTAAAGACAACATGAAAGCCTTAACGATACTAGAACCAGACTAAAGAGTCCTGAAAGTCATGGACTACTAAGCAAGAAAATAGATTTCAACAAGAAATGGACAACCACATAAAATGAACTTAGATTGATATTTAGATCAACAACAACAACATGCCCAGTGAAATCCCACACCGTGGGGTCTGGGGAGGGTAGAGTGTACACAGACCTTACCTCCACCTTGGTAGGTAGAGCGACTATTTCTGGGAGACCCTCGGCTCAAGACAAAGCATAATCACAAGCAAGGAAATCAAAACAAAGCACGAGTAAAGCAAGAGTAAAGAGTAAAGATTGACATTTAGATCATGATATATATATGATACCAAACCCAACCACCTAATATACAACATTATCCAGCAAGACAAAAGGTAAAAGATGAATTCATTTACATTTTTAGGCATCCTAGGTTCCTGAACTTCTTTGGTTCTAACCATTTACTCTCAAGAAGACATGACAAGATAACCTAAAGGCAGCTGTCTCAGTTTAAAAGTAGACAATTGAGTTTGAAATCAAGTTCAATTGATTAAGCAGACCCAAACTATCATATTATCTTAAACAAACTTATTCATACCATCATTTTAAGTCAAATGTAGCTCAAGTCAATTATAAACAAGCCCTACAGGTTATCTCTTGTTTCAAACAGCTTAACATATTACTAGACAAGTCATTTTAGTTATCCTTTCTTCACATTATCCTTAAGATTACTTTAAAACAAGTTCTCAGTAAAATCAATACTAAATAGTTATTGAACCACAAATCACATAAGCAAACAAGATATACTCCTTTCACAGGTTATTGAGTAGCATAATACCATTGAGAATAGGTTATTTCTATATCTATGTCAATGCCAAGTCTACAAAGCAGTGATGATGGCATTTAGAATAAATAGAGTCACTAGACAATCTTAATATATCCTGATAAGACATCATTTTATCCTACTTCCTAAAGTCTACTAATTAAGATCAAGTTGGAACTGTAGTATTGGTAAAAACAGTCCTATATGCATGCTTTCTAAGGATTTAAAACCATACCTCAAACTAATTAAGTTATCAGCCAAGGAAAGCACATAAATATCAAATAAAATTCAAACTTGTAATTATCATTACATTAAGAAATCTTTCATGAGACCATTTTGGGTTTCCTCAGTTCCAAAACTACTTAACAAGTCTATTGATCATGCAAATAACCTGAATCATATAATTTAACTAATATCATCTACTAGTCATACATTTTATGATCTTAATGGATTTATATTGATTCTAAAGTTCTATTTAGATATCTGCTTGTTATATTTAGACAGTCATAGGCATATTTCAAACTAAATCAAACCTAATTAACTTGAAATGAACTACACAATGCATCATATCAACTCAACACGCTTAACTAATCATGTAACACATAATACAAGCTACAAAACACAAATTAAGGCAGGAAAATAAAAAGGAATTCAAATTACCTTTAGTGTAGGTGGCCTAAAGGTTGAAGGGGGCTTGTTCATCAATTCCGAACCTTGAATACTCACAAAGCACACGACAATCAAAGGGTTTTAGTTGTGGATGATCAATTTAGCTAAGTATGAATTCCACCAAAAGGCATGGATCCCAGTCAAGTAAAATTGATCGAAAATATAACTCAAAAGTGGCTCTCAACAAATGCAAAAGCCAGAATGTCAAGTTCGGACCCGTAACAATGAAGGAACGGGCCTAAATTTATAGATTTCATGGAAACCCTAGAAGACCCAAATAAATCGATGTGGGAGAACGAATTTAGGGGGAAATTTCCCTCTCAAAAATTTCTGATCCAAAGAGAAGTCAGTGTTTGAAAACAAATTGGATAAAAGCCATTAAGCTTCATCAGATACAGTGAAACACAGAGGGTTTTGAACCCTTACCTACGAGTATGGTGGTACCATGGCAAGAGCCATTAATGTTCTTGCCCTAATTGAACACACACTGTAGAAGCTTGCTTTGACTAGAACTTTGCCGTTTCCGGCATGAGAAATAAAGAGAGAGAGAGAGAGAGAGAGAGAGAGAGAGAGAGATGCTTAGGGTTCGATTTGGGGAAATGAGGGATTGGGATGGGTTTGTGCGTAAACGGAGCAAAATGGGTCGGATCTGGGTCATTTTGATATGGGCTCGGCTGATTTGTTGGAGAAATAGGGCCCAAATAATTTTATAAATGAAAACTACCATACCTCAAACTAATTAAGTTGAGAGCCCTTTTGGGAATATGGACGAAATGAGGTGTATTATTGTGTCGGCTTTGAGTTTTAAGGTTAGATTTTTTAATTTGATTGATTTTTTAATTCAGTCTCACTTTCACGAATTGAAAGTAGAATTGATTTGTTTTTTTCAGATTAATAGTTAAGATAAAATAAGAAAAATCAAACCAACGAGAGTCAGTGAAGTGGGGGAAGCAAAACCTAATTGTGTGAGCGTGAAGACACTTAGTATTTTTACAGAGTTTTTGATCTTTTATTTTTTATAATGTTAAAACGACAACGTTTAGTTTGTTTTTATTAAAAACAATTTTAAAAAAGAAATAAAAATCGTGTAAGTCTTAATTTGAATTTAAAAAGTGCTAAATAAATAATAAAAACGGTGTCGTTTTAATTAGTCAAACACGTCATTTTTGGTCAATTTAAAACACAAGTCACTTATTTATGTGACATTTCACAAAACCGTCACACAAACGTCATAAATAAATGACACTTAAAAAATCCGTCAGACAAATGTCATAATTATATGACACTTTAAAAAATCTGTCACATGAATGTCAAGAAAAAACGTAAATTTGGTAAAAAGATGTGACACTTACATTTCTGTCACATGTGAACTGTCACCATAGCCTGTTTTTCTTATAGTGATCTCAACATACGAAGCATTGGTTCCACAACACATGCAGTCATATCTCTCAGAAAGTATGTAAACGGAAGTAACAGTGAGTAAAGCTCGAGAGTATCACCTAAACAGGTGAAAAGGGGCTAATGACGCCTATGGATACAAGATTGACACTAAAGACATCTGTCAAGAGAGAATGCCAATATAATGAAGATAAAATGTCAAGCAAATACAGATGTCTATGAACATTTTTTAACTAACCAATGGTTCTACGAGATAGATAAAGTAATGACTTTACAGCTTAATGAGATCAAGGAAATCTTTTCCCAAAAGCGTCATTGACAGAAAGTCCTAACCATGAGGCGAGTGAAGGAATTCGAATCTAAGTACCAAAATCTTCGTTTAATTAAACCATAAGAGAATAAAATATAAGAAGAGTAAAAAATGTGGGTAGTGTTACTCGAAAAAATATTCAAAGTGTGCAAAAGCTGAAACAAACATCACTACAAAAAAAGAATAACTAAAAAAAGGCAAAGGAAAAACACGTAACTAGCACGATGACAATAATGTTAATAAATTGTAGTAACATACTGTGTATGTAATTTTTCACCTTAAACGGTGTGTTGTGCGCCTGAATTCTTGTTTAATTAAACCATAAGAGAATAACATAAAAGAAGGGTAAACAACGTGGGCAGTGTTATTTGTAAAATAGTCGAAGTGCGCAAAAAGTGAATCAAACATCACTTTTATAAAAAGGGAATAATTGAAAAACAAAATACGAAAAGACAAAGGCGAAACACATGACGTGGGAAGAGGAGATGACTAGACATGACCAGGTTCCGAAGTGGCTTCGTGCTACCAGTGAGGAAGTTAATACGACCGTTGCTAATTTAGAAAAAAAGTCCTCAAAAAATGTCTTATTTAATAATGGTGTTGGTGTGGACACTAGTGGATTATCCCTAAAACATGTTCCTATTGGATGACGACAATGGAGAGTTATCTAAAGCAAGTTTTGGGGAGAGTAATGGATAATCAGCCTACGAAGAAGGTGAAACTAAGGAATTTGAAGATTATGAATTTAGTGGTGCAGTTGGCGTTACACCCTTTAACAAAGACCAGTAAAAAGATATGGTCCAAGTTTTACATATAGATATGAATACCACTAATAAGATTTATGTTCATAAATCGTTATAAATCGGGTATGTATTGTTTCACCTAAAAGCACGTGTTTTGTAACTAAATCTTCGTTTAATTAAACCATAAGAGAATAAAATATAAAAAGAGTAAAAATGTGGGTAGTGTTACTCGAAAAAATATTCAAGGTGTGCAAAATCTGAAACAGACATCACTACAAAAAAAAAAGAATAACTGGAAAAGAAAAAAAAGGCAAAGGCAAAGGCAAAACACATGACTAGCACAATGACAATCATGTTCATAAATTGTAGTAACAAATGGGGTATGTAATTTTTCACCTTAAAGAATGTGTTGTGCGCCTGAATTCTTGTTTAATTAAACCACAAGAGAATAACAAATAAGAAGGGTAAACAACGTGGGGAGTGTTATTTGTAAAATAGTCGAAGCGCACAAAAACTGAATCAAACATCACTTTTATAAAAAGGGAATAATTGAGAAACAAAATACAAAAAGGCAAAGGCGAAACACATGACGTAGGAAGAGGACATGACTATATATGACCATGTTCTGAAGTGGCTTCATGCTACCAGTGAGGAAGTTAATACGACCGTTGACAATTTAGAAAAAAAGTTCTCAAAGAATGTCTTATTTAGTAGTGGTGTTGGTTTGGACACTAATGGATTAGCCCTAAAAACTTGTTCCTATTGAATGACGACAATGGAGAGTTATCTGAAGCATGTTTTGGGGAGAGGAATGGATAATCAGCCCACGAAGAAGGTGAAAGTGAGGAATTCAAATATTATGAATTTAATGGTACAGTTGGCGTTACACCCTTTAACAAAGACCAGTAAAAAGATATGGTCCTAGTTTTACATATAGATATGAATACCACTAATCAGATTTATGTTCATAATTTGTTATAGATCGGGTATGTATTGTTTCACCTAAAAGCACGTGTTTTGTACCTAAATCCTTGTTTAATTAAACCATAAGAGAATATAATATAAGAAGGGTAAACAACGTGGGCAGCGTTACTCGAGAAAATATTCGAAGTGTTCCAAAACTGAATCAGATATCACTACTATAAAAAAAGATTAATTGAATATTTTTTTTTGCAAAAATGCAAAGGCAGAAGCTCGTGACTTGCACGATGAGATTCATGTTCAAATATTGTAACAAATTGGGTATGTGAATTTTCACCATAAAGCATGTTTTGTGCGCCTAAATTCTTGTTTAATTAAATCATACGAGAATAACATATAAAAAGGGTAAATATAGTAGGCACTGTTATTTGTAAAATAGTCGATGTGCGCAAAAACTGAATGAAACAACACTTTTTATAAAAGAGCAATAATTGAAAAAAAAAATCTAAAAAGGAAAAGGCAAAACACATGACGTAGGAAGAGGAGTTGACTAGATATGACCAGATTCTGAAATGGCTTCGTGCTACCAGTAAAGAAGTGATGTTTTGGGAGAGAAATGGATATTCAGCCCATGAAGAAGGTGAAATTGGGTACTCGAAGATGAATTTAGTGGTGTAATTTGTGTTACTGGTTGAGGTGGTGATAGCTTTTATATATTTTCTTAATTATAAGCTTGCATAGTGCTCTCCCTATTTGTTTTCTCAATTTTCTTCTGCTTAACCGAACACCAGTTAACAAAGACCAATCAAAAGAAGATGGTCCATGTGTTTACAGATATAAATATGAATACCACTAATGAGATTCATGTTCATAAATTGTAATAGATCGAGTATGTATTTTTTCACCTTAACGCACGTATTTTGTACCTAAATCCTTGTTTAATTAAACCATAAGAGAAAATAATATAAGAAGGGTAAACAGCGTGGGCAGCGTTACTCGGGAAAATATTCGAAGTGTTCAAAAACTGAACCAGACATCAATGTTACAAAAAAATAACTGAAAAAACTCCAAAAAAGTCAAAGGCAAAACACGTGACTTGCATGAACAAGATTTATGTTCATAATGTAAAACATTGGTAGGTACTTTTTCATCTTAAAGTACATGTTATGCACATAAATACTGATCTTTAATTAAACCACAAGAGAAATAAATATAAGAAGGATAAACGTGGGCAATGACTCAGTAAATTGTTGAAGTTTGCAAAAACTGAGTTGGCCTTCGCTATTATAAAAAAGGAATAACTGAAGAAAATCATCAAAAAAGGCAAGGGCAAACACGTGATTTGCATGAACATATTCATGTTCATAAATCGTAACGGATTGAGTATGTATTTTTTCACCTCAAAGCACGTGTTGTGCACATAAATTATTTTCTTTAATTAAATTATTGGTGAACAAAATATAAGATGGCTAAATAACATAGGTAGTGTTACTTAGTAAAATAGTCAAAAGCGAATTAGGCATCATTGTTATAAAAAAGGAATATTTGAAAAAGTATTCAAAAAGGACAAAGGCAAAACACGTGATTCACACGATTAGATTCATGTTCATAAAATGAAACAGATTGAGCATGTTCTTTTCACCTAGAAACACGAGTTGTGCGCCTAAATTCTCTTCTTTAAATAAACCATAAGAGAGCAAAATATAAGAAGGGTAAGAAATGTGGGCATGTTACTCGGTAAAATAGTTGAAATGTGCAAAACTGAATTAGACATCATTGTTATGAAAAAGGAATAACTGAAAGAAACTCCAAAAAAGGCAAAGGCAAAACACGTGACTTGCACGATGATGTTCATGTTCATCCAAAAGAAATTTTGACCGATCTGATAGTAGGATTGTGTCACCCCTTCACCATCAAGATATTACCAGTTTTGCTAGTGGAGGGATGGAACAATCCTACTGTTATGCCGAGAAATTTGGTGTTAATTTAAAGAATAATACTATACAAAGGGGAATCTTTAAAAGTCAAATGCAAGTACCATGATCTTAAAATTTAATTTGACATTAACTTTGTTGTAACCAAGTATGAGAGTGGTCTAAACCCTTGCGATGTAGTATAAAGAAAAATAAAAATAAAAGAATTCTGGAGTATTGAAAAGGATATTTTTTAAATTGTAACTGATACGGGTATGTCATTTTTCACCTTAAAGCACGTGCTCTTGCCTAAATCCTAGTCTTTAGTTAAACCATATTATTCTAAGAGTCAAGTAAATGGTGGGACCTCCTTCCAAAAATTCCAATTGAATAATCTTATTGAGCCTCTCTCCTAGGGTTGGTTTTCACATCTGATTCTAAATCATTCAACAACTTGAATGTTGTAGCTCTCTTGTTCTTGCATGCTAGACAAGGAGCTGGGTAGAGAGATAATAGATTCTCCCCTTAAAATGGTAGCTTCTATTCCTTGATTGACCCTCAAGTTAAATAAGGAATTCTAATTCTTCTTGAAGCCAAATAAGGACATAACCTACTATATAGAGTCTTGAGTGTCTGGGTCTTGAGGAAGTTAATACGACCATTGCCAATTTAGAAAAAAATTGTCAAAGAATGTCTTATTTAGTAGTGGTGTTGGCATGGAAACTAGTGGATTAGCCCTAAAACACATGTTCCTATTGGATGACGACAATGGAGAGTTCTCTGAAGCAAGTTCTAGGGAGAGGAATGGATAATCAACCCACGAAGAAGGTGAAATTGAGCAATTCGAAGATTATGAATTTAGTGGTGCAGTTGGCGTTACACTCTTTAACAAAAACCAAAAAAAAGATATGGTCCCAGTTTTACATATAGTATGAATACCACTAATCAGATTTATGTTCATAAATCATTATAGACAGGGTATGTATTTTTCACCTAAAAGCACGTGTTTTGTACCTAAATCCTCATTTAATTAAATCATAAGACAATAAAAAATAAGAAGGGTAAACAACGTGACCATGATCGGCAAAATATTGGAAGTGCGCAAAAACGGAATCAGACATCACTATTACAAAAAAAGAATAATTGAAAAGAAAACTGCAAAAGGCAAAGGTAAAAGCACGTGACTTGCACGATGAGATTCATGTTCAAATATTGTAACAAATTAGGTATGTGATTTTTCACAATAAAGCATGTGTTGTGCTCCTAAATTTTTGTTTATTTACACCATACGAGAATAACATATAAAAAGGGTAAACATCGTGGGCATTGGTATTTGTAAAATAGTCGAAGTGCACAAAATCTTAATCAAACATCACTTTTTCTAAAAACGGAATAATTGAATTTTTTTTTATAAAAAGGCAAACGCAAAACACATGACACAGGAAGAGGAGATAACTAGATATGACCAGGTTCCGAAGTGGCTTCGTGCTACCATTAAGGAAGTTAACACGACCATTGCAAATTTAGCAAAATAGTCCTCAAAGAATGTCTTATATAGTTGTGGTGTTGGCGTGAATCCAGCGGATTAGCACTAAAAACAAGTTCCTATTGAATGACGCCAACGGAGAGTTCTCTGAAGAAAGTTCTGGGGAGAGGAATGGATAATCAGCCCACGAAGAAGGTGAAATAGAGGAATTCGAAGATTATGAATTTAGTGGTGCAGATGGCGTTATACCCTTTAACAAAGACAGTAAAAAGATATGGTCCTAGTTTTACATATAGATATGAATACCACTAATCAGATTTATGTTCATAAATCGTTATAGATCGGGAATGTATTGTTTCACCTAAAAGCACATGTATTACAACCTAAATCTTCATTTAATTAAACTATAAGAGAATAAAATATAAGAAAAGTAAAAACATGGGTAGTGTTACTCAAAAAAATATTCATGGTGTGCAAAAGCAGAAACAAACATCACTACAAAAAACGAATAACTGAAAGAAAAAAAAAAGACAAAGGCAAAACAAGTGACTAGCACAAAGACAATCATGTTCATAAATTGTAGTAACAGATTGAGTATGTAATTTATCACCTCAAAGAATGTGTTGTGCGCCTGAATTCTTGTTTAATTAAACCATAAGAGAATAACATATAAGAAGAGTAAACAACGGGGCAGTGTTATTTGTAAAATAGTCGAAGTGCGCAAAAACTGAATCAAACATCACTTTTATAAAAAGGAAATAATTGAAAACCAAAATACTAAATGGAAAAGGCGAAACACATGACGTGGGAAGAGGAGATGACTAGATATGACCAGGTTCCGAAGTAGCTTCGTGCTACCAGTGAGGAAGTAATACGACCGTTGCCAATTTAGAAAAAAAGTCCTCAAAGAATGTCTTATTTAGTAGTGGTGTTGGTTTGGACACTAGTGGATTAGCCCTAAAAACTTGTTCCTATTGGATGACAACAATAGAGAGTTCTCTGAAGAACGTTTTGGGGAGAGGAATGGATAATCAGCCCACGAAGAAGGTGAAACTGCGGAATTCGAATATTATGAATTTAGTGGTGCAGTTGGCGTTACACCCTTTAACAAAGACCAGTAAAAAGATATGGTCCCAGTTTTACATATAGATATGAATACCAATAATCAGATTTATGTTCATAATTTGTTATAGATCGGGTATGTAATTTTTCACCTAAAAGCACGTGTTTTGTACCTAAATCCTTGTTTAATTAAACCATAAGAGAATAAAATATAAAAAGAGTAAAAATGTTGGTAGTGTTACTTGAAAAAATATTCCAGGTGTGCACAATCTGAAACAGACATCACTACAAAAAAAAGAATAACTGGAAGAAAAAAAAAAGCAAAGGCAAAACACGTGACTAGAACAATGACAATCATGTTCATAAATTGTAGTAACAAATTGAGTATGTAATTTTTCACCTCAAAGAATGTGTTGTGCACCTGAATTCTTGTTTAATTAAACCATAAGAGAATAACATATAAGAAGGGTAAACAACGTGGGCAGTGTTATTTGTAAAATAATCGAAGTGCGCAAAAACTGAATGAAACATCAATTTTATAAAAAGGAAATAATTTAAAAACAAAATACGAAAAGGCAAAGACGAAACACATAAGTGACTAGATATGATCATGTTCTGAAGTGGCTTCATGCTACAACCGTTGACAATTTAGAAAAAAAGTTCTCAAAGAATGTCTTATTTAGTAGTGGTGTTGGTTTGGACACTAGTGGATTAGCCCTAAAAACTTGTTCCTATTGGATGACGACAATGAAGAGTTATCTGAAGCATGTTTTGGGGAGAGGAATGGATAATCAGCCCACGAAGAAGGTAAAACTGAGGAATTCAATATTATGACTTTAATGGTGCAGTTGGCGTTACACCCTTTAACAAAGACTAGTAAAAAGATATGGCCCTAGTTTTACATATAGATATGAATACCACTAATCAGATTTATGTTCATAATTTGTTATAGATCGGGTATGTATTGTTTCACCTAAAAGCACGTGTTTTGTACCTAAATCTTCGTTTAATTAAACCATAAGAGAATAAAATATAAGAAGAGTAAAAAACATGGGTAGTGTTACTCGAAAAAATATTCAAGGTGTGCAAAAGCTGAAACAGATGTCACTTCAAAAAAAGAATAACTGAAAAAAGGCAAAGGCAAAACACGTGACTAGCACAAAGACAATCATGTTCATAAATTGTAGTAACATATTGGGTATGCAATTTTTCACCTCAAAGAATGTGTTGTGCACCTGAATTCTTGTTTAATTAAACCAAAAGAGAATAACATATAAGAAGAGTAAACAGCGTGGGCAGTGTTATTTGTAAAATGGTCGAAGTGCGCAAAAACTGAATCAAACGTCACTTTTATAAAAAGCAAATAATAGAAAACCAAAATACAAAAAGGCAAAGGCGAAACACATGACATGGGAAGAGGAGATGACTAGATATGACCAGGTTCCGAAGTGGCTTCGTGTTACCAGTGAGGAAGTTATACGACCGTTGCCAATTTAGAAAAAAAAGTCCTCAGAGAATGTCTTATTTAGTGGTGGTGGTGTTGGTTTGGACACTAGTGGATTAGCCCTAAAAACTTGTTCCTATTGGATGACAACAACAGACAGTTCTCTGAAGAACGCTTTGGGGAGAGGAATGGATAATCAGCACACGAAGAAGGAGAAACTTTGGACTTCGAAGATTATGAATTTAGTGGTGCAGTTGGCGTTACACACTTTAACAAAGACTAGTAAAAAGATATGGTCCCAGTTTTACATATAGATATAAATACCACTAATCAGATTTATGTTCATAATTTGTTATAGATCGGGTATGTATTGTTACACCTAAAAGCACGTATTTTGTACCTAAATCTTCATTTAATTAAACCATAAGAGAATAAAATTTAAGAATAGTAAAAAACGTGGGTAGTGTTACTCGAAAAAATATTCAAGGTGTGCAAAAGCTGAAACATAAGTCACTTCAAAAAAAGAATAACTGAAAAAAGGTAAAGGCAAAACACGTGACTAGCACAATGACAATCAAGTTCATAAATTGTAGCAACAGATTGGGTATGTAATTATTCACCTTAAAGAATGTGTTGTGCGCCTGAATTGTTGTTAAATTAAACCCTAAGAGAATATCATATAAGAAGAGTAAACAACATGGGCAGTGTTATTTGTAAAATAGTCGAAGTGCGCAAAAACTGAATCAAACATCACTTTTATAAAAAGGGAATAATTGATAAACAAAATACAAAAAGGCAAAGACGAAACACATGACGCGGGAAGAGGACATGACTATATATGACAAGGTTGCGAAGTGGCTTCGTGCTAACTGTGAGGAAGTTAATACGACCGTTGCTAATTTAGAAAAAAAAGTCCTCAAATAATGTCTTATTTAGTAGTGGTGTTGGTGTGGACACTAGTGGATTAGCCCTAAAAACATGTTCCTATTGGATGACGACAATGGAGAGTTATCTGAAGCAAGTTTTGGGGAGAGGAATGGATAATCAGCACATGAAGAAGGTGAAACTGAGGAATTCGAATATTATGAATTTAGTGGTGCAGTTGGCGTTACACCCTTTAACAAAGACCAGTAAAAAGATATGGTCCAAGTTTTACAGATAGATATGAATACCACTAATAAGATTTATGTTCATAAATCGTTATAGATCGGGTATGTAATTTTTCACCTAAAAGCACGTGTTTTGTACCTAAATCCTTGTTTAATTAAACAATAAGAGAATAAAATATAAAAAGAGTAAAAATGTGGCTAGTGTTACTCGAAAAAATATTCAAGGTGTGCAAAATCTGAAACAGACATCACTACAAAAAAAGAATAACTGGGAAAAAAAAAAAAGCAAAGGCGAAACACGTGACTAGAACAATGACAATCATGTTCATAAATTGTAGTAACAAATTGAGTATGTAATTTTTCACCTCAAAGAATGTGTTGTGCGCCTGAATTCTTGATTAATTAAACCATAAGAGAATAGCATATAAGAAGAGTAAATAACGTGGGCAGTGTTATTTGTAAAATAGTCGAAGTGCGCAAAAACTGAATCAAATATCACTTTTATAAAAAGGAAATAATTGAAAAACAAATTACTAAATGGCAAAGGCGAAACACATGACGTGGGAAGAGGAGATGACTAGATATGACCAGGTTCCGAAGTAGCTTCGTTCTACCAGTGAGGAAGTAATACCACCGTTGCCAATTTAGAAAAAAAGTCCTCAAAGAATGTCTTATTTAGTAGTGGTGTTGGTTTGGACACTAGTGGATTAGCCCTAAAAACTTGTTCCTATTGGATGACAACAATAGAGAGTTCTCTGAAGAATGTTTTGTGGAGAGGAATGGATAATCAACACACGAAGAAGGTGAAACTATGGACTTCGAAGATTATGAATTTAGTGGTGCAGTTGGCGTTACACACGTTAACAAAGACTAGTAAAAAGATATGGTCCCAGTTTTACATATAGATATGATTAATCAGATTTATGTTCAAAATTTGTTATAGATCGGGTATGTATTGTTTCACCTAAAAGCACGTGTTTTGTACCTAAGTCTTCGTTTACTTAAACAATAAGAGAATAAAATATAATAAGAGTCAAAAACATGGGTAGTGTTACTCGAAAAAATATTCAAGGTGTGCAAAAGCTGAAACAGATGTCACTTCAAAAAAAGAATAACTGAAAAAAGGTAAAGGCAAAACACGTGACTAGCACAAAGACAATCATGTTCATAAATTGTAGTAACATATTGGGTATGCAATTTTTCACCTCAAAGAATGTGTTGTGCGCCTGAATTTTTGTTTAATTAAACCAAAAGAGAATAACATATAAGAAGAGTAAACAACGTGGGCAGTGTTATTTGTAAAATAGTCGAAGTGCGCAAAAACTGAATCAAACATCACTTTTATAAAAAGGAAATAATTGAAAACCAAAATACAAAAAGGCAAAGGCGAAACACATGACGCGGGAAGAGGACATGACTATATATGACCAGGTTGCGAAGTGGCTTCGTGCTAACTGTGAGGAAGTTAATACGACCGTTGCTAATTTAGAAAAAAAAGTCCTCAAAGAATGTCTTATTTAGTAGTGGTGTTGGTGTGGACACTAGTGGATTAGCCCTAAAAACATGTTCCTATTGGATGATGACAATGGAGAGTTATCTGAAGCAAGTTTTGGGGAGAGGAATGGATAACCAGCACACGAAGAAGGTGAAACTGAGGAATTCGAATATTATGAATTTAGCGGTGCAGTTGGCGTTACACCCTTTAACAAAGATCAGTAAAAAGATATGGTCCAAGTTTTACAGATAGATATGAATACCACTAATAAGATTTATGTTCATAAATCGTTATAGATCGGGTATGTAATTTTTCACCTAAAAGCACGTGTTTTGTACCTAAATCCTTGTTTAATTAAACAATAAGAGAATAAAATATAAAAAGAGTAAAAATGTGGCTAGTGTTACTCGAAAAAATATTCAAGGTGTGCAAAATCTGAAACAGACATCACTACAAAAAAAGAATAACTGGAAAAAAAAAAAGCAAAGGCAAAACACGTGACTAGAACAATGACAATCATGTTCATAAATTGTAGTAACAAATTGAGTATGTAATTTTTCACCTCAAAGAATGTGTTGTGCACTTGAATTCTTGTTTAATTAAACCATAAGAGAATAACATATAAGAAGGGTAAACAACGTGGGCAGTGTTATTTGTAAAATAGTCGAAGTGCGCAAAAACTATATGAAACATCACTTTTATAAAAAGAAAATAATTGAAAAACAAAATACGAAAAGGCAAAGACGAAACACATAAGTGACTAGATATGACCATGTTCCGAAGTGTCTTCATGCTACTAGTGAGGAAGTTAATACGACCGTTGACAATTTAGAAAAAAAGTCCTCAAAGAATGTCTTATTTAGTAGTGGTGTTGGTTTGGACAATAGTGGATTAGCCCTAAAACATGTTCCTATTGGATGACGACAATGGAGAGTTATCTAAAGCATGTTTTGGGGAGAGTAATGGATAAGCAGCCCACGAAGAAGGTGAAACTGAGGAATTCAAATATTATGAATTTAGTGGTGCAGTTGGCGTTACACCCTTTAACAAAGACCAGTAAAAAGATATGGTCCAAGTTTTACAGATAGATATGAATACCACTAATAAGATTTATGTTCATAAATCGTTATAGATCGGGTATGTAATTTTTCACCTAAAAGCACGTGTTTTGTACCTAAATCCTTATTTAATTAAACCATAAGAGAATAAAATATAAAAAGAGTAAAAATGTGGCTAGTGTTACTCGAAAAAATATTCAAGGTGTGCAAAATCTGAAACAGACATCACTACAAAAAAAGAATAACTGGAAAAAAAAAAAGCAAAGGCAAAACACGTGACTAGAACAATGACAATCATGTTCATAAATTGTAGTAACAAATTGAGTATGTAATTTTTCACCTCAAAGAATGTGTTGTGCGCCTGAATTCTTGTTTAATTAAACCATAAGAGAATAACATATAAGAAGAGTAAACAACGTGGGCAGTGTTATTTGTAAAATAGTCGAAGTGCGCAAAAACTGAATCAAACATCACTTTTATAAAAAGGAAATAATTGAAAACCAAAATACTAAATGGCAAAGGCGAAACACATGACGTGGGAAGAGGAGATGACTAGATATGACCAGGTTCCGAAGTAGCTTCGTGCTACCAGTGAGGAAGTAATACGACCGTTGCCAATTTAGAAAAAAAGTCCTCAAAGAATGTCTTATTTAGTAGTGGTGTTGGTTTGGACACTAGTGGATTAGCCCTAAAAACTTGTTCCTATTGGATGACAACAATAGAGAGTTCTCTGAAGAACGTTTTGGGGAGAGGAATGGATAATCAGCACACGAAGAAGGTGAAACTGAGGAATTCGAATATTATGAATTTAGTGGTGCAGTTGACGTTACACCCTTTAACAAAGACCAGTAAAAAGATATGGTTCAAGTTTTACAGATAGATATGAATACCACTAATAAGATTTATGTTCATAAATCGTTATAGCCCTTATATGAATTGGGCCTCACCTTGCTTTCCCTCATAAGTATTGGATAATACTTTACAAAGCCTAATATACACATGGCATACGTATACAACATAGTTAAAGATCTTTTCTTAGATTAGTGTACAGGTGTATAGGATTTCCTAATTCAATTTGTACAGCTAATAGTTTGTTTGGAAGTATTAGATTATTGCACTTTAGTCCTTTGTGACTAGTATAAGAATCTGTCTTTTATACAATGACTGTACACAGAAAATTTGCACAAATCACTTAATTTCAAAAGATACGATTGTGTTGAATTGGGGGAAGTGATGTTCCACCAACAATCAAGCAATTTTTCAATTGGCTTCCGATTGCCGCTTTTCATTTCAGCAATGAATCACCGGCATTGTTGATACCTGATAAAATCGAAGAGAACGAAAATAGTAAAGAAACAAAAATATTTTAAGGGAATTTTCTTTGTCTTTGTATTCACAATATGACCATATTTATATTTTTGTGATATCACAATTATCATAATTACCATATTTACATTTAATAATACTCCATCTATTTTAACTTTTTGTTTATGTAGTTTTGACTCGGCACGGAGTTTATGAATGTAAAGAATACTTTTAAATTTTATGGTATTAAACTAAAAATATGTAGAATGTACCAAAATGTCTTTTAATCTCGTGTTCTTAAAAATGACATGTGAAAAGTTAGAATGAAAAGGTTGTTAGAAAAAAGAAAAGAAATATTTTTTTGAAACGGACTAAAAAGAATGTGGGACAAACAAATTAAAATGAAGGAAGTACCAATTTTTTCACTGGTTCCACCTTAGAGATTGTGATGAATGTTTGGGCAGGTACACATGTTGAATTGTGATGATGGGTGATTTAGGGAATCAACCTTAAGATGATTCCGATTGTTGTTGTTTGCGCTTGTCACCATTATGTGGGCTTCTCGCCATTGTTGATATTGTTTAGTTTATTTATCACATTGCTTTCGATATGACAAACTGATGTACGCAAAATTACGTGTTATTGCGCTTCTGAAAGCATATGATATTCATCTCTTATACTTGATTGCATTCATACACTCATGGTTATGATGAAATTGAAATGAGAGTGGTATGAAAATATTGTGGGTCCAATGAGACTGGGAAAGGTAAGGATATATTATGAGATGGTTGAAAGCATTGAGGTGATTGATATGACTCCATAAGGGTCTTTGTTTGATGGAAATGATTTATGATGATACTACAACTAAGAGTCGGGATCTGATGGGAAGTTCCAAATGAGTATATGGACGGTGCGGGTCCCCTATGGGTGGTAGTTCATTGAATTTGAATGCTTGTATACTGAAAATGAAAGGTGCCTGGCATTTGTATTTGCATTCATATCATACATACATTATTACGTTGGTTACATGTTGATTGGTTAAGTGGTTTGGAATGGTTGATAAAACTTGCATCATTTCATGATAAATGATCTCGTTAATTGATCTCATAATAGTCAATCTATTGGTTATTGAACTCATTCGTAAATAAGGTGACTTATATGATTCATGAACTCTTATGTGAAAATGGTGATTTATATGATTCATTGAACTCTTATGTGAATAAGGTGACTTATACGATTATCGAACTGCTTAGTATAGGATTGCTTGAGAGTCAACTTGATGTTTATTTCTGTTACATATCTTCCATTGTTGTCGGCCTATGATACCTATGGATGTACGTTGTGTACTCATACTACACTTGTTGCATTCTTTTTAGATGCAGATACAACGCCTTCTACCAGTTCAGGATTTTATGGCTAAGTCTGAGTTGGAGGATTCCGAGTGCTTGGGGTGATGATGCTTCCATTCACCATGTTGAGGATGTTTTATCTATACTCTTGTCATTTACTTTATTCGGGAGACATTTCTAGACTTTCAAACTATGTTACTGTTCTATTAGACTCTTATATTCGTATTTAGTGCTATTGTATTACTGACCAGATTATGGGGGTTGTATATCTTTTTATCAAACTTATTTCCGCATTTATGTTTTGATTAGACAGACTATATAGTATTTTCATAATTCTATTTTTCTTACTATATTGTGTTGACTAAATGGGAAGTGGTTCACCTACCGGTAGGAAAAGTGTAGGTGCCACCACGATGCCTAAAAGGGGTCGTGAAAAAGTCGATATCAGAGATTTAGGTTAAACGATCTTAAATACAAGAGCAATGTCTTGTAAAGTCTTGCGGATCGGTGCGGAGACGTCCGTACTTATCTTCGACAAGCTATGAGACATTTAGGAAACTTCACTTTCTTCATACATTTGTGCTAAGATTAATCAAATAGGTATTTGACCTTTGTTTCTTATTCTCTCACATATGGTGAGGACTCGTGCCCATACGGCGAGATAGGAGGCAGCGGTACCTGCACCTACAGTGCGAGGTCGCAAAAGAGGTCATAGACGAGACTGAGGTAGAGTCCTAGGAGATGCACCAGTGACATGTGTAGCATAGGGAGCCGATCATACTCATGCTAGATCAGTGTCCTCCAAGTTGTATACTGAGCCTCAAGATGAGCAGTATGATGATGAAATGGGGCCAGCCCAGGATCAGCCAGTATTTATAGCTACTCCGATTCTTTAGGACACTTTGGTCAGGTTATTGAGTATGTTTGATGGTTTTTCCCAGGTGGGCGTTCATCCAAGTACTCACAACGGGTCACAGATCCGAGTGGGAGAGGGATAGACTCCCGAGTTCCTTACTCTAGGGGCTCATCTAGCTGTTATTTCAGCACCCTATATTGATGAGATTCTGGTACCAAAGTTTGGTCCCCTGGCCAGTTACATGGTTTGCTATGATCCGCGATGAGCGGAAGATATGGGAGAACTTCTCCAACATAAAGCCTTCCATAATCTTTGGCCAGCGTGAGAAGGATGCCTATGCGTTTATAGTGAGTAGCCAGGATATCCTCCATACATTGTGTATCATTGAGTCACATGGAGTTTGTTTGTTGCCCTTCAGCTTATGGGTGATGCGAAGCAATGGTAGAGGGCTTATGTTGATTGTCGACCAGCAGGATCGCCTCCACTATCATGGACCAAGTTTTATCGAATATTTCGGAAGAAGTATGTGCCCCTGAACTTGCGTATGAGCAAGCATGATGAGTTCTACACATTGCGTTTGAGCAAGCGTCATACATTATCGCGCTATGCAGCGTCATTTCTACCTACAGAGGAAGAGAGAGTTATATACTTTGTGAGAGGGTTGAGTATTCCCCTTCAGTTTGGCTATATTACAGTTGGTGGCCTCTTGTCCTTCTTTTGATTCAGTGGCAAAGCATGCTAGGATAGTTGAATCTGTGAGGGGCAAGATGCCCATACAGGAGTCCAATTAGAGGATGTGACGATACGGGCATTACAGTGGGTTTACTTCTCATGGGTATGTGCATCAGGGTAGATTCCAGCATTCGCAGTATAGTCAATCGTTCCAGGAAGCCCTTATTACATATGGTGTTTCTGAGGGGTAGAGTGGTTATAGTCAGGGTCAATCTTCTGGAGGTACTCAGTCTCCGTACTCTGAACGTGGTGGTTACTTACCTTATGATAATAGCAATTCCAAAATTAAATATAGATATCATTATACAATGCATGTGATTGGATGACTGCATGGTACCTTTCCATCAACCTGTATACACATTCTATCAGACTTTGCCATATATTTATGATCCATGGGGGACCCTCAAAACCCATATACCGCTCATAACCAGCCGAAAAATGCCTCAGTCTAGCTAGAGCCTTAGACTAATTTGTTGAGCCATATCAATCATCAATCATCTCAGCATTTCCAAACCACCTAATATTATTATTACCTCTGTTTTATGGTCTCATTGGACCCACAACATTCTATACCACTCCATTTCAATATCAGCACAACATAAGTGTATGAATGCAACAGTAATAAGGCAAGTAGTCATGTAGTATGAGATGCAATCAAGTTTCAGAGATGAATAACACATGCCTCAGAATTATCAATAACATATAATTCCACATAATCAGTATTTGATATAAGAAAGCACATGTGATTAGTAAATTCAACAAGTAATATCAATCAATGGCGACAATCCCACGTAATGGTGACAAGCCCACATAACAACAGTTGGAATCAACCCTAAGGACAATTTCCCAAGACATCCCTCAAAATAGTTCAACAGCGGTACCCACCCAAGCACTCATCACAACCACTAAGGTAGGACCTCCTAACATTCCTAATACCTCTAAACATTTATATACACGACATTCTTTTACAAAAGTCTAAAAAGGAGTAAATCGTAGCCTACCTCGGAGCAGCACAGGTTCCATGAACCACTAATACTTAGCCAAGGTCTTGCCTTCGCGAAGCTCCTATGTACGTTCGTAGTCTAGCATATAGATTCTATGTCAACAAGTGTTCTAATACATATACAAAGGAACAACCTTTCAAATAAACCGACTACCCGACCCCCAAATCGACCCCGAGCCCATAAGGTTAAATCAAAACTTTAATTTTCTAGAATCATAATAGCGATCTAATAAGCCATAATCTTAAGTTTAACAAGAAACAATTCATATTTAGGCCTTCCACTTCCTCTTAATCTCTAAATCCCAAATTAGGCTAATCCTAGAAATTCTCCCAACAATTCACGAAATCAAACTACAAATTGAACATTGAAAAAGGTCATTCGATCATTATCCAACTTATATCTATAATATCATAGCATAAAGACTCCATCTTTGTCCCCAATTTCATGTATTAAAGCCTCTTATTTACAAACATAAACTCTTGGTTTATTCTACCCAAAATATGAAAATAAACTTATATTTAAAGACATGATCATGTATAAATGATACACTCAAATTATACCTATTAAATGGAGTAAAGCGGACGTTGTCAAATATAGTAATCTAACTAGGTTGGGGTCGAATCTTACAGGGAATAGGATGCGAAAAGGTTACTATCGCAGTGTAGTACTTGACTTAGGTCTTTGTTCGTATTCTGTTAAGGTTGTAAAAGTTGATGTATTTCTACTAGATATCTTGAATTGATTATAAAATAAGGTGATTAAGAAAACAAGGTTGTGTCCCCGCTATATTAGATGTTATGATCTAGGTATTAGTGTGATATACTTCTAATGGATTGTTGTATTGTATGTACTTAATCTCTATGTGACTTCCTAATATTTCTCAATAGTTAGAAAGTATTTCTCTTTATGATTTATCCAAATATAAAAGAGTGAAATTAAGACCGGTTAATTATGACAAGTAAACTCCTCTTACTCCAAAGTGAGATTATTAAATGAGAGTTAACATCCCGAGTCCTTGTTACTTATTCCTACGAAACCCTACTCACTTTTCCAAGTAACGCGTTGTTTATGGCTTAAGCTAATGTTTGCAACCATTAACCGACATGAACAAATAAGAGATAAATAAATACTAACAACCCATTATTCATGTAGCAAGATTAAACACCCATTCGCATAACACCCATCATTGGGTTCACAATCTTAGTATTAAGTTTAGCTACTCATAATATTAATGAAAAAGCAAAGCAATAAAGTATTCATTGAAACTTACAACTAAATAAAGAAGATTAAATGATGGAATCTTGTTCTTGAAAGCTTTAAAATATTCTCCGTACTCATACTATCAGAACAACTCTCAAAACAAATGATCCATGACCCACAAAACCCTAAAAAATATTTGTACAAGTCCAAGAACTCGGAATATAATTTTGACAAAACTGCCCCTGTCACTATAAAATATAGACATTGCAATTAAGTATTGTCCGTATAAACTTATACGCTCCTGTTCGACGCCCAATTTGTACGATCCGCACATATAAGAACCACCCGTACAATTTCTGCTTCTCTTGTTTTTCAGTCAAGTGGCCATAGTTGTATGGTAGGAAGTACGGTCCGTACAAATATGTGCAGTCCGTACAATTCCAACGTCGTTTTCTTCCTCTGATTTCCAATATTCTGCCTCAGTATTCTCCAATTGTATGATCCGTACAAATATGTACAGTCCGTACAACTCTGAATCAGGGGACTTGGATGATTATTTTCTTGTTCTTGCCTTTTTGTTATCATTTACCTAAAACATAATCAAAACACATAAAAATGACATAAATTTTCTTAAAAACAAGTAAAATGTATCATCAAAAGGCATCAAATGTGTCGTAATTATACGGCATATCATCCCCAACTTAAAGTCCTGGCTTGTCCTCAAGCAAGTAACACAACACACTATATTAACACAGATGCTCAGATATCACAAAGTAAGAATGTCTACAGTGGTTTTGACAAGTAACTACCGACACATATCTCATACAAATATGAATCCCCCCATATCCTCATTACTACACACGATGTATGACTCAAAATTGTTGCAACTCACTATGAAGCTTCAATCACTGACATAAAGTTATTAAAGGAACTATTGTGCACATAAATCTCAAATTCTGGGAATATGTGTCAACTTGTTATTTATGTTTGTTACATGTATTCCATCGTTGTCGGTCTATGATGCTTACAGGTGTACGTTGTGTACTCAAACTACACTTGTTGCATTCCTTTTGGATGCACATATAACGCCTTCGACCAGCACCGAACTTCATGGCTGAGTCCAAGCTTGGTGGATTCGAGTATTCAGGGTGAGACTGCATATCCTCAACATGACCTTGATGCTTCTTCCTATCTCGTGCCTTTATTATGTTCCTTGAGATAATTTCAGAAATTTATTCGTATTATGTATTAGAGACTTTTGTATTGACAAACTAGATCATTGGTATTTGTAAAAAGTAGATAATTGACATTTTGTTACTCTTCTATTTATATTATCGAAACAATTTAATTAATTCTTTCTTCTATTTTCGCATATATATTGTTTATGTTGTTAGGTTTTGGGAAGTGATTCGCTACCGGTGAGAAAGTTTAGGTGCCACCATGATGCTTGAAAGGGGTCATGACACTAATTATCATCATCCGGAGAAAGTAAATCTTGAAGTGATAAAAAACTTACGTTCAAACATCATTCATCAACTATGATTGAGATATGGTCAAAAACACACCTAAAGTATCTTATTATTTTTTGCAAGTTTCCTACATGAATTATCAAGTGTTCACGTTTCCTACCTGAATTATCACCAACTTTTATTAAGACACACTTTGACTAGTATCTGAAGGTCCATAGTGAACACTCGCTATTTTTGCTTAAATATGGTGCCAAATGGCATTCCACACGGATAATTAAAGGAATTAATTAAAAAAAAGAGATAATGGTAAAAACACCTATAGTATCACTTTTTGCGAGTTTGATACCCGACCTATCAGGTGTTTGTGTTTCCTACCTGAACTATTACCAACTATTTATCAAAACACACCTCGAAATTAATGAGTGAGCTACCATGTGGGCGAAATTCTATGTGAAAATTAAGTTGTCACGCACCTTTTAGCGATTGTATTCAAACACTTGGTCTAGTCAGCTTCGAGGTATTTTTTTATAAATAGTTGGTGACAGTTCAGGTAGAAAACACAAACACCTAATAGTTCAGGTAAAATACTCGCAAAGAGTATTACTGTTTTTGTCTATGATCTCTATTATTTATGAATAGTGCAAGATGGAATAACTTAATACATGAATAATAATATATTTAGGGTTATTTGGTTGCTGGTTAGAGTTATGCGTGCATTAAACTAGTACCTTGTTTGATAGCATTTTAGCTGCTATGTATAAAATTTCGCACAACAAGTACGATTTTCGGTTATCTGTTTACGCATAACTAATATATGTATAAGTTATGAGGCACTCTATGTATTATTTTATGTAAAGCAGAAGATGGAATAAGTCGATGAATAACTAATACACGCATACTAATCCATAAATTACTAATATATGCATATATCTAACTAACAACCAAATGACCCTAAATGTATAAATGAATTGGAATAAAAGACCAAAATAAATGACTCTCTTGATAGAGTTTTTTTATACGCGTCTTTTGATATTGTATTATATAGTGTCCAGAAGTCTAACCAAAGAGATTCAAAATATGAAGAAGTAAATACATAAAATTACAAGATGAAATATAGAGTGGGGCAAGACTAACCATAACCCGATTTTAACTCTCCCTGTTATGCCCCGTTTTACATTTCTTCCTATTTTTCCGCTGCTCCGTCAAATCCTATTTTAAAAAATTGTTCTTTTTCCCTTTCATTTCGAAATGCTCTACTGTATTTTAAAATGTTTATTTATTTTCATTCAATTAGTGCCCCTCAATTATATATTATTTGAAAATCGCTAAGGTTGTTAGTAGTGAAAGAAATAATCCCGTTGATTATTTTCATTAATTGAAAGGCTATATATACAAGCTACATATTTCCATAATAGGAGAATCCTATTCCTATTCTATTTCTAAATCCTTATTCTACCATAATTCTAACTATACAATTATGGTAAGTGTATAACACTAATTAAGGTAACCTTTACACTACAATATTACATCAATATACACTCCTAATATATTACAACCAACACGTCCGTGATGGGCTGCCATCGCCGAGGCCCACCGCCTTGCCTTGTCCAGCCCACTTGCTTCGCCCATCGCCGAGGCCCCGCCGGCCGCTCCACTGCTTTGCCTGCGATATACACTGTTGTATATTGGGTGTATATCACAGGTATATTACTCTGTTTAACACACCCCCGCAGTCATACCGGGCGGTTTTCGAACGCTGAGACTGTCCCTAAAATCTTCAAAGAGAACCGGTGGTAGACCCTTTGTAAAGATGTCTGCAATTTGATAACGAGACGGGACATGGCATACGCGAACGTGACCCTTTGCAACCTTTTCACGGACAAAGTGAATGTCCATTTCGATATGTTTGGTGCGTTGGTGTTGAACTGGGTTACCTGAAAGGTAGATGGCACTAATGTTATCGCAATATACCAAGGTTGCCTTCTGAATGGGACAATGAAGCTCCAAAAGCAAATTACGTAGCCAACATGATTCGGAGACCACATTTTCTACCCTCGATATTCGCCTCGCACTTGAGCGCGTGATAGAGTTGCCTGACGCTTTGCCGACCAGGAGACCAAGTTGTTGCCAAGGAACATACAGTAGCCAGAAGTCGACCGTCTGGTGTCGGGACAACCACCCCAATCAGCATCCGTGTAAGAGACAAGTGTGGATGTAGATGAAGGATACAAGTGCAGCCCATAGTCTAGTGTCCCCGAATATACCGAATGATGCGTTTGATTGCATTCATGTGCTCAACTCGGGGTCATGCATGAATAAACACACACCGCTGAACCGCATACGTAATATCCGGTCCGGTAAAGGTAAGATACTGGAGGGCCTCTGCAAGACTGCAATAGCGGGTCGGGTCCTCGTATGGTGCACCTGCTGCGGCACTCAGTTTGGGGTTTGCATCAACTGGCGTGGAAGTGGACTTACAGGATGACATCCCAGCCCTCTCTATGATCTCGGCAGCATACTTTCATTGAGACAAAAACAAGCCACCTGAATGACGCTTGACGGCAATCCCCAAAAAATAACTCAAAGGCCCTAAGTCTTTCATAGCGAACTCAGAACTGAGCATGGTCATGATAGACTGGTGCAAGGCATCAGAAGAGGCAGTTAAGATGATATCATCCACATACAATAGAATGTAGGCCAAGGACGAACCACGGCGGTAGATGAACAAGGAATTATCTGACATGCTGTGAGTGAACCCAATAGTGGAAACAAAGTCAGCAAACCTCGTGTACCAGGCCCTTGGAGACTGCTTAAGCCCATATAAGGACTTCTTCAACAAACATACATGATGAGGACGGTTTGGATCCCTGAAACCCAACGGCTGATGCATATAGACTGTTTCCTTGAGATCATCATGTAGGAAAGCATTCTTGACATCCAACTGATGAATTGGCCAAGTCTTTGAAAGAGCCAAGCTAAGCACAGTGCGAATGGTAGCCGGTTTGACCACCGAACTAAACGTCTCACCACAATCTATCCCAACCTGTTGAGTCTTACCATCACCAACAAGTCGCGTCTTATGTCGAGCAAATGACCCATCTGAATTCTCCTTATGAGCAAAAATCCACATAGACCTGATAATATTAATACCATATGGACGGGGCACCAACTCCCACGTCTTATTATCAATAAGAGCATTATATTCATCAGTCATAGTAATTTTTCAATTAGGGTCATTTAATGCGGACACAGGATTGCGGGGCAAGGGGATTTAGAGACATCATAATGTAAATTAAAATGTCTTTTAGGTGTAAATATGCCCCGCTGACTACGAGTGACCGGTCTATGACTCGAGGAGGAATTGAGAGAATTTTGGGATTTTTCTGGGGTCGGGACGGACTGGCCAGCAGGTAGTAGGCCTGCTGGCCCAAATCGGAAAACTGTGTCATCGACTGGACCAGTTCCAGAATTGGGCTGGACCGGCCCAATTCTTCGGGACCGATCCAAGAATCGGAGTCATTGCTACATCGGCGGATCGGGGGTCCAGCGGGCAGTGGGCCCGCTGGAGGATTTTAGGTGCGGGAGATGTCCGAAAAATTCCGAATAATATACGGGGATATTTGGTCATCCAAAAAATTATACGACTTAGGCTCGGGAGTATGAACTTTCGTAAAAGGGAATTGGGTTTCATCAAAAATGACATGGCGATTAATTATGATTTTCTTGGAGGATAAATCAAAACACTTATAACCACGATGATTCGACGGATAACCCAAAAATAAACACGGGGTAGACTGAGCCTGAAGTTTGTTAATTGTGGTGGATGGGAATAATGGATAACACAAGCACCCAAAAATCCGAAGATGAGAATAAGAAGGGTCCTTATTATATAGGATTTTGAGGGGGGAGGAATATGTCAGACCTTTAGAAGAAATTATGTTAAGAAGATATGTGGCCATTTGTAGAGCATGATGCCAAAAATATGGAGGTATGGAGGCATGAATTAAGAGTGTTCGGACAATGTTATTTATGGAACGAATTTTGCGTTCGGCTTTCCCATTTTGTGAAGATGTATGAGGATACGAAAAATGAAAATTTATCCCATTATTAGCACAGAATTCCCGAAACTCCTTATTGCCATACTCTTTCCCATTATCACATTGAATATTTTTTATTTCTCTTTCGAATTGAGTACGAATGAACGCTCTAAATTTGATGAAGACGGAAAACACTTGTGATTTATTCGCAATTGGAAACGTCCATAAAAATCTAGAATAATCATCTAAAAAGAGAACATAATATCGATGACCCAATGAACTAAGAACAGGAGACGTCCATAAGTCGCTATGAATAATATCAAATGGCATTGAAGTATGAGAATTGGAGTCTACAAATGGCAACTTAACAATTTTTCCTAATGAACAAGATTGACAAAGTGGAGTACGACTCGTACCCTTACAGGAAATAAATCTATTTTTATCTAAAACTGATAAAATAGAAGATCCCGGATGACCCAGATGAGCATGCCACATGGAAGGAGATATGGCTGCAAAAGCTGATGGCAAGGCTTGACTCGATGGACTGAAACTAGGCATGATAGGATACAGATCCCCCCTACTATCACACCTCATGAGATGACTCCCGTCTTGAAATCCTTTACAGAGAAACCAAAAGGATCAAATTGAACGGAAACGGAATTGTCAGTAGTGAATTTTCTGACAGACACTAAATTTTTAATCAATTTAGGAGCATGTAAAGTATTTTTCAAGAGAAGGGGTGGATTGGGGGGAGACAACGTTTTCTGACCATAACCCTGAATTGGAATAGAGTTTCCATTACCAACATTTATACCCCGATGGGTGCTCAAATTGGAATAAGAGGAAAGAGTACCTGATTCGGAAGTCATGTGAGTAGTGGCCCCGGTGTCCATATACCAATTTGGGTCCGGTTGAGTCAATCCTAATGTGTGCATCGCGACCTCGATATCGGTTTGAGTGGGGCCTGCTGCATGATGGGCTTGCGGAGGTCGGGGCCCAAGAACTCCTGTCCGTGATGGAGTTGGGCCGTAGCTGTTGTTACTGCCGCTGCTGGGCCACTGCTGGGTGTTGGGCCTGGACTGTTGGCCAGCCCACTGGCCGCTGGAATTCACTACGTGATTGTAAGGGCTGCTGGCCCACGCCCACTGCCCCAGCCCCACTGCCATGGGCCCCACTACTGGGCCCAGAGGGGTGGTGGGCCATTGTTCACTGGATGGGACCCACCGCCTGCTTGCTGACCACCGGAACCGCCACTAGAACCACCGCGTTTGCCTCTGCGGTTTTTGTTATTATTCTTGCGATTATTCTTGCCGCCACCATTATTATGGTTTTGGCCCAAATTATTAACAAAACCCGAAGAACTAGGAGAGGACGCCACCATGACGACTGGGCTTGCTTCGGTAACCGCCTTTTTAGCCAAATCGGCTTCTTCCAATGTAAGCATGGAGCGGGCTTGATAGAAGTCGGGAAGAGGGTTGCTTTGGCAAAGCAGAGTTCCAACACCTTGAGCTTCTTGCAATATGCAGAAACATTTGGAAATTCGTCTATTCGAACGAGAGAGAATTCCTGCTCGAGTGTGACGAGACGACACGTGAATGTTGGTTGTCTTGGAATATGTCACGCAATCTATTCCATGCAGCCATAGCCATGGTATTCGGCTCAGTAATCGTCTGTAGAAGGTCCACCGAAATAGTGGCGTAGATCCATCGGAGAACGGTAGCATCAAGAGTAATCCATAACTCAGGATCCTCCGCAGGAAGGGGTCTAGCGGGAGGAATGATGTGATGAAGAACTTGATAAGAGATAGTGTGAATTTTAAACAACTCCGCCCACGTCTCATATTGGACGTTTTCCATCTCAAGGACAATAGTGATACAGCTCTTGATATTGGAAACCATGAGGGCAGGGTGATAATTGTTCTTAGACATATTGAAAGAACAAAGAAGGAAGGGAAATTTAAGAGAGGTGTTTTTGAGAGCGGAAGACGAATTTTGGAAGAGAAACCCAGGGGGGGTGGGGTGTCTCGGCCAAAGAGAGGACAAAAGTTGAGAGAAAAACTTTTGTTTAGACCTAGTCTCTTGATACCATGAAAGAAATAATCCCGTTGATTATTTTCATTAATTGAAAGGCTATATATACAAGTTACATATTTCCATAATAGGAGAATCCTATTCCTATTCTATTTCTAAATCCTTATTCTACCATAATTCTAACTATACAATTATGGTAAGTGTATAACACTAATTAAGGTAACCTTTACACTACAATATTACATCAATATACACTCCTAATATATTACAACCAACACTGCCCGTGATGGGCTTCACCATCGCCGAGGCCCCCGCCGCCGTGATCCATCGCATTGCCTGTGATATACACTGTTGTATATTGGGTGTATATCACAGGTATATTACTCTGTTTAACAAGTAGGTGTAAAGATTGGATAACAAATATTATGATACATAGTCAATACTCAAGAATAAAAAAATTGCTCAACAACATCGATTTCAATATTTTATGATTTGAAGCTGGAATTATTGAGAGCACAATATTACAAAGCTTTACGAAGGAAGTAAAAAAAGCTTGGAAAGCAGAAGAAATAAAATTCTTTAAAAGCTGAGGGTTATTTCCTATGCATGAAAGTTGTGGAGCTAAAAAAAAAATGGTAAATATGTTGTGAGCAAGAACGAACCTGGGACCTTGATTAAATTTTGAACCTCATTTGCCATTGAGCTAAGTTTCTCAGTTTACCGTTGAGCTAAGTTTTTCAGTTGTGTCAAGGGAGTTAATTTAATTGATATATATATATATATATATATATATATATAAAAGCATAAAATCAAATTTGACCTTAAATATATAGTGTAATTTTCGGATGAAAAGGGTTCGATGAACCCTCTTGGCTCCACCTAAATCCGCTCCCGATAGTGTGAGGTCCAAGTTTACATGACATAAAAAATCAATTTATTTTGCTGCGTCAAACCTTTTTCTAGGACTCGAAGTGGCATATCCTATTAGAGTGATTTTATAAGAAAAACAATCTAAAAATTTAATGACTTTATTAATAGAAAACTAAGTTATACTGTTAACTTTACTAAACAATTCTACATAACTAAGTGATCATTTGAAAAATTCACTCAAAATTATATTTAAGTGTCACTAACAAAACCTATACGCTAATAGCAGTAAAAGTCTTTCGTAGAAAAGGTGAACAGATTGATTCCACCTTTTCCTTCTTGTGCTCCCCTATTCAAATTTTATGTTGTAATAATAATGATAATAATCTCATCAACATAAACATAATAATAATAATAATAATAATAATAATAATAATAATAAGGGATAACGTAATGTTATCCCTCTGAACTTTGATCAAAGTTGCTACGACACACCTTATATTTTCGAGAGTCCTATTATCCTCCTAAACTTTTTTAAAATGGTATAATTAACACCACAAGCGATGATGTAGCAAGGAGAGTGTATTTCACTCTCTTTGGGAGAGTTAAAAGCATAAAATTTGATGTGTGTCATTTTTAACTGGGTACTTCACATTTAATTACATCTAATTAATTATCATTAAAGCTTAAAGTTTTTTTCACTGATTATTCAAAAAAAATGTGGAAAACTTAATTTTTTATTAAAAATTTGTATTTTCTTAAAATATGGAAAACAACCGTAGATATTTGTACGGACCGTACAAACTTGGCGTACATTCTAGCCCGTTGATTGAAGAACAGAAAAAACAAGGATTGTACTGATCGTTGATTATTTACTAAATGGACCGTACAATTTGGCCGTATAAGATGACCGTATTATTTTATACAGACCGTACAATTAAGTACGGTTCATACTATTTAGTGACAAGGGCTGTTTTGTCAGTTTTTATTCCGGGTTTTTGGACTTGTATAAATTCGTTTTAGGGTTTTGTAAGTTTTTTATCATTTGTTTTACGTCTTGTCTCTATAGTAATACTCTAAGTATCTTGACGCTCTGAAGAACAAGATTTCATCTTTAATCCTCTTTATTCAATCGTAAGTTTCAATGAACAATTCATGCTTTGCTTTATTATCAATATTATGAATAGCGAAATTTCATACTGAGATTGTGAACCCAATGGTGGGTGTTATGCGAATGGGTGTTTAATTTAATAGACAAGTAATGAGTTGTTAGTATTTAATTATATCTTATTCGTTCATGTCGGCTAATGGTTCCAAACATGAACTTACGTCATAAATTTTGCTTTACTTGAAAAGGTGAGTAGGGTTTGGTAGGAATAATTAACAAGGACTCGGAACGTTAACTCTCAATTAATAAATTTATTTAGGAATAAGAGGAGTTTACTTGGCATAATTAGCGGTTCTTAATTTTCACTATTCTATATTTGGGAAAATCACGAAGAGAAATTCTTTCTAACTATTGAGAAATATTAGGGGGTCACTTAGACATTAAGTGCATACAATACACAATCCATTAGGAGTATATCACAGTATCACACTAATACCTAGAGCATAACATCTAACCTAGCGGGGACACAATCTTGGTTTCTTAATCATATTAATTTCAATCAATTCAATATAGTTGTTAGTAATACACAAAGTTTTACAACCTTGACAGAATAAGAACAAAGACCTGAGTCAAGTACTACACTACGACACCATGCAACTGCATAATCAATACAATCAGTATTATTAAATCATTTTCAAGTATTTAGACGAGATGTAGAGTGATGAATGCATAACAAGTCAAATCATATAAAGCTAACAAACATGGCTACGCGCCCAAATAATCATCGATCATACCAACCTAAGTGGATTTATGCACCACGCTCACGGTTCGAAGGCTAAACACATAATCTCCGTCATGTACAACATACTAGTTCATCAAATTACCCTTTAAGTTTACCGGTACCTATACAAGTGCTCGTCACCTCACTAGTAGGGGACCCCCAATTTCTCATTAATCCCCTTAATTAATATACTACACACAAAAGCTATTGAAGTCTAGTAAGTCTCAACTTTCCCGTTTCAGGAGCCGAAGAATCAGGAAAGTCTCAACATACTTTGGAAGTATGTGTCCATTCTGCTCTTGAAGCAGAAATATATGGCCTACGCATAAATCGACAGCCAAATTCACCAACCCGGCAACGGCGATTCTGTAAACTGTATGTAAAGCTCCGATTTCTTATCCCTTGTTTAATTAACGCTTCTGTTTGTTTGTTTGTTTGTTCTGAATATATGTTATACTGACCGTGTTTCGGTTTTATGTTTCTAATGCTGACTAGTCACTAGATATACGTAGGGATGGACTCGATGCTTATTTCAACAAACAGCAGGTAAATCTTCTAATAAATCAGTTTTGCATGACAAACTCAAAAGGGCTAAGACTAAGATATTTTGGGGATGTTTCTTTGCCCATAATAGTGAGTGAGCAGCTTCAGTCATGAGATCCAACAGAATATCAGATAAACATCAATCTAAGTCAGATACCAGAGGAAAATAAGTTCACATTCATCCTTCAGATTATCTTCTGCTGAATACTTTTCAAGGATATTCTCCATATGAATGCTAGAAGAAACAAAGGTTTTTATGGCTATTTAATATCCGGCCAAAAGAAGTAGCTACAATAATATCCTATGAGTAGCTAGCATCCCACCTAAGGACTAAGCCTAGCAGGATCACAGTAGACTAGGAAGATTTCTACTATATATATGTATGTACATCCCATTATCCATAAAAAGTTTCTGGCTATTTCACCATTTATAGAGGTCGACGGACCACAAGCACTTCCATTATTTACAAGAGTCCTGGAAGTAGTAATATCATACATACAAGTAAGGTGTAATGTTATTGCATTAACCCTTCTAACAGAAAACACTCCATTTTGATCCTTCAAGGATGTTGGAGTGTCCCAAAAAAGCTTGATAGTAGTAGATCTTCCATCAGTTGGTGGTCGTTCCCGCTAAGCGATCAGCGATATTGTTCTCTTCTTTGTAGATATGATGCATCGGAGGATTACTCAGCCTTCGGAGGAGGCACCTGGGGATGAATTTTGCTTGTTAGAATTGAGAGAGTGAAGATACTAATTCCTGAGCATCAATATTAACTTCCAGAGGCAGTAAATTATGCTGAAAAGCTAATGTGAGTCCATGCACTAATGTAGTTAATTTTGCATTAAAAACAGTAGTAATTGCAGTAGATAAGGAGAATCCTAGGCAGCTTAAATCATATTTTCACTAATATTGGACGTTTCCATCGAAAAACAAAATTAACAAAACTACACCTCTAGTAAACTATTACTTATGCTCGCCCACTTAACTACTAATAGTACTAGTAACTTATACTCCCTTGTTATATCTTATTTTCCGAATTCCCCTTGTTCCGGATTAAATATTATTAGCGAATATTCTCTGTATATTTAGTAATTATGATAAATGTATATTTAAGGTAACTTAGGATTCTAATTGTATTAGGAATCAACCTTTGTAAGGTAAGTTAGGATTCGTATCATATTAGGAATCAACATTTGTACAGCTATATATATTGTGAATAATGAAATGAATCCCTAAGGGAAATTATTCTATCTTTCATGGTATCAAGAGCCTAAAACCTAAACCCCACTCTTCTCCCTTCTCTTCTTTATCTCGGCCGAAACCAGAAATTTTTAAACAATAATTTTCGTTTCCCTTCCCTCGGCCGAAACAACCACCATGTCTTCCCCCACAAATTCCGGTTCCTCCACTGACACTTTTGACAACCCTTCTCAATGTTCATCGTCTTCTTTTCACCCGGCTTTCGCCGTTACAAATATCAAGAATTCTATCCCTATAATTCTTGACCAAGAAGACTGTCAATATTCCATGTGGATAGAACTATTTTTTATTCATGCATGTGCATACAACGTGCTCGACCATATTGATGACTCCATTCCTCGTCCCACCGATATTGCCGAACCAACATGGCGCCGCCTTGACGTCATCGTCAAACAATTGATATACGGCACAATCTCCAAAGACTTGTTGTGTACCATCATGAAAACAGGTGCTACGGCACGTGACCTTTGGGTGCGGTTGGAAGAAATTTTTAAGGACAATAAAAATACTCGGGCAGTGTATTTGGAGGAGCAATTCAACAATACGCGTCTCGAGAATTTCAACAACATGTCCAAATATTGCAAACAACTGAAACTCATAGCCGACCAACTATCCAACGTCGGAAATTCTATTTCTGAAATTAAGATGGTACTCCAATTAGTTGCGGGTTTACCGAAAGGTGAATACGATACACTTGCAACAATGAATCAACAGGCCGACCCACTACCAAGTTTCACCAAGGCACGGTCACAATTATTGTTGGAAGAAACCCGACGTGCCAAACAAGAGGAACATAATCAAAAGGCGTTAGCCATTGACGGGATGGCACAACCGGCAACCAACACCACCCCGCCACCACCGCATGTCCAGCAACAGCAGAGCGGCGGAGGTTGTGGCGGCAGAGGTCGCAACAACAAAGGCAAAGGCCGCGGCAAGGGCCAACGCAACCAGTGGACTGGACAGCAGCCAGTCCCGCAGCCTGCGAATTTCCAGTGGGCTGGACAACAGCCAATGTGGCCCAACCAGCAGAACTAGGCCTCGCTTGAAAGCCCATACCCGACTGTAGGGGCCCAGTTCCAACTGCCTTGGTCGACTGGCATCTTGGGCCCTGCCCCAGCAACCAGGCAGACCTACCAACAGCAGCAGCAAGCCCACCTGGTTGCATTCCAGCAATAGCAAAGAAGACCCCAAAGAAGACCCCAGCAGCCTTGCCTCGACTGATTTGGGTCAGGCCTACACCACCGTGAACCTTCAACAGCCCGACGACAATTGGTACATGGACACCGGAGCCACATCTCACCTCACCCGGTCGTCAGGTAACCTATCTCAACTACTTCGGTTAAAGTGTCCTCAATTTATTACTGTCGGCAATGGTCATCGCATTCCAATTGAAGGTTACGGTAACACACACACCAAACATCCACACCCGCCCTTCTCCCTAAACCACGTCCTATACACACCTAACATCATTAAAAACTTAATCTCCATTAGAAAATTCACTAGCAATAATTCTGTGTCTGTCGAATTTGACCCTTTTGGTTTTTCTGTGAAGGAACTCAATACGGGGAAAATTCTCACACGCTGCAATAGTGTGGGAGACCTCTACCTATTTACTCAATCTTCCACTGTCAGACCGCAAGCACCTCTATCCCTTGCGGCGATCTCTCCCTCAACTTGGCACAACAGATTCGACACCCCGGAGACCCAGTTTTTATTTTTCTTAGGACTTCTAAGCGTATTCAATGTAATAATGGAAAAATTGCCCAACACTGTTTTTCTTGTCCACTAGGCAAACATACTCGTCTTCCATTTATGTCATCGAACAATGTTACTTTTTCTCCCTTTAATATTGTTCATGCTGATTTGTGGACATCTCCGACTGTTAGCTCTTTGGGTCATAAATTCTATCTAGTATTCTTGGATGATTTTTCACATTTTGTCTGGATTTACCCACTGAAATTCAAATATGAAGTTTTTACAAAATTATCGAGTTTCAAAAATTCATTAAAACACAATTTGAAAAATCTATCAAATCATTCAAATGTGATAATGGACGTGAATTTAATAACTCGGCATTTCACAATTTCTGTTCTAAACAAGCATGGTTTTCCATTTTTCTTGTCCCTATACTTCTTCCCAAAACGGAAAGGCTGAAAGAATTATACGTACCATCAATAACATGGTTCGCACACTTCTGTTTCATGCCTGCCTACCACCACCTTTTTGGGTCTATGCTGTCAAAATGGTAGAATCCCTTCTTAATATTTTATCAACTAGCACACTCCAAAACAAGACCCCTACCGAAATCTTATACCGTAGGCTACCATCATATGATCACCTACGTATTTTTGGATGCTTATGCTACCCCAACATGGCCTCCACTGCACCTCACAAACTTGCCCCTCGCACTCTGCCATGTGTCTTCCTTGGTCTATCTCCTAATCATCGGGGATACTTGTGCTATGACATTGCTACTCGCAAAATCATCATCTCTCGTCACGTCACCTTTGACGAGACAACCTTTCCTTTTTCAAATCTCCGGAAATTTCAGACCACCGATTACATCTTTCTCGATGAACCAAGTCTGTCCCCGGTCATCCAAAATCTATACCAACAACAACCCACTGTTCTGACAGTCTCGCCACTGTCCAGCACCACCCCAACAGCCCCAAGTCGAGTCACCTGCACCACCAGCGACACTGTTCCCCATCACTCTAGCAACCAGTCGCGCAGTTCTGCAGTTTTCCAGTCCACCTCACAGTCCAAAAACCAGTCCAGCTGAATTGCTGCCCACTGGTCCAGAACCAGTGGACCAGCAACCTCCCAACCCCGACCCACCGCCACTGTCATCTCATCGCATGGAGACTCGTGCACAACACGGGATCTTCAAACCCAAGGTTCACTTCAATCTCTCCACACAAACCTTATCACCCATTCCAAAAAATCCAAAACTAGCAAAACGGGACCCAAATTGGAATGCGGCCATGTGCGAGGAATTTAACGCTTTAACCAAGCAGAACACTTGTGATTTGATACCTAGACCCGAAGGTGTGAATGTTATCCGGTGTATGTGGCTATTTCGGCACAAGTTCAGAGACAGTGGTGACTTAGAGAGGTATAAGGCAAGACTAGTTGCCAATGGCACTAATCAGCAGGAGGGTATTGATTATGGTGGGACACTCAGTCCGGTTGTTAAACCGGCCACTATTCGGACTGTTCTCAGTATTGCTATGGGCATGCATTGGCCGATTCATCAGCTTGATGTCAAGAATGTATTTCTTCATGGGGATTTGAAAGAGACTGTGTACATGCATCAGCCTCCTGCCTTTGTTCATCCGGCAGCTCCGTAGTATGTGTGTCATCTCAGGAAGTCATTGTATGGATTGAAACAGGTACCCCGCACTTGGTATGATCGTTTTGCCAGGTATCTTCTGCAGATTGGTTTTGTATGTAGCATGTGTGATAACTCTCTCTTCACTTTTCACTGAGGTAGCAGCACTGCATATTTGCTATTATATGTCGATGACATTGTTCTTACTGCCTCATCTGACGGTTTGAAGAATGAAATCATTGCTCTACTCAAAACTGAATTTGCTATGATTGACTTGGGCAAGGTAATTTTTTTTTGGGTATATCGGTAACCAGATCTGCATCCACTATGTTCCTGTGTCAGCGTAAGTATGCAGAAGAGATAGTGTACAGGGCCAAGATGACAAATTGTAAAATTATGCCAACTCCGGTGGACTCCAAATCCAAGCTTAGTGCCAATGACGGTGCGCCAGTTTCTGATCCCACTTTATATCGGAGTCTAGCAGGTGCTCTTCAGTATCTTACATTCACTAGGCCTGATATTGCATATGTCATTAAGCAGGTGTGTCTGTTCATGCACGACCCCCGAGAGTCCCATTTTGCCGCCCTCAAACGTATTATCAGATACGTTAAGGGCACGCTAGACTTTGGATTACACCTATACCCCTCTGCCCCAACCAAGCTACTTGCCTACACTTATGCAGGTTTGGCAGGATGCCCAGACACACCTCGCTCCACCTCAGGGTACTGTGTATTTCTTGGGGATAATCTTATCTCATTGTCCTCCAAGAGGCAGGCCACACTATCCCGTTCGAGTGCTGAAGCAGAATATCGCGGTGTTGCTAATGTAGTTGCTGAGATCTGTTGGCTCCGAAATCTTCTTTTGGAGCTCCAGTGTCCACTCCGCAAGGCGTCTATAGTCTATTGTGACAACATATCTGCCATCTATATGTCTCATAATCCGGTCCAACATCAGCGGACTAAGCATATTGAGATGGATATCCACTTTGTGCAAGAGAAGGTTGCCCGTGGTCAGGTCAAAATATTACACGTGCCTTCCTCTTATCAGTATGCAGACATCTTCACAAAGGGACTACCGCGACAGCTCTTCACCGACTTCCGATCCAGCCTTAACATTCGGCCTCCTCCCGCTCCGTCTGAGGGGGAGTATTAGCGAATATTCTCTGTATATTTTGTAATTATGATAGATGTATATTTAAGGTAACTTATGATTATAATTGTATTAGGAATCAACCTTTGTAAGGTAAGTTAGGATTCGTATCATATTAGGAATCAACCTTTATACAACTATATATATTGTGAATAATGAAAGGAATCCCTAAGGAAAATTATTCTATCTTTCAAATATTACTAGTAAATTTCTACATTCCGTTACAGCCATTCACTCTTTCTGTTTTTTAATTATTTCCATGGCGAACAATATGAAACATTGTTGTTGTAGGAGGTACAGGAAAGAGAATGGAGGAGGTTTCTGAAAAACCGGTGATGCAATGACACCTTATCCAGATTTGTCCGGTGATTACGACAGTTGGTTATCCACAGTGATCTTCTTTCAAGAAGAGGATTCCTGTATCAATGTGCTTGCTCTGGATTGTGACACTGGTTATACGTACTATGTTGTCAACATCGAATGGGACCAGAATAGTCGTCATGGGCAATTTGCATTTACTGCTGGTGACTATAAAGTGTTCTTTGTTGGTAATGCCAAACGTCATTTGGACCCGAAACAGCCGGATTAGCTAATTTACTCTCAAGAATGCAAAGTTTATGATATTCCCAAGAGGCAATGGCTGCTGGGCTACCCATGGTTGAGAGTTTTCATGCCCGAGCCAGTTATGCTTTTCGTTGATATGCGGTTTTATGTGCTTTCTAGTAATCTGAGACGTGACCGAGGACACTTTGATATGCTGGATATCAATAATCTTTCTCAAGGTTGTCTTTCACTACCCGAACCTGCTTTTTTTTTAAATCAAATGTAAGGGTCAGTACCCACTCTATAATTATTGACTACTTCAAGAAGATGTACGTATGCGAGTCCGATTCGGGTCTATACACCTGCACTAGAAGACTTCATGCTTTCAGCTTGAAACATAAAATTTGGCGTCAGTATCGCCATCCAAAATCTTTGGCACCTTGCATCCATAATCTTATGAAAGCCAGTTGGTTAAGTGGTTGTGTAATTGTAGAAAATCACCTGTACAAACTGGCTTTCATAAGATGTACAATAAAGGAGTACAACTCGATTATGTTGATCACATTCACGATTATGCTAATCATCCGTGATTTGGAGCATAAAATAGAGGTGTACAATAAAGGAGTACAACTCGATTATGTTGATCACATTCACGATTATGGTGATCCACCCATCAAAGGAATATATGAGGTTAATCTCTCGCACATTGTTGACCCTAATGTGCTTTTGGATGAGCTTACCGCCGGTAAGCTAATGTATCTAGGAAAGAGGAATTCAGAGAAAAGGTTTTCTTTGGTTATGGAGTACTTTAAATTGAATGATGTGGATGTCAGGTTATGGAGGACTATATATATGTGTATACATGCACGTTTGACCTGCAACGTATTTCAACTGAAATGTTCAATGTCAAGAAAGCTGGCAACTCAACCAACTCTTGTCAAGAAATGCATCAAAGTAAGTTTCTCCACCTTCCACTTGCAATTGCATGGTGGCAAAATGAAATGCAAAGTTTGTTATTTATATATAGTCGTGATTTTGAGAGCGTAAAGCGACAAAAAGCTACGAGGCCCCATTTCTCACTTGAATCATGAAGCAAAGAGCTCACTTCATTGGAGTGGGGAGATTTGCAATAAAAAAAAAAGGACCAAAATAAACCTTGCACAAAGACAATATATAGAAGCACATATTCAATCAAAAAGTAAATAGTAGATAGCACAAAATCCTCCATAAGACGAGCAAAGTCAACATTAAAATATAAATGGATCAACATCCTAGACTTCTACAATATTGTCAATCTTGTATTTCATTATCATCATTATATTGCTAATCTTCTTCTTATTGCAGCATCTACATGCATTAACTTGCTTCATGGAACCAAGGAGGAGGAGGAGGAGAAGAAGAAGAAGATCGAGGAGAAGAAGGATAAGGGGAAGGAGATCAGAAACATCCATAGAAAGGGTAATTGGAAGGAGATCATCAGAAAGGAGAAGGAGAAGGAGATGAAGAAGCAGCAGATCAGAATATTGAAACACCTCATTGGTTTGTCCATATGAATATTTGTAAGTTCTGTCAACATTGGCTTATCATTATAGTTATGGATTAAGCAAAGATATAAAGCTTCAATTTGGTCTCAAAAACAGTTTTTATCTTTGTCCTTAAATCTATGTTCTTGAACTGGTGTTAGAAGAAGCAATATATTTTCAAATTTCAGATGCTTGGGACTATACCATTCTTGAAAGCATGTAGTAGTAATGTTTATTGTATTCTTCGATTAGCTGGAAAAGTTTGAGTATGCCTCAGAAATTACTTCATCGGAGCCTATGGACATTTAGAAGCATTCATATTCTGATTTTTTTTATTAGTATTGAATACCAAATCAAATGAAAAAACAGTTGTTATCTATATTACTGGGTGACTACTGTTTAACCAATTATGAATGCAGCCTAATTTTGAACAATAAATTAAGTCCATCTAGCATTACTTGTATTTTTTTTTGTTTATCAACATTAGTTGGCAGGTGGTTGATTAGATTGAATCAATTCAGATGATTAAAATCGATAGTCTAAGTACCTAGATAGCCCCTTAAACTTGGCATGATTTTACTAAACAATAAATAGATTAAAAATAAAAGTAGAAATAGATTTTATAAACCAATGATGGACATTCCATTTGTGATAACAGTAAATTTTCCAACAAAATCTTCCTTAATATTTTTAAAATTGAGTAAGTATCCTCTCGTTATTTATAGTTGCAAAACCAAAGAAACGTGTGATTTGCATGATGAAATTCATGTTCTTGAAAGTACATTTAACCAATCTGAGTTGTGCCACCCATCTATCACCAAAATATAATTTCTTTTGCTGGTGGTGAAAAGGTAGCATAAATTCTGACACATTTAGTAATTTTCGGTTGACATAAAGAAGAACGTTATATATTGGAGAAGCTTTGAAATTTTATGTGACTGAAGTATGAGAGTTATTCACTTCTAAAAATATTTGTGATGTTTATTGTTTCATATAATTTAAGTTATATATAATTTCTTTATTTCATGCTGTTAGCAAGGTAATTTAAAAATAATTATCCCATGACTCGATTATCACAATTTTGGAAAATTCTTACTTAAAAGGATATTTTATAAATTTTAACATTTAATGATGGTATATGCATTTTTCATCTTTAGACACACATAAATCATCATATTTCATTAAATTACAAGACAAAATAAAATATAAAAAGGGTAAATGACATGAAAAGAGTTATTCGATACATATGATGATGAGAGGTAGCAAAAAATATTTATTAAAATAGTCAAATTACAAGCAAGTTAACACGGACAAACTAATTAACCATAAAAACTATAAATAAATAAAAAAATATACATAAAAAGAACCTATAGAATTTAATACATAGGTTCTTTTGCACCTGCCGTTAACACTACCTTTGTCCATACAATTATTTCTAAACCAAAATCTCTTCACATATTATTGGAACAATCCAAAATCGTCTATGATGTTTTTAAAAGTGAGGAAGATTCATCATTCTGTTATTCATAAATGCAAAACCAAAGAATCACATGAACGGTGAGATTTACAAATGAAAATTACGTGACTAGCATGATGAGATTCATGTTTTGAAAGTACTTTAATAATGCACCATAGGTTTGTACTATTTTGGATCATCCATAACTTGACAACCTGTTATGCTATATAATTTCATCTTTCTGACCCAAAAAAAAACTAACTTAGTTGTGTTACTTTTTTATCATCAAAATAATTTTTTTTTTTTGCTGGTGGTGAAAAGGTAATTTAAATTGTGTATATACTTGAGGTGTGTTTTTCAGTTTTTATTGTCTAGCCAATTATGATGCGTATGACACAAAATAGTGCACATGAAAATTTGTAATTGATTGATAATTGATATACGCAATAATTCTATTTTTTTTATATCATGTTATTAACAGGGTAGTTTAAAAACTAATTTTTGCAATAATTATATATTTTTTTAATATCAGGTTGTTAGCAAGATAAATGAAAAAACCTAATCAAACTGATCTATGTAAACCCCTACTTCTAGCCCTCTTTATCATTTACTCCCTTCTCGTCTCTTATAAAAGCCATCAGCCAAATAAGAAGTCAAACAAATCAAAGTTCATTGTTGGGAACAATTGAAAGCGTGAACCAAATAATTTCTATAAATATGTGAAAGGAAGAAGAAAAAAGTTAGTGAAAAAAATTATACCAAAAATACAAGTGGTCGCACTTGTAACACAGCCAACTAAAATTTGTGAGTTGCGTTTTAGGAGACGTTAGACTCATTCCAATTCTAATTATGGAGTAAAATATCGTCTATTCAAGACAAGTTCAAGAATACCTTATATAATTTTCCCAATGTAAAAACTTCGATAACATAAATGCTCGAACTCTGATATGTTGCTGGCCTTATAACTTACTTTGTTAAGAAAAGGCACTTTTTACATGGTCAGTGAAGTCCACTGTTCAAATTCCAGCATAAGAACCACAGATGATTTCTCCATCAGCCTAAGCCTCGATACGCCTAGTTACCTATAACGATACTAATGGGAGGTAACCGATACTCAGTGAAATAGTCGAGATGCATACTAGCCAAATATGACACCACTATTATAAATAAAAAAATAAAAGGGCAATTTTAACTTGTCATAAACTGTGAATATTTTTCTATAAACGTATATTTGAAGTCTTGAAACCAAGCTTCAAAATATTACGCAGGGAACTCACCCTTCTTGGTTATCAAATTCTGCAATTGCAGTTAAGTTGCCCCAAAATAGAGTTCTGCAATATACTTTAGGATAAAAGAGAAATAAAAAAGAAAGATAAAAATAGTTGATACAAAAAACAAAATCTTGAAAGCATATGTTTCAACATTTATATAATTACAAGCCACGTTGCTGATGATCACTATCTTCTACGTTTCCAGTAACATCCTCAGTGTCTTCTTGGGGAATAGTTTCTTCACCTAAGTCCTCTGGGAAAACAACTTTTTCACTGCCAGATTTGCTATCATCAGTTGCATTATCATTAGAGTCGGTGACATTGACCACGGTTTCCATCATCCCTGACAGAGCCTGTCTAGGAGACCACTCGAGCACATCATCGATAATGTTGGAAACTCGCTTCTGATACCTGCAAGAGTGGATAATAAAGGATTTCATTTTCAGCGTGATGATTATAATAGATAGGCTCTTTCTGAGATACAAAGAGAGAATGGTATATAGCAAAATGAAAATACATATTCTCATCAGAAGACGCCGTCACGCCAATGAATTGCTGGCTCTCGATTTTTTAGGTTGACTATCGAAATATGACACTAAATTGCAGAATGTTTGCTACTGAAGTTAATCTTTTTGAAGATACAACATCTAGCTTCATAGGGATTTGGTTTCATGAAATCTCAATTTATACAAATTGGTTTTTGTTCTATTTCTTCAAGTGAACTCCCAGGCTTAAGAGGTTAAAGTGCAAGCAAGCAAACCTGGCTCTTGCAGCCTCGTCAGGAGCATGATGCCTCAGGACCAAAATAACAACCACAGCTACTATTGCATAGAAAAGCCTTGCTGTCCACTTAGGTCGCTCGCCTTCATCCTTCTGAGGCCAAAACTGGAACAAATCTTGAAGTGTTGCTTCCTCAGCAAGAATGTTAGGGAAAAACCACACACGCTTCCCAAATATTACCCAAATAGCGCCAAAGATCAAAGCTCTTACTGCAAGCACAAAACATGTTTATTGTAATGGTGATTTGCTTCTAATAGCAGACTCTAAGAAATAAGCATGACAAGCTTGATGAGCATGATTTGAACAGCCCAGAGTCGCCATACAACAGACAAATTATGCATAAATAAAGGAAATATTAGAACCATTTCCAGCAAAAAATGCTTTAATAAAATTTATTGATGAGTGCCAATTAGGGATTGGAGGATTCAAGTGAAGCATAACAGAATATGATAACTTTCCACCCAGAGCTGTCATAGACCTAAAGCAAAAAGAAGCTTTTGTAGAGTATTCTGAATTAACGAAAAGTGTGCAAGAGGCGTTCAAAAATCCTAGTTATTGAAAAAATGAAACACACATATTTGTCAATTTTACAGGATTTAAAATACCAGAACTGTGACGCCCAAACATGATAATAGAATTTAGATAGCATTTAAAGAGTATTTATAAAAGGAAGAGAAAAAACTGAAAAAGGTCAAACAGTACCCAAAGTCAACTACATAGTCCATATGAAGCCATAAATAGAATATTTCTCACCTTAACTACACAAAAAGTATCAGAACAACCTCGTCATACAGAAGAAGTATCAGAACTATCTTAATCATCTTCCCATAATACATGTATTTTTTTTTTTAAGATGGTGGCATCTACGTTAGCTTGCGTGTACCTAGACTATTCTGCCGGATACCTGCTAACTCCTACCAGCACAGGCACTGTGTACTCAGCCCTTCAAGGCTTAGGCAAAGGGAAGAGATCACATAGTTTTTTGTCTCTCCTGAGATACAAACCCTGGTCTCCAAAGTTTGCACCACTTCATTAACCACTAGGCCAAGTTCCAATAATACACATTAAAATAATCAGGTCTTTCTAGTTAGTCAAAACTTCACAGTTCACAGATGGGCTTCCACTAGCACCGCGGCTTGATTTCATAGTAGTAGGTAGAGAACTGTGTTGAATATAATTACTTTAAGGCCTCATTTGTTTTCATTAAGACGTGTGAATCTGAATGCACATCTAAAAGATTAAGATGTTGTCTTTAGATCTGAACATTGAATGATTAAGACCGTTTGCTTTTAAACATCTGAATGTGCATAATGGATTTATTTAAACATAATAAATATACAATTCAAATTAAAAAATAACTAAATATTAGAAAATAAATATAAATTTAATTAAATAAAAATACTAATTGATAAAAAATAAAACTTTTTATGTTCGCTAGTGGTGGTGGTGATGTTTGGTGCTAGTTGTGATTGTGGAGGTGGTTGGCGACGGTGGTTGTGGTTGTGATGGTAGAGGTGGTGGTGTGAGGGGGGGGGGGGATTGTGATGACAGAGGTGGTTAGTGGTGATGGGGTAGGGTTGGGTGAGTGGTGGTGGTGGGGTTGGGAAGGTAGGGGGTGGTTGTGATGACAGAGGTGGTTAGTGGTGATGGGTAGGGTGGAGAGTGGGTAGGGGTTGGGTAGCGGATGGGAGGGGTGGGGGTTGGGAGAGTGGGGGTAGTGGTTGTGATAACAGAGGTGGTTAGCGATGATGGGGTAAGGAGGAGAGTGGGTATGGGTGGTGGGGTAGGTTGGAGGGTGGGATTGGGGTTGGGTAGGGGTGGGTGGTGATAATGGGGTGGGGTAGGAGGGAGGGTGGGGGTTGGGAGGGTGGTGGTTGTGGACAGAACTGTGGTAGAAATTATTCATACAAAAATTACCTCTTAATAATATTAAGACTTTGTTCAATATCTTAATGATTTAGACCTATTCGGACCTAATAAGTGCTTAGATCTTAATATAAACAAATGCACTTAGTGGCCAAGGTATAAACCATTCAGATTCAGACCTCCATTAAGTGCAAACAAATGAGGCTAAGCCTAAAAGAAAAAACAAACGAAAAGAATAGGCATCTTCCAAATGAAGAAACATGTGGAAATAATAACTTGCAGTTCCCTTTTTTCACTTCCTTCAAATATATGAATTGTAGACTGTACCTATAGCCCCTAATCTAATGCAAGCCAAGACATAGTTGCTTTAGTAGTCAACCATATAAATATTTGGTATTTCTGTGATAAATAAAACAGCTAATATGCGTTCAAAATCGTGATAATGTCATGATAAGTATGGGAAGCCAACAGCGTACTTGATGATTGAAGAAACTCATCAACTTGCTAAATTATAAGACGAATCCCCCATATATCACAATACTTTTGCCATAAGCTGTCATGCTTCCAATTTTTAGAGTGGCCACATCACAGTGCATCATATAACTCTATACATAAAGAAAGTTGAATAATGAAGAAGTGCGAGAAATAAAGGGTAACAAGCAACAAATACTTACTGAATAGCAGACAAAGTATGAGGAGGAGGAGACCAGCACATGTATATAGTATAAGCAATTTGGCCCAATGGGGATAAACAGGAAACAAGCAGATCGCTAGTGTTAACACCGGCCAGCAAAATGAGAGAAGTGTTTGCCACAGGGGTCTTCTTTTCACAAATGCCCATGCAAAAAAGGCGTCATTTTCAGAAAATACTTGATCCTGCAGACATCAATTGAAGAAACTTAACATCAAAAGGTTGTAAGTTTGACTAAAAAAAGATATTCCAGGTTACCAAAAAAACTAAAATTCAGACAAAATGTGGAAAATTGTTATAGAACCCATGAATCTCTTAAAGATTTTTTCGAGAAAAGAACTAAGAACATTCTAAAGAGGTTTACTCCAAAAACACCATTTTCAGATGTCTAGCTTCTTAGGTGGAATGCATTACTTCTGTTTTCTTCTTCTGGTATCAGAAAGAAGAAGGTAATACAGTAATTAACAAACCAGCTTCTAATTACAGCTTCAGAACAATTGAACAACCACAACATGAAAATCATGGATCACGAATGAAGATAGTTTATGGGGTAGCTTGTCAGCAAATGCTGGAGGCCCTCAGCAAAGTGGCACTTCACTATTAAAGTGTTTATTATCGTTTTCTTCATGTGGAGAAGATCTCTGTAATATATAGAGAGGGAAAAAACAGGTAAAAGAATAGAGAGAAGAATGTCCTCAGTTCCTTCTGATTGCAATGATTTAATTTGTTCAAAGAACTGCTTTAAAGAGCAAGGGTGTGGGTGAGGTGTAAGCCGAAAAGATTTCTATTTTTTAATATACTAAAAGAAAAAATAATTTGAGAATGGAAGAAAAAATGAAAACTGTATATAAAGTGTAGAAAAATTAAGAAAATTACAAAACAAGGTGAAAGTAATTTTAACATTTGGCTTTTGATAAAGGCTTCCGTTGATACGCATCCAAAGGATGCAAACTATACTGACTTGTATGTAAAAGTGGAGTCAACAAAATTCAGATGTTAGTTCACATCATTTACATCAAAAAAAAATTCCCAACTGTGAAGATTCAAAAGACATCTAGCTTTCAAAACGGGGTTTGAAAGTGTTTCCCCTTCGAAGCATCTTCTATTCCTTGGGGATGGACTGCCAGTCTGCCACAGCTTCCGCATGTCCTTCTGAACTTTCCAAAGAGTCCAGGTGCTGAAAACTTCCTTTATACCATTAGATGCGGCAAGCCAAAAAGGTTCAGGAACATGTCAACTTCCTTTGTTACATTAGAATGCAAAAATAATTGGTGTATGGCACCTTCACATTCTGACCAACAGAGGTACCATCTATTCCTTAGCTTGAATCATCTCTTATTTTGATTATCCTGTGTAAGACATGTCTCATACATCAGAATCTTGAAGCACAGATACTCAAAGACTAGCTAGCTCTCTAGGCTGTGAAGTGGGGCTTTACCAACCACATACTTGGGGCCACCGCTGGGAGCAAAGAGCAATTCTCAGCAGATACGAAATGGTGTTCTAGAAAGGTACGAAAAGAAGCTATCCAGATGGAAATCTGTCACTAGAGGGAAGGTTATACTGGTCGACAGTGTGTTAGACTCTCTTCCCACCTACATGATGTCAATTTTCCCTTTACCGGTGGATATCGAGAAGAACATTGATGCCTTGAGGAGGAACTCCATATGGAAATTGGATAAGGAGACAATTAAAATGGAGAACTCTCACAATTAGCAGGAGGGAGGGGAGCCTGGGAATCAGAAACCTGAGGCAGCATAACAAGAGCTTATTGATGGAATGGCTCTGGAGACTTCCACTGTAGAAACAAGTTTTGTGGAGAAAGTGATAGGTGAAAAATATGAGGTTGCGGGGTAGTCGAGTTCATGTTCAATGGCTAGCTCTTATGGAATGACTGTACGGTCTATTAGATATCTTTGGCAAACCTTTGTTAGCAACATCAGTATCAAGGTGGGGAATGGTTTAAAGACTTCTTGCTGGAAGGATGACTGGATAGGAAACTGTCCCCTGAGTTGTACACTGTCCCCTGAGTTGTACTACTTAGCACAGCAGCCAGATGCTACTCTTGCTGAAACTTGGAGTCAGCGGGGTTGGAATTTCAGTTTCAAAAGAATACTAAATGATTGGGAGGTGATCAGAGTGATTGGGTTCCTCAAACTTTTGGCTAATTACAAAGGACCAGTTGAGCAAGTGGACAAACTGGCATGCGATAGCAACATCAGAGGAGTGTTCACTGTAAAATCTGCATATGGGGTCTTAAACAGATCAGTTCAGCACCAAGGGTATTGGTTATGGAATCATATCTGGAGGCTGAAGGTTCCCTTCAAAGTAGCAGTGTTTTGTTGGCTAGTGGTCAAACAGGCTGTCCTGACCCATGAGAATGGGATGAAGAGAGGAATGCTACTGTTGCTCTAAATATTTTTTATGTGGCATAGATAATGAAACAAACAGTCAACCTTTTCCTACATTGTCTGTGGCAGTTGTTCATGAGTATGAAAGGCCTAAGTTGTGCAATGCATAGAGATACTGGGGAGTTGTTGGGTTGCTAAGACAACTTAGCTACTGGAACAAGTTAGAAGAAGTGATGGAGTCTCATTCCAGCCTGCATATATGGGGACAGTTTGGAGGGAAAGGAACTCCAGATGTTTTAAAGATTCAGCAAATTCTGAACAGAAGATCAAAATGAATTGTGTATTTTTGTTTCACTTTTGGTGTAAAGAAGCTTTAGTAAAAGATGTAAAGTCCTTAGTTGATCTCACTGGATCCTGTAACTGACACTTGACTTGGCTTTTTTTACTCGTTTGGAAGTCTTGTAACTATGGTTTGTTTCTCTAAGCACGGTCTTTGTGCTAAGAACTTCTCTTTTCTATTAATGAAATCTGTTACCATCTCAGGGGGAAAAAGGAGCACTGATACATGGATCATATCTGAGTTAAGGATTCTAAAGCAGGTGTACCAGTTGGACCAGCCAATCACATCGAAATTTAGCTTCTATGGATATGGATCGAAACAAAGACCGTTAAAAAACTGCATACCAATATTTTCTTTCTGAATCTGAAAATGCATATACTTATTTCAAAAACTAGATGCGTGTGATTCTTCCAGCACAAGAGTTAGCTCAATAACCGTCCCCAGGGGTTAGTTCAATAGGCAAAGGTTGAAGGACTTGTCTTAGGTCACAGGTTCGAGCCCCATCCCCAAGTAAGGATTATTAATTCATGGAAAGACCAAACTATGTATTAAGGTCTCAAGTGTAATGTAAATATCAGATACGGGTATGAGCCCACATAGCATGTACAATTTTTAGGAAGTTTTCACTATATTTTGAAGTGTATAAAGCATCCATATCTATTTCATACCCACTGGTCATGGATACGATTGGACCACAAATACATTCGTGAGCAGAATCACAGATTAGTAGAGATCAAATTAACAGTAAGTCAGGAACTTTATAACATCCCTAATAGTTGACTGAATCAAGAAAGATACTCACATGGTATATCTCTAAATGTGCTGGCCAAGAAGATAACTTTTTCTTCCCAGGCCGAACAGTTTTCACCACACGATCACAGCGGACTAAAAGATTCTTGTTAAGCAGCGTGTTGGCAATATCTTCCGGCTCCAAACCTTTATCTGACTCTAGTATGTCTTTAAGTTCTGAATGATTTCTCACGAAAGCGACAAAATCTTTTCCCCTGAAATACTCTACCCGTGTTTCCTGCAGGACAGCCCAACGAGACACCAAGCCTTTATGATCTCTTACTTTCTCGGCAAACAGTTGGAAGACGTCCTTGTTCGCACCTTGTTTCTGAAAATAAAAGTAAACAAAAAATGGATATGAAAATTTACAAAAGACATAGTTAACAAAATTTTACAAAAATCACACAATCACAAACTGGAATGTTAGGGAGCACCTGATAACATCTCAATGAATTCAACAAACAAGTACCAAATAAAGGGGAACATGCAGCAAACAGTTAACTCAGATGCAAACACTTCATCCTTCCTATATAAAGATACTCTTAATTTCCTATGCGTCAGCCCCTAAGAATATCTAAGCAACAACTGATCTGAAAAAGGAAAACTCTTCACCTGATTCAAGTCAGCCGCTAATCCTAGTTTAGCAAATCTTCAAACAGAGTAGCCAAACATAATTATTGAGGCTTTTATCAGTGACACAAAAAGGAAGGAAGATGTTCAACAGAAAAAAAGGGGGTGGGGGCTTTTAACACATTTGGCCAGTAGGCCGAAAATTAATTATATTCGCTATCCAAATATTCACTATTGTGTATAAAATATGTATATTATCATTAATATACAAAAAAAGTATCCATTTTCCGGCTCTTATTTTGTACGGCGGCTATACAGTGTAAAAGTCCCAAAAAGAAGAGGGAGAAGTTCAACAATGCCATTCTTCTTCTTTTTGAGAAAGGTAATATGTTATTAACATAGCACTAACGAACCCGCAAGGGTGGCTCAGTTGGTTGAGCATGAGGCTTCCAAAACAGGTTTGAAATCCCCTGCCTATGCGATTTGCCTTCCGGGTCGAGCTCGTCACACGGGGCTTGCCTAGTGCGGGTTATCTCTCCCGTGTGATTTGCAGGCTATTGCACCGGAGCGGGGTACCCTGTGAGCACCCGAAGAGTAGCGGCAGCGGGTTCCCTTTTCATAAAAAAAACATAGCACTAGCGAAGTGAAGTGAAATAAGTACTGGGATGTCACAGTAATAGACAGAGCCCAAAATTATCCCTAACCTATTCCTGTAGGATTTCTATGAGATCAATCAGAAGCCCTTCTGCTTCTTCCTTCAAAATGGTATCCTTTTTCCTATGTTGCTCGGATCCTCCAAAAACAAAGCATTTCTGAAGAATCTGACACGAGTGCGGCTGCATTTTAGGAGGATCCGAGCAACATAGAACTTTTCTTATTCAGCTTTCTTTTTTTAATGGTTTCAACATGGTTTATAGTTCCTCCGTTAATTGTATAGTTCCGCAATGCAATCACAAAATGGAGAAGTAAAGCTATTCATTTACTCTATCCCTTAAAACTGGAGTATGCCAGAAGATTAGGCATATCATGTTTGTGAGCCAGAAATCTTACATCTTAGAAATGTGCGAATATGTTGATCAACAGATACAATTGAGATTATCTACAAACCCACCTTACAAAATTTTATAACAGTGCAACCTCTTCAGATTCAAACCTATAATAATGTTAGGTAACAAAACCTAAAACAACCAACTTATAAACATTCTACTGATGGCATCATAATAAAATCTTTTATAGAATGATAACAAACATCAACACGTGCCTCCCCAAACCAGGTAACTCCATTGGCAAGGATGGGGGTGAAAGGATTTAGATATAAACCTTTCCCCTTTTTCATATTTAGATATTCAGATGCTATTAACATCACCTTGTTAATTCAAAGAGAGCCGAACATCCAAAAAGGAAAACATGTATTTGGGACAAAACAAGCAAAGAAGATGTACGAAGATAGTTGCTAGCACTAACTTGACTACACATATCTATCTGGGAACAAGCAAATAATGGATGAGTGATCATTATTAAGTACCTCCATTTATATCCTCAAAATGACTTACAGGTCTAACAGCTCAAGACAATCTCTACTTCTGTGATACCTTTCACTCTTTCTCCAAAGAAAATACAAAAATATAGAGCAGTCCAAATGTCTACTTAAGAAACGTACGGGTCAGACTCCCCTAATCCACAGCTCAAGAAACTGTCATCTGCATCATAGCCTTATAAAATGATGATAGTATCTGGGCTGAGGACACAGAGCATAATCACATTCTAAAGTATGAAAACTAATTCCAATTAATCAAATAACAAACCGACGAATATCAAAGTGCAAACAGAAAAAGTTACGAGTGTTGTTGAGAGAAAAACCATTCTAGAAAATAGATTAGGGAATCAAATTCAGATAAAATCACTTCGAAATGTCGAACCTTACATTTTCCTTAATTCAAATTTTGGTGACTAATGGATGAGAATCTGGAGTCGAGTTATCTAGTAATGACTCGTTGATTTGCACTTCTTTTTATTCCATGTCTTTCAATGTACACCTGTGAGCACCCATCAGCTCCAGTCTAGTGGACAGCTTTTCTCAATGTGCTGGTGGGCTGTAGCAGCCGCCCGAGGATTTCATTAGGTGAGCGCAAACTGAATTGGACACTATCACACTACTGTCTTTAAAAATAAAAATGTTCGCACATGAGCAGTTTTTTTGCTGTGTAATAGGAAGAACCCACAACAACAACATACCTTGTGTAATCCCACAAGTGGGGTCTGGGGAGGGAAGAGTGTACAGAGACCTCACCCTACCTCGTGGAGATAGACAGGCTGCTTCCGATAGACCCTCGTTTCAAGAAAAGCATTTCAAATCATTTTGAAAAAGAAAATGCGGCAATGGAGAAGAAATGATGTAATAGGAAGACCCCGTAGGTGAATATTTAAGCAAATGAAAAATCTGAATAAATCCAAACCAAAAGAATAAGAAGAAGAACAATAAGGTAAAACTACAGTTTTTTTTGCCTTTGTTACTTCATTTCAAGGATTGTTACTTCTTTTTTATTTTTTTAACTTTTTTTTGGATAACCATGGTGTTCGGGCCAGCTTGCGCGCACCTCGACTAATTCCACAGGATACCTGCCACCTCCCAACAACAACAGGTACTAGGTAACTCTGTTGGATTGTTACTTCATATTGAGGATAAATTAAAATTACCAAATAGATCTCCTTCAGAAAACTAGTACTATTAGCTAAAACTGGAGTCTTTTTTCATCCTATGGCACAAATTTACCAAATTTAGAACCTATAATTGTTTTCCAGTAAAATCGGACAAAATGAATAGGGTTACAAGTATGAGAAAGAAAATGTCTTTCCTTCTCCCTTAAGCTATCTTTATACAAGCCAAAATGAGACTTTTCAACCCTAAAGTACGGATGATGTGACGTATCAGCAGCACCAACGTTCATTCATGCTACGGCACTCTGCCCGAGGTCGTTGTGACTCGAGTTGTTGGGAATGGGGGACAACTGTGAAGACCCTGGACTCCCCGTGTATCCGGGTGCACATTTTACACCAATACATCATTAAATACTTATCAGAATTTAGCAATAGCGATTAACAAATCGCCTATAAATCAAAAGAAAAAATTCAACGCATACCATTAGTAACTAAATCATTAGCATATTTAGCAATTATTTCTATAGGGCACAACCTTTTAACCAAAAAATTCATTCTCAAAAAATAGGGCACAACATTTTAACTATAAAAATCTAAACTGAATTTCAATAACAATCACGGGATACAAAAATACAGATCCTTTGAGAAAATATTAAAAACAAAATTCCGGAATTGAACAAAATTGAATTCACAGATATCAAATCAGAAGAAATTAAACACATTGCATGAATGACGAAATTACCCTTGGAGGAGTACTATTTGATGGGGATCGTCTAACCTTCTTCTTCTCTGCTCCGCCGGTTTTCTTCATCTCCGTGTTTTCTCTCTCTCACACACACACACAGTAGAAATAAAAGCATGTTCATGTCGTAAAGCTTGAGTTTGACAATGAGAAAATTATAGAAATGGTCCCTTATGTTTGTGGGCAGGTTCAAAATGGTACTTTAAGTATGTATGTAACAGTTTGATCCTTAAGTTTATCAAAAGTTAATATTTTTAGTTTTCATCAAATATTTGTTGCACTCTATTTCTTACATTTGACGGAAATTATATAAAAAAAAAAATTAGCTCAAACTCACATAGAGAGGTACAATTTATGTTGCTTATTATTTTAAATTTATTTCTATAGTATGATGCATTTTTTGAGATGTAATTTTTGCTATTTTATTGTGTCTAGTATAGCTTTTTGTGTTCCTAAATATAGTGTTAATATTTAACTAGATTTTAATTTTGATCGTTAATATGTCACTCAATCTGACATTACCTACTACAAAATATGGCTTGTCGCTAAAGTAAAATCTGGGGAAGTCAATGAGATAGTTCGGTCGGTTATTCATCATATCGATTTCTCTTCGATATCAGTATAGCTCGGTTAATTTTGGTTATTTCACTTTTAAAGTATCACCTCAAAATATACTATTATAAAATGTCAACAGTGACTATTATAAGGAATCAACTGGATCAAGTGCGGAGGAAAAAACACATTTCGTTGTTTTACTGTTCTTGAGTTCTACTGCTTTAATTAAAGACTAAGCCATAACACAGAACACCATAAAACTATTGTAATACCATGAAATAATGAAACTGAAATGTTAACCATCAACATTTGCTACTACTAAATGGTTCCCAACAAAGGAGAGAGAGTAAACACATTTTGAATCCCAACATTTAAGGTTTTATCCAAGCTACTAGTTATCAGTTGTCCTATGCCACACAAGAAAATCACATAATTTTATTAAAATCGACTCTCCACCTGAAACCTAAAGCAGGCAAAATCGACTCAGTAGCCAAAATCTTTTTTTATATTTAAAATATATTCGATACTTTTTTATATATTACATTTAACATATTTATTAATATGTAAAGTATATTCCATACATATAAGGTTGTTTGGTTCGGTCTTTTTTATAAATTGAAAAGACAACCCTAATTCTTCGGAATAATTATAAGCTTAAATAAAATTCATGATTTTATTGAAAAAATACTATTCATTGATTTTGATATGGTTCGGTTCGGACAATTTCTCAAAATTTGTAGACACCCCTATTAAAATCTATCACTATTTTCTATTTTTTCTTATAGTGAAACCACAAACACGTGATATTGTTTCTTATACATAGGGATGACAATTTCACCCTGACCCGATGTATATCCGATCCATTCGACCCGATTATATGGACGAAAAACTGACAAAACACGAATTTTAATCGGGTGACGGATCGGGTCGGATTCGGGTGGACAAACATCCAACCCACCACCCGATCCATCCATCCACCTATTTATAAATTAGTTATTTTTTGTGTAGTTCAGTGATAACATACCCCCGACTCATGTCGTTACTAGTACTTGGTTTTATTTCCAATAGTTGTCTTTATTTTTCTAAAGTGAATGAAAATTCCTTTTCAATTTCAACATGACAACAACGATGATTCCTAGTATCAAAAATGTTATTTTTGTACTACGTTATACATAATTGACATTTTGTATGTTGAACATCACTCTATATATGACTATAACTGTTAGCAATATAATAGATTGATGAATATTACAATTACAAAGCAATGAAGGTTTCACGCCTCATTTTGCATATTGAAAGGAAGCGTAGAGAAGCGTGACCAATGGGCCTTCTACCGCTCTGAAATGAAACTGGTATGATGAAATAGACACCGCTTATCAAGATCAAATTATAATGATAAAGCAAGATAGTATGAAAACTGAAAAATAAACCAAAAGTACCAAACTAATTGTGCTATAATTTTCATTCGCGAAGCACTCGATCCACTCGATTCACCCGGGTATGATGGATGGATAGGATGTGAATGAAGGAAAAATAGGGTGATATATAGGTCGGATGATGGATGGATGGTTGGCGGGCGGAGGCGGATTAAGCTCCGCCCAATCCCATCCTATCCATTGCCAGCCCTACTTATACATTTCATAAACATAAGGGACTATTACAGTGTATATATAACCGAGTTGCACTTGTGCCAAGTAGGCAAGGGGTTTTAGTTGGGTTTTTTGCAGAAACTATATATACTACTCAACCCCTAAATCTGTATATATCTCTACTGCGACCCCAGATGGTGGGCTTCCAAGGCTCCGGCTCACCCGCTGCTCTCTTTCCTCTCTTCTTGCCCATGGTCCAGCATCTGTAAGTTGTTCATTTTGTATAAATAAAGATTTCTATTGATATGTTTACAACAACAACAACGTACCCAGTGAATCTGGGGAGGATGGGGAGGATAGAGTGTACTCAGAGCCCTCCGCTCATTGGTATGCTTATATGCCAAAAATACTTATTACTTTAGTTCTGAAGAATTTCTGGCTGCAATTGCAGACATGCGAGTTATTGGTGAAAGTGAGTAGTAGGAGATACTGCACGGAGACCCGGAATCCAATTAAGTATTTGTTTCCTTTGAATACTATCAGTGGTATGCTTTATTAGCCTTATTTGTATCTGTTTTTTTTACTGTTAATTTCAGTGGGCGTTGGACATAAAAATGTGAAATCTGAAAAAAACTTTAAAATGGTATTTGAAAGTTGGAGTTGTGTTTGGAAATAAATAAACTTGGAAAATGTTGAATTTTTGTGAGTGATTTGGAGTGAAATTTGAAAATAGGTATTTGGAGTTTTTTGAATTCCGGAAAATTGTAACAGTTCTATGCCTAACAACAACAACATACCCAGTGTAATCCCACATGTGGGGTACAAGTAGAGTAAAATGTAAGCAGACCTTACCTCTGCGTTTGCAGTTAGAGAGGTTGTTTCTGATAGACCCTCGGCACAAGCAAAACAGTTCTATGTCCAAACATGTACGCAGACCTTACCTCTACCTTTGCGGGGTGCAGACGTTGTTTCCAACAGATCCTCGGCATAAGGACAAGCAAAACAGTTCTATGTCCAAACATGTACGCAGACCTTACCTCTACCTTTGCGATGTAGAGAGGCTGTTTTCGATAGACCCTTGGCATAAGGACAAGCAAAACAGTTCTATGTCCAAACATGATTATTTATTCCAGAAAAATGTGGAAATTATCATGGCCAAATGGGACTTGTCAGTAAATTTGTGGCCTTTTCTTTTTCGGGTTTGGTCGTATTCCTATGAAGTTTATGAATGAAGGACAAAATGATAGGAGGGATAAGCTTTTTTGTTCTTAGATGGATTTTAAAGGGACAAAGAAATGATAAGGAGAGAAAGAAATATCGTGACGTATAACCTACTTTTGGCCACTGTCCAAAATATATTAGACCAAGATATGTATGTAAGTAAATCTAATAAATGGTAAATTTTGACCAACACATACACCTTGCAATCACATCAAAACAAAATCGATAAATCAAGTAGGGTCAAAGTCCAGTAATCAAATGATTTAGTATGTGGATTTCCATTCATACTTAAAAACGGACAAGGTCCAAAGTCAAGATGAAAAATAATGGCCAAGGTCCTTGGTTAAGATGAAATGCAAATCCAAAGTCAGGATGAGTCGAGATGAAAAATAATGGTCAAGGTCCATACCAATACAAGTTACAAAATCAATATCAAAATTGACTAGTCACCGTTCAAATCACAAGGAGGACGTAGTCCTATCAAGATGCAATAATGCTCAAGCAATCCTTATTTGTTGACGAGGTAAGTCGTCTCAATTATTTTTCCAAGAACACATAAGTAGATAGGATTTTGCACACAACCTTTAATTTCCAATCTAATTTAGGACATACTAGCTATGAATTTGTAAATATTTCTCGAAGGTTATTAAACTAGCTAGTTTAATAATTGTCATCCATGAAATTTCAAGTTAGGAAAGCTTACAAAATCATCGGAAAGATAACGTGAGCATGCATCACCCAAGTTATCTTATCTTCCTCTATATGCTCAAACCACCAAGAGGTCTCCTTCCAACCTTCCTAACCTTGGTTAGTCTTCTAAAATGCCTTAAGAAGCTTAAATAGATGAATGCAAGATGAATAAAAGAGAGGAAGAGGAAGATCTCTCTTTTAATCAAATGTAGTGCTTCCAAATACTCTTCAATCCATTTGATTCTTGCAAAACAAAGCCTAAAATATTATTTTAAGTGATAGATAGAAAGGAGTTTATGCATAAAGTTGGTTTCGTAAGTTACCATTTATGCTATTGGGAGCTTCAACGAGGGAAATGAGGAAACGAAGAATAAAAAGGTAAGTTGGGAGAAAATGAGGTCATAAACGTGAAAAGCTGGAAGGGTAGAGTGGAAAGTGTCCTCTTAGATCAAATGGCTTAGAATTGGTTAAATAAATGATATATTGGTTCAAATTAAATGAGTTGATTCCATAACCCTTCTTTACTTGGAGAATGTAGAGGATAGTTCTTGAGGTCCCAAATCATGTAATAGTCTCTCTCTAAGATGATGTCTAAGTTTATTATTGGGTCATCAATTTATCTCTATAGCTCACTAAGTGCCCCATCACCCAATATCACCCAGTAGGAACAAATGTGACCGATAGGCTAGGATTGTAGAGATTTATTCTCTGTTAGTACAAGAGTTTTCAATAACACAGATTTGGAGTTCAAGTGCAAAATTTATCCATATTTTCACTCATTGTTCTTTATATCTGAATGCTAATTATGGTGCATATGACAATGTATGGTGATTGGGGTGTTACAACTCTCTCCCCTTTAAAGAAATTTGTCCCGAAATTTTCCTGATACTATTCACGGAACAAATGTGGAGTTAGCTTTCTTGACTATAGTCTCCATCATTCATCCCCAATATGCATATCAAGAATGTAAGTTTTATTTAATTACATACGGATCTAGCATTTATCTGATGCTAATTTTATTGACCTCAATAATGGAGAACAACAATAATTGATAAATCGAAAAGAGCTTGGAACGTTGCCGCACTAGCACTTATGTGCTTGTGGAAGAAAGAAAAAGAGAGTGTACGAAGGGATAGAGAATGATTTTGTGCTTTTGAGGTATAACCTCTGTTTTCTTAGTTTCTTTTTTGCGCACCCATGAGGTTCCAGTGTATAAACATTGGGTGTCTTTTGTGGAGAATCATATTATATTGTAGGTTCTCTACTTTTTGGTATACTGCTTGTATACGGATGATTTTTTCATTATTAAAAGATTTATTTACCTTTGCCAAAAAAATAAAACAAAAAGAAACGGACAACTACACCATTCTGCCCCTTTAGGATCATATGGGTCAAAAGAAAGACACTATTCCAAAACAATGAGACTAATGTAAATAACATAAAAAGTTTGTCTTTAATTTATTCTTTTGATGCATGGAAAGACTCTTTTGCACAGGCAATTGCGTAACCTGATAGATGAATCTGGTTCATCCAAACATCCAATTTCTACATAGTTTTCACTCTGTATTTCTACACACCCTGTCTGGTGTGTTGACTTATCAAAGTATTAATTCTACGATTAATCAGTGTAGTGCTCTATTAAAGTTGAAGGAATTTATGTTCATTTAATGTTCTGAATTACTTTTTCTTATTGATGACTTGAAGCCCCATTAGCTTGTAACCCAAGGACATCATACGCACACTTGATGCAATATCCTTTTACTCAGGTCCTGGTCAGTAACTTTGGTAGATGAATGTAATGGCCAGTACTGTTCTAGGAAACGTTGATTAGTTGCTTATGTTCTATGACTATCTGTAGCACCTCATTTTGTTGGTTTTTGTTTCTTCCTATGCTTTTCTTTTTCAGTGTGAAGAAATGGTTTTGCTTGTTAATATCATCTTTTCACCTCTGTTGATGCACTGAATTTTGTTTTTTTCTTCAGAGGCATGAACACTTTTGTACTACTGCAGGAAATGAGGAAAAGCAAAAGTAAGTTCTTGCATGAACCTTATCAAAAAAAAAAACTCCTATGAATTGTTTATGCCGTTCTCTTTTCTCTTCTCCTCTTGCTTTTCCTCTTCAATGAGGGTACTTATGGTTTCTCTAGGCGGGAGATGAGATTATGTTGCTGGTTCCTTTATAAAAATACGAATTAAATTGGTGATCTACTTGTTAAAGGGGAAATCATGAATGGAATTTAGGTTTCAAAGGTCTGTTAGGTTCATTTTGGAAAATTTCTAGTTTAGAGTAGATTAGATTATCTTTGATCTTTTCAACTTCTCTTTCCTTTTTCTTCTGAATTGATCCAGCTCTAGTTTGGTCCAGATCTTATTAGAATACACTCTGATATGATACTTTTTAAACACAAGTTCCTTTAAAAGTAATAACATATAAATTTGCCAAACGAGCAGTAACTGATGCCTTAAATGTATCTGTGGACAAGAAGAAGAGTTTATAAAAAATGTATAAAGTGGGGAATCAACTTGTCCAGATTGAGATGCTCTAGGTATGTGTAGGTAATTCTTTTTTAATTCTAACTGGATCAGAGTTGATCCCCCAAAAAAGTAGATTTGTATTTTCCACTCTAGCATCATGAAACAAATTCACATTTACTTCTACTAATTTAGATTTATGATCTCCCAAAAACTACCTACAATTTTGGACAAATATCTCATTTTCTTTTCTGCACCCAATGCATGATGTCACAAGGGAAAGTTTTCATTATAATCCAGCATTTCCTCCTCAAACTTATATTTTCTGATATCTAGTACACTTCCTCGTATAGTATTCTTATCAGAGATTTATGCGCCTTTTTCTTTATGATGGTAAATTTGAACTTATGTGCTGTCTCCTTGATTGCATCCATGGTCATCTTGTCTTGATTAGCCTCTAATTTAGCTGATGGAATGTCATAAGATTATGCCACACTGATTTAGTTACCAAAAACTTACTTCTCCAGTCTTTTTGTGATTCGTAGAATATCTGTAACTTTTGTTGACAAGGATGGAGAAGAGATACATATCAAGGTCCCTGTCGGAATGTCTATGTTAGAAGCTGCATATGAAAATGACATTGAACTTGAAGGTCAGCTTTGTTGAGGCATCTTGATTCATATATCTTGAGCGAATTTTATCACCCTCAACTACTTGAGTTTGCTGATATATGAAAATGATTAGGCGACTTAGTGAATCTTGTTCTACTTTCCATCAGCTGGGATGCATTTATTGGATGTGTTAGTATTGTAATCTTACTTCATCTTGCAGTCCCACCTATACAAAAAAAAAAAAAAAAAGGAAAAGGAAAAGGAAAAGAAGAGTAGTAATGGCTTACGGATTTTAAGCACAATCTGTTGTTATTCCCAAAATTGTTTCAAAGTTAGTGATATGTTTGGGGTCAAATAGTTTCGGAAGTAGCACCAGGAGCTACTAATGCATCTAGAGATACTACTATACCGGTGATGGTGATGGTAAGAGGGGAAGTTTCTAATGCATCCTTAAGGTTTCCTCGAGAGACAATGATTCTATTTGGAGCATTATAAATGACAGTTCTTATGTTCTTGATAATCCTTCCACTTTCGATTTCAGCATTAGAAATTCCACGAGCCCCAGATGCATATTTCTAGGCAAAATTACATGACTGGCACATGCACAAAAACAAATGCTTGTTGTTAGCTTAACTAAAAGTATGGCTTTTGATGCAAGAGCATGTGAAGCTTCGCTTGCTTGTTCCACATGTCATATGATTGTTATGGTAAGTAATTGTGATCAGGATATGCTGTATTTTTTTTTATAACTGAGAATTCTCAATGATGCACAGTTCGAAACTCAACGGATAATGGATCCGCCCTTCTACTCTTCTCTGCTTACATATCAAGCTTTTGTTTGCGGCATGACTCAAACTCGTGATGTGCAACTAACCCACACATCAGGTGTTGCCAAAACCCTAATGTATTTTTTGACGTTCGACAGGATGTGAAGTATTACAACAAGCTAGAAGATCCAACAGATGATGAAAATGATGTGTTGGATTTTGCTTTTGGTCTCAGCGACACGTATGTCTCTTTGCTTTAATATTATTAGCAGTTCACATGATCTATGAAGCTTCTCATTTCTTTTAAATTCATCGTCTTCAGGTCACGTCTAGGTTGTCAGGTAATTGCAAAACCTGAACTTGATGGAATTCGGTTAGCTCTCCCTGTTGGCACAAGAAACTTTGCTGTTGATGACTATAAACCGAAACCACATTAGAATTTCTACTATAAATGAATGATTTATGGTCCATTCTAACAAACACAAACAAGAGTCGACAAATTTTGTTGGATGATAATACATATAGGGACCATTTGATTACTTATTTACTTGTCTCACTGGAAATATTCAAGGCGATATACCGGATTCGTCGGGGTGTCTTGTTTTTTCCTTCTCAATAATACCCATTTAACTCTGCAGTAATCTCTGTATTTTTATATCAAATTCAATGTAAAATAATTATACTAGTATGAGCACTCACAAATGGCATAAATGTAGTTCGTGTTATAACTTGTGTAGTTAACCATCTTCTGTGTGTATAATACCTTTATTTTTCTCAATCTTGTTATCTCGTCTATTTGTTTATTGTAGTATTTGTAAGTTTGATATTAAAGTAATGATTTATAAGGTGTTTATAATAAAAAAACATGTTTAGGAAAAAGGAAGTATAGTAGATGTGTAATCATTTATCTCATATTTTAGTATTTCTAGAATAATGGTGATTGATTATGGCCTTTTTCAAAAGCATTGCTAATGTTTTAAAAGATTTGAAACCAAGCTTTTCTGAGCATATTTTCAGGATTTTGATGGTGGATGTAACTGTGAAAGCTAAATTTATGTGACATTCTTTTACTGGATTAGTTTAGTCATACACAAAATAAACAATGACTTTGAGATGGTTCCTTTTCAATTAAAGCAGTCAATTTCGTTAAACTAATAAAGATTCTCAAGTTCTTGATTATAAGCTGTCTGCCCTCTAATTTCATCAGTAATGATGTCATTAAGAGCATGTATATTGAGTCATACGAAATTTTCTTCAAATTCCAAAAGAAAAGTTGGATCTTTGGATTCGCTGCTAATATTCACTACCAAAATCCACTATTTACAGAGCTATATGCTCTCATGCAGGGCCTTGTCTTTGCACTAAACCACAACTTTGTACCACTGGAAATCAATATTGATGCCCAAGTGGTACTTCACTTGCTACGGGGAAATCAATATTCATTAGTTATAGTCCCCGTTGTCCAAATAAGTTTTCCTTTTTTTTTATAAATAAATAGAATCAAAACATTGTTTGGTTTTAAATGGACTAATTTTTTTATTAATTTTCCAAGATGAGTTTTTCAAACTTGAAAAACTAATTTTGACCAATTTTTAAGAACATCTAACTATTTTTCAAGTGAAATGCATGTTCAATCATAAGTCAAAATTTCAAATACCATTTTTCAACTTCAATTCTTTTCTTCTTTTTTTCAAATTTCAACCAAATCTATGTCCAAATGCCTACTTACAACCTATGCTCTTTTCAACATTCCAGTACAACATTCTTTTTTTTTTTCATAAACTAAACAAACTGACATTCATACATGTCATTGACTTTGATAACACATCCCCAACTTCTCTTCTCTCCAACCCCTATTGATCTTCTCAATGAAATCTTCAATTCTTTTCCTCAATTCATCCTCTTCTTTCTCATCACTTTTCTCAAAATTGTTGACACTTGCTTTTTCTTTTTTATCATTTTTGCCAAATGCATTGTTCCGTCAATTGAGCCATTTTTTTTAGCAATGGTCACCTTTTTATCATTGCCATAAAGGGTCCCCTTTTACAATTTCACACCGGAATTTTGTGTCTTGATGAGATTGTGAAAACTTAGCAGATGAATTATACATTTGAAATGTGCACGAGTCTTGTGATGATGAGACACACGTGGTAAATCTCGATAGTAGAAGAGGATAAGCTCCACTCAGGGCAAAGGTTGGGTCTGTTCTAGGAACATTTGCCTCCTCTCGACTATGAGACCGTTATAAATATGATGCGACAGATCCGGAACCACATTTACTGTCCATTTTTCTAACTTCAAAATCAAGATTCATACCTTGACCAAAATGATTAGGCTTAGAAGTGCCTAATGATTCTCTTTTCTTGGACATGTGAAAATTCATAGTATTGTTGTTCTCTTTTGAACTTGGTTTGAAACTTCCAAGTAGGAGAATGGCTATGATCGAATTGCAGAAACAAAGGAGTATGAGAATTGGAAGTAGCATTCCACCTCATGAAAGCTGATACATTTCGCGGATCAGGCCACGGATCAAGAACCACATTTCCTCTCCTCACTGCCCCCATATGCGTTGGGTTCTGCGACACAGAACCAGCCGCACATCAGAGGCGGTGGAGGCTTCTATAAATAGCCAAGATCGATGGCTTTTCCATTTCATTTTACGAATTCGACCCCAACACTTCTAAGACTCTTTAAAATACTTTCCTAGGGTTCTTATACCATCTAAGATCATTTCCATATCAAATTGAAGGTGAATCTTTCATGGGTAATCATTAAAAAGCTTGAAAATCTTCTTGGAAGATTGGTAGAGTAGAGGATCTTCTAGAGATGAGGTTGTACCACAAGTTCCCTTGGTTGATTTAGGATAAGGTATTGATGTTATTAATGATATTGAGCTTCTCATAGTCTTGTTGGGATTATTGATAAAAGAAACTTATGGTAGTCGAGCTAGAACTCCATGAAAGAGTTCCTATCAATCTTGGATAGTTCTTGAGCAAACATTGATATAGTCATGACTTGAAGTTGAAAGGTATTGTGCAAGAAATCATGGAGTATATCTTGTTGTTGTTATTGTTGTTTGTTCCATTGGTGTTGTATTGAAAAGGGTATATAGCATAGTTGATAGCCATGAATATCATAACTAGAGGAATATGCACTCTAGGTGTTCGTCGACTTGTTCTAGCAAATCGCTTCTTAGTTTGTCGATCATATCTTAATCCGAAATTTCCATATTGTGTAGATAATCACTCGTAAAGCATCCGGGGGTTCATGGGACATTGTTAACTAAGTGACGCCGGTATGTAAGGTTGTCCTCTTTCTTTCAAAAGCATGAAATCCTAAGCGTTTATCGCTTTCAAAGAGAAACGTCGAAAGTACCATTCTATTTATATATCATTTATCCCTTGTCAGGAATAGTTCTCTTGTTATTACTGCATTCCATACATACGGTTTGTTAGTTGCATATCCAAAGTATTATAAAACCTCTAAGAAAGAGTATTTCAATGAATTATTTGTCAAGTTGACTAAAAGTCATTTTATATAGAGTTGAAGAGCTCTGAGTTCCAAAGAGGCCATAAATGCTATTGTTATTACATATACATATATATTATTCACACCATCAACGCGAATATCTGGTGGGCAGTCGTATATTACATTATACACACCTCGGGCTATAACCGGAGGGCAGACACTTATATGTGCATCCATACATATACCTCAGAGTATTACTTGAGAGAAGTATCATATTACACATCTCAGGCTATCGGCCCAAGAAAGATTACATAGTAAGGCCTATAAATAAAGGTTTTAGTATAGTTTTACAGTTTCATTGTCTGCCCTACGTGGCACACAGGTTATCAGAGTATCAAATTGTTATTGTGCTCTTCTTTACAGATTATAATTTTATGTTGCTATTCATGCTTTACATACCAGTACATTTCTTTCGTATTGACGTCCTTTTTAACGGGGGCACTATGTTTCATGCCGCATGTTCTAATATGGGCCCTGATAGACCATATCAGTATGAGCTGTTGAGTTTAGCCATCAATGGGTAAGATTTGTCCTTTCCGGAGCTCCCTTGGTCAGGTGTCGAGTATGCCAAATATAGATATGTATATAATGGGTAGGTCGGGGCCATGTCCCGACCATATGACAGTACAAGTACTCGTAGAGGCTCATGGACTTATCTAGTATGTCTTGTCAGCCTGACTTTATTTTGCTGACTTGTGTTGCTGCCTTGTCGGCCCTGCTTATGTATTTATATATGTAGGTTGGGTTGTATTCTTATATCATATAGTGTGGTCTTGTCGGCCCTCTCATGGTGTTGTTATTCGTATTATGTTTTAGTCCGGCCTCATTGGTCAGAAGTTTTACTCACACAGGAAAATGGTTGTCTTAGTGGTATGCTCGGGACAGCATGGCACTGGGTGCCGACCACACCCCTAGGTTGAAGTGTGACAAACTTGGTATCAGAGCAACTTAGTCCTAGGGAGTTTGTGAGCCGTGTCTATTAGAGTTATTGTTCCTTCACTGCATAGATCGTGCTATAGAGATGAGTTATATGATTTTGAGTCTAACTTGTGCTTTGTTCTTTTCTTTCAGTCATTCCAGTTACTACGAGGGCTGCCTCTAGTCATCGAGTCGGTGCTTATAGGTACTAGTAATGCCCTACCATGCCAGGCCGATAGAGCTGAGGCACAGGGAGATCTGCACTCCCATGTATAACATGTCCCATCCTCACATGAGGTGATCATAGGAGAGGCAGTACCTCCAGCTCATCAGCCTACAGTACATGTATCTTCACATAATTCAGTTCCTTCATTTCCTCCACTCGAGTCTTTTGAGCAGGGAGTGGCAAGTGTCGTGTATTTATTAGCACAGATAGTAGCTACACAGCAGAGATAAAAAGGGCTTCTACAGGCGCTGGGTCTTTTGATGGCATAGGGAGTTCCAAGAGTCGAGAATTTCTCCGGTTGAGTCCGCCAGTGTTCACTAGTATTGATCCACGGACCTTCAAGATTTTATTGATCAGATATTGCGAGTATTAATGGTAATTCATGCTTCAGAGATGGAGGTTGTAGAGTGAGGCTGAAGAGTTGGCCTTTTTCAGGTTGCGACACATGGTTATTCTATGGTACGAGGCTTGGGAGCGATCCCGAGGACTAGATGCACCTCCAGCTGTGTGGGAGGAATTTGTAGAAGCTTTTCTTGATCATTATTTTTCATTAGAGGTACGAGAGGTCATGGTGGAGCGCTTCTTAAACCTTAAACAGAAGGTCAAGAGTTTAAGAGAGTATAGTCTGTAGTTCAATTCTCTTTCTATATATGCTCCAAATATCGTGGATACAATGTGGGCTCGAGTTCATCAATTTGTGGCAGGTTTGGATCCGTATTTGATTTGAGGATATTCGATAACCTCGCCGAATAAGGATATTGTTAGGATTCAGGCATATGCTCAGAGTATTGTGGATTGTAAGTGCTAGCTTCAAGATGATAGAGATGTAGAGAGGGAATCAACCAAGAGGGCTCAATCAGTTGGGTCATTCAGAGAAGCAACGGGTAACTCCATGTAGCGATTTCCTAGATGTCTGCCTCGGTTTGCTAATAGTTCTACATCTCAATTTCATGAGCTGAGATATCACAGATCTGCTCAGTCAGGAGCAGGACGAGTTCGAGAGCTTCTAGTTCTCAAATATAAGAAGGTTCAGGGCAGATGAGGCATCTATTGCCGCCATGTAGCCAGTATGGCAGGACACACTCGGTATAGTGCCGTCAGGGTTCTGATGTGTGTTATGGGTGTGAAAGTCCTGGTTATTATATGCACCAGTGTCCAAGCAGAGGTAGAGGTAGTAGGGTGCAGCCGACGGGGTCGACAACAGTATCTTCATTAAATGTACGCCCGTAGAGTGGTGGGTCACATACCTCAGCAAGTAGAGGCCGATGAGGAGCCTCTAGTTCAGGCGGAGCTCAGAACTGCATTTATGCTTTATCAAGTTTCCAGGATTTGGAGTCATCTCCGGATGTTGTTACAGGTATACTATCTGTCTTTACCTATGATGTTTATGCATTAATAGATCCGGGTTCCAATTTGTATTATGTCACTCCCTTCATTGCTAGTAAGTTTGGGTTTGAACCAGAGTTACTGTCTAAGCCATAAGAAATGGCTACACCAATCGGTGAGACAATTGTGGCAAAGCGAATTTACAAGAATTATACTGTGAGAATTTGTAATCGTCCTACTTTTGATCTAGCTGAGTTGTCTATGGTCAAATTTGATGTCATAATAGGCATATGTTGGCTTCTTGTTAGCAAATGTTGACTGATGTACGAAGGTTTTTAAGTTCAGTTTTCCAAGCGAGCCGATCCTTGAATGGAAAGGCAACTCTGCTACGCCTAAATGCATGTTTATTTCCTACTTGAAGGTCGGAAAGATGATTTCTAAATGGTATATTTGTCATTTGGTGCGGTCAGTAATATAGATACATAGCGTCCAACCCTTCATCCCGTCCATGTAGTTAATGAGTTTCCCGATGTGTAACTTCTAGAACTTATTATAGTTTTCAAATATGTAAATTTTATTTTTAAAAAATTAAAAATTCTATGTCTTCATTCACGGTTAAATTTAGAAAGTTTAAGACTCTCGAAACCTGAACGATGCCAATAAATTGGGATAGTGATAGTATGCCTTTTCTTTATTTTTTCTTTTTGAATTTTAAGTCCTAAATTGTAGCCTGTAATGCTGTGGGCGTTATAATGGAAAAACTCAGAAGCTGATAAATAAAAATAAAAGAAGCAATAATTGTTAGAATAAATTGCAGAAATAATTCAAGGAAATAGCAATATGAATTATACAGTACCAAACTTGGAATATTTTCCTTTTCTACTTCTATAATTATCAATTTATCATTGAAAAATTGAACTGCTGTGGAAGGTAACTCTAACTAACTTAATCATGATATACCACAACGTGAATACATCTCAATGCTCATTTTTGAATTGTTTTCTTTATTAAACAAGTTCGGTAAGCCAATCATTTGGGTATGTGCATCCGAGCATGATCGTTTACGGACAATATACTAAATGTAATCCCATAAATGGAGTGTGGAATGATAGATTGTACTCTGATCTTATCCCTACCTTGAGAGATAGAAATATTATTTTTGATAGACCCTCAGCTCAGAATAAAACAATAAAAAAAACATGTTAAATAGAAAAAAAAGAAGCAATAACTATAACAAATAGTGTACTACAGACGACGGCAAATAATAATAAAAATTAAAGGACATAAACTAGTCTATAGGATGTTTTCACAACCAAATCCTTTGACACATATGGTCTGCTTTGGACCAACAGATCTCACAGACTCATTCCTTAAGCTATCCACACTAACAAGTCCAAAAATGTGCATACCATGTGAAATTACTGAGTCTTATATAACATTTTACTTTTCTCTCCTTTTTCAATGTGGGAATAGCAATAGCCCAAGGTGCCATAACTCATATTCACTCCTTTATATATTTGCCAAACTAGAAGCCTGTCGGTCTCTCTTTTTTCTTCTACCAACCCTCCATCATGGACGTCACAGATCTTGTTTCTCTAATTTAATGGTAAGGAGAGCCAATGATAGTGAAACAAATAAGTAGTGGTGGGCATAAAACCCGTTAGAACCAATAAAAACGAACCGAATTGGTTTGGTTCGGTTTTTATTCGGTTTAAAAAAACCGTTTTTTTAAAAAAAGCCAAACCTACCTGTGTTAAATGATTTGGTTCGGTTATTTCGTATTGAGGATGAACCGAACCGAAAAACCGGGGACAAATATATAATTAATCTTATTTTTTATTTTAGGCTACTGCTATCTCTTGAATCATAGTCATTGAAGCCAATCTATGAAGCTTTTATGGAAGTCGAATGCGGCATGAACTTAGTTAACATATCAAGGAAGCATTGACATAAAATGTAGGGAGAGAAAGTAGTTGTAAATTGGTGCAACTTTAAATGGTCATAACTCTGCGCTCGGATGTCTGTTTTACCCGATTTGTTTTTTTGATTTTGCGTATTTTTTCGAGACGCGGCCGGTCAAACAAGGCGTGAGGCGATTTGGCGCCGCCCATTTTTAGGAAACGTCTGTTTTCCCAATCAATTTGTGTTTTCCCCCAAATCAGTTTCTAATTTTCCCTTTTCTTTAGTAAAGATCTCACGATATACAATACATTCCAATATCGAAATTTCGTGGTAATGTAGGTGTGAATGTCAATTTCAGTGTTAGAAATTCAATTTTAAAAAAGAAAAAATCCCCCGACCCGTTTATTTTATTTCAGTGTTGCACTTTTATTTTGTGGGGATGTAAACTTTAATTTGGAATTTTTTTTACATGTTTTAAGAATATATGTGATGCAGACTTTATGTTTTTAGACTTTAAATTATTTTTTTTGGACTTTATATTTGAATTGAAAAAACCGATATAAACCGATACATTCGGCGATATAAACCGATATATCAGTTTTTTTTTTAAAAAGTTTAATTCATTTTTTTTAAAAAAATAATAATAATTATTCGATTCATATTTTTTTGATACAAAATCGAACCGAATCGATATACGTCCACTACTAATTATACTTGAGTTTGGAAGGAAACAACTCTTTCCATCTGTCAACCAAGTTGATAGAGTAGGTAGTTACCAATAGAAACAAAGAAATGACTAAGAATTCAGAGAATCAATTTTGGGTATGTAGCTCAATAATGAAATAGAGTAAATGGAAAGTTGACTTACTCATCTTTCACTTCTTTTAAAGATTACCAAAGCTACAAAATTTATTAGCTCTATTTTACATGTTAAAACTTGCCATTTTACAAATATAAGATTTAAGAACTCTTATTTCCTAATTAAAAAGTCCTCCCATTATGTCAATGAACAAATTATAACTATTTTTATTTTGAATCTCTCGAATATGTCTTTAATTCAATAATTCCTAAATTTGCAATTTTTTTAATGACAAGTTAGAACTTCCGTTGCTATATGCCCTTACAACAATGAAAAATGTCTAAAACAAAAATATTTAATTTTTTTAATGATCTCTGATTCCATATATTTACAAGTAAGCCTAGTTATTTAGATTACACATACATTCCAGGATATGCCTATGATGGTGTTTAGAGGGCAGAGGAAAAACAGAAAGAGAGGAAACAAGAATTTCATGGTCAATGATAAAAGAGAAAAGGGATATATCTATTTAAAAAAATTCCACTAATATTTCTTTCTTCTGGATTTGATGATCTACACTTTGTTTTCAACTTGTAATGAGCCATCCCTCATCAATTTTAAGCTGAGACTGTTAAAACGTTCACGAGAATACTGTCTCGATGCTTTTCTCCAATCTGTGCCTGCCTTCATCATCGCAGCAAATTCCTCATAACTAATACGACCATCCTGCACGTTTGACAAAAAATGAGACAATGCTGAGCTCCCTAACTCCGCGAAGAAGCTAATCCGAAAGAGTAGGATATATGCCATATACTTCTAGGCTATGTTGCTCGAACTCTCCAAAAATGCTGCAAAACCCGTGTCAAATCCTCCAATAATGCACTACTTTTGGGGGATCAGACATACATGCCGACATTTTTGAAGAGTCCGAGTAACATAGCTTCTAGGAATGTTATTAGGAACGAAAGAATGAACTTCAAATGGAGAACACTTAAGGAAAAGATAATGAAAAGTTTTATGACAGAAATGGCAAAAGTGATGGATTTACGAAATCTGCTACACTTTTTGACAAAAGCAAATGGCAAAAAGTTCTAGACAGATGAAATATGATTCTATGAAAATGGAAAACAACAGCAATATTATAACCATAAGTATATATGCACAGGCACGTGCAGTGGATACATAGTGTCTAGTGATTCATTGTTGAATAATATAATGGATTTACTTGGGAAGTCTATGACAAGTCGATCTTTTTATCGGAAAACTACGTCCTCGAGGTTTGAAAATCCTACAAAGCGTGATTTTTTTTCTTCTTAGATCGAATTAGAATAAACTAGACTCCTTCAGTATCTTTCACAATGACAGTTTTTTTTTATTTCAGTCATCCAAATTATCTATATAAAAATTAGAAAGAATAACTTTGACCTAGATTCACGACTTGTCTCAAACAAGAGAAAGAAACAAGCATGAGTCTCATGCCAATATATATGTGCTAGAAAGCGTGCATTCCATCAGAGTATACGTGTATACTTGACGGTCTTTAGTTTTAACTAGCTTAAGATACAATAAGGCACAACTAGGTGGAGTAGGATACTATTTTCACATAAACTCACACATACCAATGCATAATATTTGCACTATGAAGTATGAACTACTAAGCCTGTAAGCCGTGGACCAAACAACAAAGAACTACTAAACGGTGTATGTGCACATAAACAGACATACTGACCTTGTCCGTATCAACATCATGCATAATGGCATTGATGACTTCCTCACTATTGATGTCGTCCTCATCACTCAAGGCACTACGCAGCTCTTCGATTTCTATGTAACCACTTTGGTTTTTGTCAAAAAATGAAAATGCTTTGTGCAGGTGTTCATCATTGGCCATCTTTCTAAGATGAACAGACACAGCAACAAACTCTGCATAATTTAAACTTCCATCTCCATCAACATCAGCCTGTAAAAACATAATAAAACAAAATATAATAAAATAATAATTAAAAAGATAAGCACTGCTTTTTTCAGGAAAATAATAAGCTCAGAACTATGAATGCCAAGACAAGTGAAATGTCAAGCTCATTTGGCTACAGATTTTTCTACACTGAAATGGTAAGTACAGTTTTACAACTTATATGGACCAAGTATATTTCGTAAGCAATCAATTTCTTGATAGTAAGGTTAAAGACAGTTCTCATCAACAACAACTACGACTCAATCCCAAACTAGTTGGGCTTTGCTCTAAGCTATAGTATTCTAGATCTTAAAATTCTCTAAATCTCACGCTTACCCCTGCATAGACGTAGAAATCGTTAACAAAGCTGAAAAGACTCGTGGCAAACATTGGACATTAATCTAAGTGTACCACCAACAATCTAGCCTCAATCCAACTAGTTGGTATCACTTACATGAATCCTTTGCTTCCATTGAGTATTTTCTTTACTAAGTTCACATGGATTCCGAGAGATTTTAGGTTCTTTTAAATAATGTCCATATATGCTTACCGCTTCCATGAGAATCTGAAGATCAGCATCAGGGATCTGATGGCCAAGCTTCTGCAAGCCATTTTTAAGTTCTCTAAGGTTTATCTTTCTCTTCTTTCCACAATTCATCATTTCAAATGCGTCCTTCAGTCCAGCGACTTCCTCCGCAGACAAAAACTCAGCCATAATCTGTAATTGGAACACAAGAAAGTACATATATCAAGAAGATAAAAAATGAAATTAAGATTTTATAAAATAGCACCAGGCAGTGCAGTAAACAGTTACAGACAATCTTCTCTTCTTCATTTCAGGCTTTGAGGAAAAGCATATGAATTCATCTTTATTGGACAGTGAAGAATCCTAAGCTTATAAATATGATTGCATACTAAAGTGTGTGCTTACCGTCAGAGCTTTTTTCTTGAGCTTGTTCATCACTGAAAACTGCTTGAACCTTGCTTTTACAGTCTCACCCAATGATACATTTGGCGCTTTCTTTATATTTTGTAACCAGGGATGCTCTGCACCCAAAAAAGATACTTATCAGAGAGAGAGAGAGTAACAATGAATGAACGAAGTACAATATCTCAATATTCCACATATATTACCAAGAACTTGCTGAGCTGAGAGCCGTCGACTTGGATCTGGATCAAGCATTTTCTTTACAAGATCCTTTGCATTATCAGACACTTTAGGCCATGGATCCCTCTTGAAATCAATCACAGAACGGATAATCGCTTGGGCTACTCCTTGTTCAGTCTCTACAAATAACAAAAAAGGAACTTTAGGGAAATACCAAGAAAACATTTACATATTTATGCAGGTTATTTAGCTACAATCGAACCCATAAGAGCCATAAAGAGAAGCCAAATATATTGAGCATGAAGGCAAAAAACTTTGATCTACATTGGTACAAGCAGAGGCAGTCATCAAATATTTCAACGACATATTCCAACATGAATCAAGTTCTACTTCATATTTCACAACCTTAGTTAATCAATTATCAAGTTCTAAAAATTGCACATGAATATTTCTGCATTGAGGTTTGTTCCATGGCAATAAAATTAGCAGACCTGCCCAGAAAGGTGGAACACCACAAAGAAGAATGTAAAGTATAACTCCAGCACTCCAGACATCGACCTCTGGTCCATAATTACGCTTTAGGACCTCAGGAGCCATGTAATAAGGACTTCCCACTATCTCATTAAAGCGTTCCCCTGTTAAAGAAAATAAAATGTTAAAATCTTTTTTAGAATGATAAAAGGCTTAAACTCACTGTTTCGTTTCTAATTCGGAATTCCATTACCAGGTTTAAAAAGAACAGACAACCCAAAGTCAATAGCCTTCAGCGGAGCTGTTTCTTTCTTGTTACCAAAAAGAAAGTTCTCAGGTTTGAGATCACGATGCATTACCCCATGCCTGTGACACATCTGCAATACCATTGGAAATTTATAAACTGACCATTGACATAATATAAAACCAGAGAGTGAAACATGACCATAAATGTATGTGCCTCTAAACAAATATGTATTAAGTTGGCATAGTCTGCTAACATAATAGCTTTAGTACCATGCCTTTAAGGTAACAGTTTATCATAAGCCAAATGACAAAAGTTCAAAAGCTTTTAAAACCTCATAATACAATGAATCTCTCTTTGATTGATCAACTGTGGCAGATTCCAAATCCTATGCTCAATGGAATTATATTTATCCCTGGACTGATCCAAATATCCTTTCACTTAGCCATAATCTGTCATTAAGTATTTTGGGCCCCAATGCATATAAAAGGGCCTGACGAACAAATTTAGGAATTCATACCCAATCAAACATTGGGCAAAGGAATGTGCATGCGTCTCACTGAATAAATGCGACAAACAGCCATCTACAACTCTTACTTTGCCATATATCGTAGCATTTTCGCCCATTAATAGGAAATTACATTTTCTGCTATGCTCATTGAAAATCAAAGTATGGGGCAACCCTTACAAGACAGATTCATGATTTACATATGAAACTAGATTCTGACCAACTTACAAGTATTTCATAATGTCATGCAGGCCAATTAATAGTCGTTAATGTCCATACAAAAGCTTTGAAGAACACAGTGAGAGAAGCACCACAAGTTGCTACATAAAAAACAAATAGCATCAATTGTGAGCCAAGAAGCTGATAAAAACTACTCCCTCCGTCCCAATTTATGTGATGGTGTTTGATTGGGTACAGTGTTTAAGAATGAAGGTCACACTTTTGAAACTTACGGTCTTAAAACAAGCTATAGATATTTGTGTGGCTAAATCATCTCATTATGGATAAAATGAAAACTTTAAAGTTAGAGTGTAACCAAAGATAAATTGGGATGGAGGGAGTATACCTGAACGACTTCCATGACAGTCCTCAAAATTCCGGCAGCTGCCCTCTCCGTATAGTGGCCTCTAGCTACGATTCGGTCAAACAACTCCCCACCTTCACACAGTTCCATCACAATGTGCACTGCATTATCATCCTCATAAGTATCCTTTAAGGTCACAATATTCGGATGCTTAGGCAAATGCTTCATGATCTCAACCTCTCTCCTAACATCATCGATATCCACCGAGGTCCTTAACTTCTTTTTGGATATCGATTTGCAAGCATATTTCTCGCCTGTTTCCACATCAGTGCATAGGTAAGTAACCCCGAATTCTCCTCTTCCGAGTTCTCGACCCAAATCATATTTCTCATGTATATTCTGCCCTGTTGGATTATTCAATACAACAAGCTTGTTTCCACTCCCGGATGCATGTTTAGCCCCATAATCAATTGAAAAAGGGTTGGGTTTGTTGTTCTTTTTGTTATTTTTTTCGGCAGATTTACCGGGTTTCACACAGCAATTACCCATGATATTTTAAAAGATCAACACCTGAAAAATATCAATAAAATTTCTTTAAAAAACGATTCTTTGAATAACTATTTGTTTATAAATAATGCTTGAAATGACCATAATTTATATACGATACTCTGCCAATAAAACAGCAAAATGACAACAAAATCCTAGCTCTTAAATCAAAATTTTCAAACATTTCAACAACAAAAATTTATTCTGTAAAAATAAAATAAAAAATCAAAAAGGGTGATAAATGAAAGAAACCCAGAAGTAGTGAAGCTTAAAGAACAATAAATGCAGCAAAAACTCCAAAAAAACCCAACTAAAAATTGTTGTTTTTTCCTCTATATTAAGGAGAAAAGAATCCTGAAATCAGATAAAAAAAAAGCCAAAAGACTGATTCTTGAAATAATCTAGTTTTTAATAAATAATTCTTGAAATAAATAACAATCATATCCAAGCTATATAATCAAATTATTCAAAGATTTTCAAGAAAGTAAGAAGCATGGATTCAGAGAAAAATCTCCAAGAATTCTGGAAATTAATAAAAAAAATAACGAAAAAGAAAATCTAAATATAGAGGAAACCCATAAAATTACAAAGCTCCAATAACAACAAAATGCAGCAAAAATTAAAGGAAATTTTAAAAAAAAGAACCCTACCTGAAAAATTGATGAATTTTTTCTTCTCTATTTTGGGTTTGTGTATAAAGAAAATGTAATGAAAATTATGGGCCAAAAAAAGGAATCCAAAATATAGAGGAAACCCGGAAAATTATGAAGCTCAAATAACAACAAAATGCAGTAAAAATTAAAGGGGAAAAAAGCACCTAAAATTGTTGATTTTTTTCCTCTCTATTTTGGGATTTTCCCCTCTCTATTCCTTTTTCTTTAATTTTATGAAGCTTAAAGAACAACAAAATGCAGCAAAAATTAAAGAAAAATAAAAAAAGAACCCCACCTGAAAATTGTTGATTTTATCCACTCTATGTGATGAAAATTATGGGGGGGGGAAAAAAGAAGCTAAAATGTAGAGAAAAAGAAAAAAAGGGAAAAAGATAGGAAGGTATTTTCAAGAAAATCCGCCATGGGCAGGAGAGAGTTGAAAGCAGAGAGACTTTTCTCTCCTGCAATTTTCCCCTTTCTCTCTTGTTTGTTCTTCTCTATAGCCTTTTTTTTACAAGTTTCTATCTCTAATGATTTTCACTTTTCTTTTACATAATAAAATATATTTTCCTATAAAAAGTATTATCCTTACATAAATTTCCTATAACTTTGAGAAATGAATTCTAATTAATTAGTTGTAATTTAAGGGGGTTTCATTATGAGGGAAACTTTTTTTTTTACAGTTAACAATTTTTTTATGTCTCAAATTTTTTTTTGATTTCCCACACTATGTCCGGTGTTTTCATTGGGTCCGATTTAATTAGGATTCGGGGCTCCCACTAAGATAAGGAGCTTGAAATCGAGATCTCTAGTTAAGGGTGGAAGGATCTCTACCATCCCACCACAACTCATGACGGTTGTCTCAAAATACTAATCCTACGTAAATTTTCTATAACTTTGAAAAATAAATTTTAATTATAATTAGTTGTTATTTTAGGGTGTGTTTGGTATGAAGAAAAATATTTTTCAGATAAATAAATAGGTTTCTTATTTTTTTTTTGTGTTCGATACATATGTAAATAATACATTATCCTAAAATATTTGTATATAAGCTACACATATATTTATGCTATGTGAGAGTGGGAGTAGGGGCGTAGGATTGTGGGGAAGGGGGCTACGCGATAAGGGTGAGATGAGGTGTGTTCAAGGTGTGGACGACACAATTAACTTAAAATACTAATTATGAGAATAGATATTATCCAAATTAAATTTCCCACAACTTTGAGAAATATATTTTAGTTAATTAGTGGTTATTTTAATTTCTTTTAAGTGGTGTTCGGATAGTTTACCAGTATTTCACAAATTTATTAAATATTCATTACCTCTCACAAGTCACAAGTACGTATGAAATTGTTTTATTCCACCTCTAACAACTTTTAGAGGTGAATTACGGCTAGTCTTTTAAAGGAGTTCCGAAAGCATACGCGTATTTCAATAAAATATATGTGTGTTTGTGTAAATATTAAAATTTTAATATATTATAAATAATGAATCTTGAGCCTAACTCAACCCTTAAAAGCTAGCTTGTAGGGTGAATATTGTTCAAGTCCATATAAGGAGTCTATGTTTCCATTTTATTTCCGATGTGGGGCTCTTAACACTCTCTGCACGCCCAGACCCCGTTAACTGAAGCGTGGATGACATAATTTGGGGACCCAACCTTGGTGAACCTAAAATTTGAATGGTCCTGGCTCCGATACCATGTAAAGAATGGATCTTGAGCTTAACTCAATCCCAAAAGGTAAATAATGGATCTTTGACTTAACTCAACTCCAAAAGCTAGCTTTTGAGGTTGAGTTAAGCCCAAGATCCATTCTTTACATGGTATCGGAGCCAGGACCATTCCAATTTTATGTTCACCAAGGTTGGGTCCCCAAATTATGCCATTCACGCTCCAATTAACGGGGTCTCGGGAGAGTGTTAAGAGCCCCACATCGGATATGGAATAGGAACATGAACTCCTTAAATGGACTTGGACAATCCTCACCATACAAGCTAGCTTTTGGAATTGAGTTAGGCTCAAGATCCATTCTTTATCCATATAATTTAAAAATAATAACTACTCTAGTATTAAAAATTTATTAACCTCAATAATTTTTTCGATACATAACATAAAATTCTAAATTCAAAATCCATAAAATTCATTTTGTCGTTTCAATTCAATTTGAATCCTACTCGTCATAATTTGTTTCATCTTTATTGATCGTTAAGCTATACATTTGTTTCTTCTTCTTTTGTTCTTTCTATAATTGTGCACCCATGGTAGATGGGCATAATAATGAAAGGGCTGCCAAGAATTCAAGCTTACATCATTTTGATATTTTTCTTTCAATTTTTTACTTCGTTCAATGTCGATTTATTGTCTGCATTTTTACATAACATGGATGATAAAGATTTCAAATTAAATGAATAGTATTTTATCGTGTAAATTTCATATATCGATATTGAATCGCATATAAATTCCGGAATTATGGACAACCGGAATCTCCGAAGTTCCACGAGTCTCATATAATTACGTTAGGTACCATATGAATATGTTTGAGAAAATTCATGCATAGCTTTTTCGATTTCTCGACAAAGAGCAATATGACCAACAATGGTTTGAATGTATAAAAAAGGATTTGTTTTCTTAGACTTCTTACTATTAGATAGTGTCCACAAATCTCATAAAAATATCTAAAGATTCATAGTGAACTCGGTGAGAGTTTCTCTTGAAGCAATAATGCGTTGACCTAGTCGTTACCGGAGCCACAAAGGACTATCTAAATTGATTTGTTTCTGCCGATATGCCCCAATGGCATCACATGTTTTCGAAAAAGGGTTCTTTCCTATACTTATAGTAACTATTGTCACTTCTTTTTTGCTTTTGATAGTTTCTGCGATTATGAATTATATCTATTTACATAAATACCTCGATGATTTACGCTCGTTAAACATAGAGTTCAATAAGAAACCTTTCACTAAAGTTACTTAGTTATATTTTTTAACACAAAAATCACATATGCCAAAAATTATACTTCTGGTAGTTAATACTATTTTTATTCTTAATAATAAATATAAATTTAATTTAGAAAACTACACTCATTAAAGAACAAAAGTCATTTCCTTTAAAAATTATAACGACTCTATAATCACTTATTTCAATTATTATTCAAATATTATTATCACTCTTTAACGTTCATAATATCATCTAAATAATTATTATCAACTGATATTATAATTAATATTATCAATTTTAACTTAGAATTTCATTAAAACAACTACCAAATGATATTATTATCATTTTTTAATAAGTATATTATCAACAAAAATTTCAACAAACAAATCAAACACTAAAAATAAATTTTCAGACTAATAATAATAACAAATAGATAGAGAACCCCTTCAAAAAATAATTAAAATAGAAACCTTGTATAGTGGATAAGCTTTTCAAATAGTGTGCATATTCTTTTGGCTTTTTCCTGCTAATTGTTTTTTTGTTCTTTTTTGGACTGTTATTTTTGAATCTTTTCATCTATCAATTTCCCAACAGAAAAAAAAAGAAGACAGAAATCCAAAGGGGCCAGCTTGCTGGCAGGGAGTCAAGTTTGCGGCCTTAGGGTCGCAAGTTCGATTCCCCCCTAAGGATATCGTCCTCCGGGGCACATACATGTGGTAAAGCCTGGGCGCTAAAAGCCGCGCGGGCATGTTGCAGTGTGGGTTCGGTCTCCGCCAAGCTTTAGGGATGGGGCTTGTGGGGGGGTCAACCTTGTAGCATTGATCCGTTGGACGCAAGCAGACACTGACCATGTGTGCATATCCCGCGATTTACCTCGGTGGTGGGTGTCTTTGAAGGACCGGTCCCATCACCTCCGGGAGCCTAGTACCAAGTACTTGTGCAGTACTAGCGATATGGGGGTACTAAGGCCACCCCGAGACCTGGATTATCAAAAAAAAAAAAAAAAAAAAAAAAAAAAAAGAAGAAGACAGAACAACCTTTTTCTTTTGTACTTATTTCTAAGGGTGGCCAGTGGGCCGGGACGGCCCGACCCCGCCCCGACTCCGCTAAAAAAAAAAAAACGGTGGCGGGCCTCGAACTCGGGACGGGACAATGTCTCGTCCCGCCAGACCCGAGCCCGCCCCAGGCCCGCTCGACCCGACCCCGCCCTGACCCCATCCCGAGCACGACCCCGCCCTGACCCCATCCTGAGCCCGACCCCGCCCTTTGTCCCCCCTTTGCAAATATGACCGTTGCACCAACGGCCATTTTAGATTTTGGCCGTTGGCCAACGGCCATTTTAGGCCTCCCCCCCCTACCCCTATTTATTTTTAACCCATAAGTTATTATATTTACACTTTAACCCAATTTTTCAACTATAAATAACTCATTTTTTCTTCATCTTTCTCACAAATCTTCCTACAATCTCTCTAATCTCTTAATATATCTCTCTACAAGTCTACATTGTTTACTAAATATTCAATTTTATTTATTCATTTGGAAATTGGGAGTGAAGTTGGCAACTAGCTTGAGGATCTTCCATCGAGCAAAATTTCAATTTTCAACCTCTCGATTACACGTCGGCGTTACGTCGGCGTTTGGTACATTCGTTCCTCCATTAAATTATTATTTTCTGTTTATTTTATTTAGCGCACTTAATTTTATTATCTTTAATTATTTATTATCATAATTAAAATGGAAGGATTAAAAGGTATGTTTAAGGGTAAGGGTAAGGGTGCTTCTTCTAGTAGGGGCAACCAGGGCAAGGGTACTTCTTCTAGTCATCTTATTCCTACACAGGATGATTTTGTTGATACTCAACATTTTCCTACAATACCATTAGATTTAGACCAGGAGCTATTTTCTGGAACTCAAGAAGACTTTAATTTAGACGATGATCTAGATGATACACCCACTAATGTTGATGACAACACACCCACTAGTGCACCTTCAACTGAAATACCTCATATTCCCCGTAATATGAGACGAGGTCCAGCAAAACGATCATTAAAATCAGATGCATGGACATTTTTTGATAGGGACGTAGAGAATCAAGTAGCTATATGTAAAATTTGTAAAAATGTTTTAAAATTTAAAACTGGAAAAGGTCACGGTGGGACGGGGGGTTTAATTAGACACGTAGTAAGTGCTCATCCAGCCTAGGTATGCCCAATACCAGGCTTCAAAACCGGGTGCGCAAACGCCCGCTCCATCGGGACAAGGTTCACATGCGATCGTCCCGAACCAAGTACAGGGTCAAATTAACTCTATGACGGGGGGAATTGTAGGCTCTAAATACAATAAACATAGAGATAGGGAAGCAATATCAAAATTAGTTGTTGTGGAGGGTTTGCATTTTTCATTTCCTTCATCTCCCGGTTTTATTCATTACATTAGAGATATATATAATCCTGCTTTTAACGGTTTTCCTAGATCAACTGTTAAGAGAGATGTATTAAATTCGCGCATGAATATCAACAATATTTACGTTTTTCATTATATCATTTTAATGGCAAAGTATCTATCACGTCTGATATAGGTCGTAGTACTAACGACCATGATTATTTAACTGTAACTTGTCATTGGATAGATTATAAATGGTCTATGCAAAAACGTATTTTAGCGTATAGATATATAGATGATAGGCACACTGGTACTTTTATTGCAGATAATATTTATCAAGTGTGCCATTATTACGGAATAACCGATAAAATTATGACTATTACATTAGATAACGCTTCTTCTAACAATTACGCAATTACAATTTTAAAAAATAGTTTAACTCCATCTTTTCCAGATCATTTTCATATAAAATGCGTGTGCCATATATATAACTTAATTGTAAAGGACGGTCTATCACTTTTTGAAGACATTCTTAGTAAAATACAATTTGCTATAAACTTTATTTTAAAAAGTAATAAAGTACAACGTAGAAAAGAATATAAAAATCTTGTCACGATTGTGGACTACCTTATAGAAAAATTCCACAAGAAGTATCCACTAGGTGGAATTCTTTATACGAGCAACTACTTGTTGCTTATGACTATAGAATACCTATAACTTTATTTTTTAACTCTGATAATAAAAATCCAGCTGATATGAATTTAGATAGTGATTGGGTAAAAATTTCAGAACTTATTGTATTTTTAGAGAAATGTTTTCAAGCAACAAAAGAATTTTCCGGTATATATTATCCTACTATTTCAACTATGTTGTTTTATATAACTCTAATATTTTTATTACTTAGTGAATATATGGAAAAACCAGCTTATAAGGCAGCTATTAAAAAAATGTTTGTCAAAATAAAAAAATATTTTATTCGTATTCCCACATTTATATTATTGGTTCTGTATTAAATCCTACTATTAAAATAGACGGTACTAAATCACTAATTGAAACTATTTACGATTGTATAGAAGTACTACCACCTCCAAGTCCCAAAAATCTAAATCACCCACCACCTATTGAACAATGTCAAACTAAAGAAGAAGTGTTGTCTAGCGTAGAACACCAATGCAAAAAAATATATAGATTTTATCAACAAGAAAATTCTAGTAACTTACCGGCTTCCATACCATCTTCTTCATCTTCAACACAACCTCACAAAAGACATGCTGTTTCTGCGGCTAGTATTGAAAGCCTCAGAAATAGAATGTGCGGCCGTACCTCTACTACTAACCAAATTAGCAAGTTGGATATTTTTATTTTTGGGGTTTCGTATCGTATCAAGAAGTTATCAATGAAGATGGACATGAAGACTTGTGAAATACCTTTGGAGGGGGAATGAGAAGACCTTTCCGACACTTTCATTGATGGCCCAAGATGTTTTGAACATTCAAGCGTCATCAATCGCGTCTCGAAAGCGCTTTTTTTCGCCGGCAGATATCAAATAGGAGACCACAGACACTCATTAGCCGGAGACAGCTTGGAAATTGCAGTATTATTCAGAGATTGGATACGAGCGGAGCGGAGAAGGTGCGGTCAATCGGAGATCAACGAAGAAGAAGATGAAAACTACAACGAAATCTTAACCGAAGGTAGTGGGAGCGACGTGGATCAATTTGACCAACAAATACCAATTCCAACCGAAGAACCACAGGAAATCATCAAGCAATTAGAACGGGTTCTTTTGAGAATGTAATTTTTTAAATTGCAATTTTATTATGTAATTTGCAACTTTTGGACAACACCACAAAGTTGCAATTTAGATTTTAGACAATTGTATTTGTATTACAAAAAAATCATATATCTATTAAATAATATAAGAGGCACAAAAACAGCATTGAGATGTTTTTATTACACTATCTTGTTTTGTTTATTGAGTTTTATTTATACATATGTTATTTAAAAATAAAAAAATAAAAAAAGGAAAATCTCTCGGACCCCGCCCCGACCCGATATCGACGGGATCGGGATCAGGACGGGACTGGAGCAAGTCCCGCCAGACCCCGCCAGATCCCGCCAGACCCGACCCCGACCCCGCCAGACCCGAGCCCAGCCCACTGGCCACCCCTACTTATTTCTGATTGCTGCCTTTCTGCTTTTGCACCTAGCTAAGAACCGACAAGACCTCAATTTTCATAAGAACAATCAATATTTAATCGTTATATAATATACAACAACAACAAACAAATACGGCGTGACACGGGAAGAATAGAATGTATGTAGACCTTATATTTATTTTAAGAGGTAGAAAGACTGTTTTCGAAAGATTCTCAGCTTAAAAGAAAACGGGACAAAAAGGTAATATTTTTACTAGATAATGTTACTTTTTTTTTTCTCTTTCAAAAATGTAGTGAGGGAATCTAAACTACATTTGTTTAATCTTATCGTTTTGTTATTGTTATCACGTTGCAATGTAATAATATGTAAATTAATTATAATCAATAACGACAATCAACAAAAAAATAATTAGACAATACATTTAACTTGTTAGACACCCCAATTACGAACAAGAGAGCCCCAAACTAATAAAAACTTCAATATACATATATCTGCTCGTATAAAATAATCTTGTATATATTCTTAATAACTGAAATATGCATTAGTTAAAGTAAGATAAAACCTCATTGATGATACAAACAGAAAGGTTCAAACCAAGAGATTTCACTAAGTCGTGATAAAGCAAACTTAGCTAATTTGTGTTGGACTATGTTGCAATAAACTACGGAGAATCATTGTACTAATGTTTTAATTAAGCAGAAAATCATGTGAAGAAATACTGAGATTTGATAGAGAATAACCCAGAAAAAATATCTGAAGCTCGGACTGATGGCCATGTTCAAAGCCCACTAAGCTATGATTGCGTTAGGGCGTTTTGGATATGTCTTGAGTTAAGATAGCATCCACCAAGGTTGTTAACCTGTAATAGTGTACCATCGAGTCTCCTTTGTGGTCCGTTCCGCCAAATGTGGTATCAGAGCCATAGTAGTCATGTAGTAATAGGTAACATAAGTTCTAACATAATTATCTTTTACAATGATGAATAACATCAGAAACAAGAATAATGTTAAAAAATAGTAAGAAAGAGGAATATGATATACCTCAACATCTAAATCTGCTTAATAAGTGGATTGTTCCAAAGATTAAACTCAAATTAATATATCAAATGGGCACCTTTGAAAAATTAGGCATTACACAAGTTGTTAAAACAACTGAAGAAACTATCACTATAGATAGCGATCATGTTATATTTAAATTATTAAATGATGGTGATTTTGCTCCTTATAGGGGAACACCCATCGTTTTATGTACATTGGGTTAGTTCAAGTTGCATTTAAATCACTTACTTTAAGAGGCTTACCAGAGAGATTTATAGCAGCTCTAAGAGATGGTAGAAACCGTAACTGAAAAAAGTCCATTATAGGAACTGTGCAAATCAGTTTGGCCTATGATCCTGTTTATTTTAATGCATATCCTAACTTGTAGGTATCCTTGCAAGATGAGAACTCTTTGAATGCTTTAATACTTAGCATAAAATTACATGGTTACGATTATATGTCTGGTACATAAGTTATATGTATCTGTTACAGAATTTATTTCAAATCATTATACACTATGAATCCTACGTGTAAAATGATGGATTTCAAAAATGAAACGATATTGATAGAAACGAATTTTGGTAAATCCAAAATAACAACCAGAAGACCTATAAAGTGGGATGAAATTGATTTCCCCACTGAATGGGTAATTGAGGGGGCAACTGCACCTCAAAATGATTTTAATACTGATATTACTCATATTGAGCAGACACCAGATGGTACTGTTAAAATAAAGTTTTCTGAAGCAAACTACTTGACTGACAAAATTGAGCGTAATAGCCTTATCCCCAGATCTTATAGATCTACTTCTCGTTCTTATATTGATCCAATTGGTTATTTTGTGAGATCTCCTTCAAGAGCCTCCATTTCTCAAATTTGGGAAGTTGTTATAATTGGAAAAGACACTATTGCCAATGGTGTTAAAGAAGACCCGAATATAACCGAGTCAAATATGGAGTTTTCATATGTTTAATGGATCAAACTACAAAAAATGATTTAGTCGGGGAACACCCGCAAGAAAAAAGATCAGTGATGATTTCTTTAAACCCAGATGGGAACCATTTAAAAAATAGTTTTTTGAAAATTTTGATAAAAAAGAAAGAACGTTTCTTCAAGAAGAATTTTATAAAGACCTTTATGAAGCTAATACAATTATATCTTTTGTCCCTTGGTTTATGACCAAATACATAGGAGGTTATATCTCTGTTTTAGAAAGAAAATATAAAATTTCTAACGAGGAAATTATTAATACAGTTTTACCTCCCCAACAACCATTCCAAATTGATAAGGATAATAAGGTCCTTAATTTTGCGGCTTTTTCAAAACTTTTTGAAAATGATACTGCTTTAGTTACAATCGCACATATTAATACTATGCTAAAACAGAATAATTATACATATGTTTATTTGAATATATTGAGAGAACCAGGTGTTCTTTTACATGATAGACTAGAAAAATTGACTTCTGAAATCAGAAAATTGCACCCTTCTACTGCTTCTCATACGACTATAGTCACTCCTAGTGTGCAGCCTCCTCCTGAAATCAAAGACTTCAAGTTAAGAGCTTATACAAAACTTCTTGATGAAAAATTTAAGGGATTAAAAATTAGTCCCTTGACAGGAGAAAAAGGGGATGATTATGATTTCGACCAGTCTGGAGATGATTATAGACAAAAGGTTTCTGATAAGGTCAATAAACTGTCTAACTATTCTAGTAGATATGCTACAAAACCTATTCATACAATGTACTATTATCCTAGACCCACCCCTCAGGATGTTTTGTTTGAGGAACATGATATTGTTGATAACAATAGCTACAGTGGGACATGCATTTATTAATGGAATATAGACGGTTATACCGAGAGACAATGTTATAATACTATACATAGGATGCTCATGTATTGCACTATATGCAAGGCAAATAACAACAAGGATAAGTCTATTGCAAAGATGATAATCTCAGGATTTACTGGCTAATTAAAAGGCTGGTGGTATAATTATTTAACCCAAGAGCAAAGAAGTACCATTTTAGCTGCGGTAAAAACCGAACTAGTGGTAGAACCATAGGAAAATGTTGTTTATACTATATGTTTGATTATTATAGAACATTTCACTGGTCGATGGACAGATGACAGTGAAAATACAAGGACTATGCTCCAAAACCTTAGATGTAAAACCTTGACCTATTTTAGGTGGTATAAGCATGTCTTTCTTAGTAGGGTTTGGAACTACCAGAATGTAATAGCTCTCATTAGAAATCCAAATTTATAGATGGATTACCCTCCCTCTTTGTTGAAAGAGTTAGAAAGAACCTTAGACAAGGAGGAATACATATTAATTATGATAATTATACTTATGGCAAACTTATAGGAACTTCCATCCAAAAAGGTTTAGCCTTATGTAATGAGATTAAGTTGAACCAACAAATCAGCAAACAAGGTCTCAATGAAAGACAACAACTTGGTGAATTTTGCACCTAGTTTGGGATGGACACACCCAAAATAAAAGAATCTTGTCATAGACGGAAGAAGTATAATAAGAAGAATTTCCAGGAATGGAAGGAAAAATGCTTGGAAAAGAGATCCAGAAGGAAAAAGGAGTTTAAAACTCGAAAGAATTTATAAAATCAAAGAATCCAAAAGCATGTTGGAAATGTGGACGGATGGGCCATTATTATAAGAATTGTAAGGTTAAGGAGAAGATCAAGGCCCTTAACATAGACTGTGATATAAATAAATCATTATACAAATTGTTATTAAATTCAGAACATGAGGATTTAGGGTTAAAGACGGATAATATAACAGACTCTTCAGAGTAAGATATTCGCATACTGAAAAATGAAGATTATATATCCTCAGATACAGAAGAGGATTGTATGCCTTGTCAATTAGGACAACATTGTTTCAATAATATAAACAAGCAGGATGATGAGTTATAACATATTCTCCCAATTTAAGGATATGAATGTTAATGTCCTTGAAGGTAATCACCTCGTAGAATTATTAAAAATTATAAAGGATCTAGAAATGAGATCCAGGATCATAGATCAGATTCCGGAAAAACCAGAAACTTCACGAGGGCAGAAAATTCTGGAAAAATCAGGTGCATATACCATGTCGGAACTAAAGAAAATGATACAACATAATAAGGGAGTGAGAAGGATTCCTAGTACTACCAGGGATTTAGAAAAAGAGATTGATAATCTCAAGAGAGAAATTGCAGAATTGAAAAGCAGTAATACTTTACGAGATTACAGGATTTCTAGTCTCGAAGGAAAAGGTAAACAACATATCATAGAAGATGTTGATAATCTCAACTGGAAAAATATCAACACCAGAAGTACGGAAACATGTGATACATGAGATTTTTTACAAGTTCTGGAGGTAATTACTTCTCAAAAATTTTATGTAAAAATTACCTCTCTTAATAGATTACAACTTTAAAAAAGAATTTACAGCTCTTATTGATAGTGGGGCGGATGTAAATTGTATACAGGAATAAATTTTAGCTTCTAAATATTTTTATAAAACTACACATCGTGTAAGATCTGCTAATGGGCAGAAACTACAAATAGCTTTTAAATTACCAAAAGCTTATATTTGCCAAAATAAGGTATGTATACCAGATAGTTTTGTCCTGATAAAAGATATTTCAAGCCAAATTATATTAGGCACTCCATTTATTAACAAAATATTTCCTATTTCAAGAATTGATGCAAATGGTATCATCGGGACTTTTGATAAAAGAGAAGTGATATTTCAATTTATAACTGGGCCATTTTCTAGAGTATTAAACCAAACAAAAGATTGGTTGAAATATAAACATCAACAGATCAATTTTCTTAAACATGAAATTTATATTCGTAATATAGAAGAACTTTTGCAAAAACCAAAGTTACAACAAAAGATTGATTTTATAAAAACCCAATTTTCATTACAAATATGTAGTGACTACCCAAATGTTTTTTGGGATAGAAAAAAACATGTTGTTACTCTTCCATATGAAGAGATTTTCAATGAAAATGATATTCCTACCAAAGCTTGGCCATGCCAAATGAATTCCGAATATTTGGAATTATGCAAAACTGAGATTTCTACTCTTTTGCAAGAAGGTTTAATAAGACATTCAAAGTCACCATGGTCATGGCTGTTTTTTATGTTAATAAACATGCTGAATAAGAAAGGGGAGTACCCAGACTTGTCATAAATTATAAACCCCTTAACAAGGTTCTAAAATAGATTAGAAGCCCTATCCTTCATAAAAAAAAGATTTATTGGATAGACTTCATAACGCTATCATATTCTCGAAATTTGATTTAAAATCTAGCTATTGGCAGATTCAAATTTCTGAAGCAGATAAATATAAGAGTACTTTTAATGTTCCAATGGGACAATTCGAATGGAATGTAATGCCATTTGGATTGAAAAATGCTCCATCTGAATTTCAAAAAATCATGAATGATATTTTCATACCCTATAGTAATTTTACTATTGTATACATAGATGATATTCTAGTATTTTCCAAGAACATAGAAATTCATTTTAAGCATCTTAATATTCCCAAAACGATTATTATTCAAAACGGTTTAGTTATATCCAAACCAAAAATGACACTTTTTCAAACAAAAGTCAGATTTTTAGGTCATAACATTGAAAAAGGGGAAATTATTCCCATTAATAGAAGTATTTAATTTGCATCCAAATTCCTCGATATAATTAATGATAAAACCCAGCTACAAAGGTTTTAGGTAGTTTAAATTATATATCTCCTTTTATAAAGGATTTGGACAAAGACATAGCTATTTTATATGATAGATTGAAAAATATTTCCAAGCCTTGGACAAATGATCATACTTAGGCTGTCAAAAGAATTAAAGAAAAGGCTCATAACCTTTCATGTCTCACTTTAGCCAATCATACATGGTAAAAAATTATAGAAACAAATGCTTCAGAGATTGGTTACGGAGGCATTCTCAAACAATACTCTCCCGTTGATAAATATGAGTATTTAGTATAATTCTATTATGGTAAATGGAATACCAGTCAGATGAATTACTCCACAGTGGCGAAATAAATACTTCCCATTGTCAAATGTGTTCTTAAATTCCAGGGTGATTTATACAATCAAAAGTTTTTAATAAGAACGGATTTTCAATCAGCCAGATATATGTTTAATAAATATTGCAAGCACGATGTTTCTAAACAAATGTTTGCTAGGTGGCAAGCCTTATTGGCACCATTTGATTTTGAGATTCAATACAAGAAAGGGACAAATAATAGTCTTCCTGATTTTCTGACAAGAGAATATTTGAGTTCATAACTCTATTTTTTATGTTTATTTACAGAAGGATGAGGCCTACATGGCGAGGCGACCCCAACCATTATAGAGGAATGGGAGAAAGATGTCGTGGAACTGGATGTGGTAATACTCTAGTCCAAATGGAAAACAAGAAGCGTATAGCTGAAAATATAGCAGGACCTTCTAACATTGACAAAGAAAGTCCTTTCTATCAACAGTTTATGGATTTCATAAAATCCAAGGAGAAGGATGATAATACACCACCTTCTTATTAAGAAGTTATAAATGATGATCAAGGGGAAAATGATGCCTATGAGCAACATGAGGACAAAGAAGTAATGCTTCTTTTGGATTATAAAGACCTTCAATGGAAGGAAGAACCATGGAAATTAATGGAATGATATCGGGAAACTGGGTCATATCCCATTCTTATTTATAAATCTAGAATGCATTATGAGACCGTACTCTCAATCACCGGATTAGCTGATATTCAACACTATTATCCGATGAATACCAGGAAATTTTATAACTTTTTTAAGATCATAATTAAGAAGGTATTCACCCTAGAAGATTGGGGATTCAGTACCATGAAAGAAAGGGAATATTTCCACCCTGAACAGAAAGTCCAGGTAAAATATAATTATTGGGATTATGTGGATTGTTTTCATAAAACTTTTTTCTATGAAAATCCTAATAAGAAACATTCATGGTTTATAAACATCTGTTCAAATGTTTATAAGAAAAACATTCCTAATTGGTTCTGGCAATGGTGGATTAATTATGGTCCATCTGTAAATATTTTACCACAGTCATTCAAAAGTCTATTTACAGAATGGATTGATGTATCTCCCAAAATTTTAGATTGGGAAAATAATAATACAGTAATAAAAGGAGTTGCTAATATGCATTTATTTATTGAGTTTTTCATCCCATGGATCATGAGATGGTCGGTAGAAGTGGGTTATACCCAACATCATATTCCTTGTCTTCGGAGAACCTTTTATATAAGATTTTGGAAAAAATACTATAGAAGACCAAATATGACGTCTTACATGGACAAGAACTTATAGACTTGGTGACAACTACCACTTCAAATTATAAAGAATTAAAACAGAAGGAACAACAGTCAGAAGATAATAGTCCATTCAAGCATATTTCTAGGAAACTACAACTTAAAAAGGAGTAGTCTCAAGAGCATATATCATAACCTCTTATATTGTTGAAGTAAGGAAAGATTTAATAAAAAATCTAGATGAAGAATTTCCTTCAGATACATCTATGGCATCAGTCCATATGGAAGAGGAAGATAGTATTCAAGACTCTCAAGATCCATATGATACCGATTTGGACATTGAGGAATATCTCAAGAAGTTTCAGGACACAATGGAGGAATCCTCCACTTCCGATAAAACCAAGGGAAAAGAAAACGTTTGATAGGACAAAGCAATCGGACCCATCATAAACAAGTCAGACAAGAGGAATCTACTTTAATAAAGTAGATGTATTATTAGGCGCATTATTGTACTATTTGGGCCCCATATATTTTGGCCACTTTTTATCTTTTCTTTTCTGATCACATATAGTGGACCCTAATGTCGGCCACATTTTGATCGTTTGTTTTATTTTTTATAGCACTGATCCTCTATAAAAGGATCTTTTATTCTTAGTTAGAGGCAAACTTTTGCCAACCACTCTCCCTACTTTGTAAAAAACTCTCTCATAATAAAAGTTTAAAGTCTTCTGTACATCTTCCTCATGTGAGCATTACCTCAGCAATTTAGGTAATTTTAAATTATTATCTTATTTTATTTTTTATTTTTATATTCATATTTAGCCTAAATGAAAGGCTAAATACCTTGTGTTGGACTATGTTGCACTAGACTACGAAAAATCATGGTAATAATGCTTTAATTAAGTAGAAAACCATGTGAGGAAATATTGAGGTTTGATAGAGAATAACCCAGACAGAATATCTGAAGCTCGGACTGATGGCCCTGTTCAAAGCCCGCTAAGCTATGGTTGCGTTAGGGCATTTTGGGTCTGTTTTGAGTTAAGATAGCATCCGCCAGGATTGTTAACCTGTAATAGTGTACCCTCGAGTCTGCTCTGTGGTCTGTTCCGCCGAATGTGATATCACAACTTGTCTCTTGATTAACCCCACCTTATATTTTTTAAATAGACTTTACAATTTATCAAACAAAAGCAACGTTTTAATTTGTTCAAACTAGTGCCACAAGAATATTTTAAATAGTTTTTGTATTTATTTTAGAACTTTATTATTTCTTGTTTCCATTATACATCAGAGATCCACATTTTCAAATTTAGTTGTATAGACTAATACGTCATATATGCTTTAAAAATTTGTGGGACACGTTTAGATAAGATATTGATATGTTACACGAGTTCACCAAACAATGAAGAGAATCAGGTTCTCTAACCGTTCCCTTAGCTAAAGCAGAAAGTAAATAAACATGATATTTACGTGAAAATCACCCTGCTCAAGGGAGTAAAACCATGACCTACCCTAGTAGGATTTTTCCAAAACTTCACTAAAATCGAGCAATGTTCAGATTACAACCTAGGAATTAAACTCTTAATCCCTTCCCCTTACAATAACTCTATTGCAAGACATCTACAATAATTCTATTGCAAGACATCTACAATAACTGTATTACAAAGACACATATTGACTAACTCTAGCCAAGTGTATAACTCAAAGACTTGAGAGAACAAACAAACCAATGGAAAGGCTGTAGCAACTCTGCATCAGTGCTATGACACTGCCACTGTGTTAGCAGCTTTATAGTTGTAGAGTTGACTTGCATCGACAGAACTGGTCCCTCTAAAGACGAAACTGGTTCCTCGTACATGTTTGTCAAATCATCAAAACAAAGCATATCATTACATTATCAATTCCCCATTTTTTATGATGACAAATTCAAACTTTTAGTTCTTCCTGAGAATCAAATCCCTGCTTGTTCCCCCGTGAGACTCAGACCCTCTTCAGCATGAAACATCAGCACCTAAACAAAATAATATTTCCTTATTTCCCCCCTTATCCCTTACAATATTCCCCCTTTTGGCATCATAAAAAAAAGTAAAGTAGTAACACGAGGATAATGAATTAAGGTAGTGTTAACTCATGGACATTGGGGCAACACTAACATCAGCAAAATCAAAACTAGCATGATTAAGCAATATTGAACAAGTATTAAAATAATGCCAATTCGATTACAAGATAAAAACATAGTAGATCCATAAGTGCCAGCAAAATAAAAATAAGCAACCAGTGCCGATGTCAATTACAACCCAAAATAAATGCTGCATAAATTTAGAGAGGACAAAGCAATATAAGGATTAAGGGATTCAAGGAGTAAGGAGAAAGGCATAATAGGACTAGGAGTATGGGATAAGAGGCTGGAATATGGGAATGCTCATAATCTGGCGAGGAGCCTATCAATCCGCTCACTTGCAGCCCATTGATCACTAAGCATCTGTTGGGTAGGTCCGCCACCTACATCCTCAGATCAGCTACTTCACCATTAAGTTGAGCATTTTCATTCTTAAATTCCTCTGAGGTACCTGGTCCCTCTCTTCCATGTGAACCCTACTGAAGCTCATCCTTTAAAACAACAATTTTAGAGTCCCTTTGAGCCTGAAGTAGAGTCATCTTGTTAATCTCCTCTATTGTCCTTTCCTGGGCCTCTATCAGACTAGAGATCATAGAGTTACTCCCAACTCCTCCCTTTTTGGGAACACACTCACAGTCGTCCAGAGTGTTCATTGTAAATATCTGCTTCATTGTACCCATTATTTTCTTGAATGGCTTGATCCCAAGGTGTTTGAAAACCTTAGTGAGGAGGAAGCCGTAAGCCAACCCATGTCTACCATCCTTAATATTGACGATTTTCAAAATGAACTTTAACATTAGAGCCGACAGACTGATTTGAGTGAATGATGTTAGGTTCTCCATGAGATAAAGGTTTGGAACAACTGTTATAGATTTTTTTTCAAAATGAGGCAGCAACACTTTGTTGACCAATTCAAAAAAGAAGCTGAAATTCAGTCTTTAGCTACTTCTTGAAGACTCATTTCCCTTTAAGGTTCCCCTCCTGCTTTGCAATCATTTTTAGGAAACTCTTGGAGGTTGTTCTCTTGGAAACAGTTGACACTCCTTCAGTTGGGACTTCCAAAATCCTCCCAAGTGTCTCCTCATCCAAAGTGAAGTCAGTACCATTTATACTGGCGATAAGTGCATCACTACCATAAATAAAGAACACGGACCCATAGAGTTCTATCGCTTCAGAATCAAATAGCACAACCACTAGGGGCTGGAATAGATGACCCCAAATTTGATCCTCAACCATCTCTAACACATCCTACATTCCATGTTGGTTAGCAATGTCAAGGTCAACCACTCTTTCATTCAGTACCTTCTAAGTTAGTAGAGTCTCCCTTTTATCTTCCTCAGACATCTCCACACTTGGATGAGAAACCAGGTTCCTCATATGTAGCACCAGGTTCCTCAACCTCTATTGATTTCCCTTTTTTTAAATTTTTTTTTATAAAATTTCTTCTCTCAAATGGAGTTTCCTCCATAACTGGTTCATTCTCACCATTGTCAACCTCCACCAGCTTTGTTGGAGAGACATCCTCTTCATCAACCAACCTAGTAACCAACCCTTTTTTTACAGTCTTCTTATTGTTCTCTCTCAAGGAAGAGTCCATTTGGGCTTTCACTTTTCCTCTAGTGACTGGCCCTCGTTTAGACACTATTTTTTTGCTTGCTTTGTCTTTCGAAGAGGACCCTACATTTCTTTAAAATACCAATTTCAGAGGGACTTCATCATCATATACCTCATCAGTATGAATGATAGTCATAGGTGACTCACTAGCAGGAATATTCCCTAAAGGTACAGTGATAGTTGGTACTTGATAGGAACCTGGTTTCCATCATACTTAGGAGCAGTTTTGAAAACATGGGAAGTTTCTTTCCCACTTGTGGAAGCACTAGGTCCCTCAAAAGGTCCCCCTTTCTTTAACATCAAAACAATATCGAAAAACCCAACAACAATTTCTTCTTGACTGTCTAAATGTTGGACCTCCCTTTATCCCCCTCAGGGAGGTTACCCTCAAATATATGGTCGACGGAGGACTCAGAGTGTCCTCTGTCCGACTCAAGAACCCTTTTACCCTATAAGGAAATAGAGTTACCTGGTTCAGTAGTAGTTACTTCAATAGTCTCATTTTCTACTTTAGACACTTATTCCTTTGAAGCACCCTCCGATGGAGCCGATTGAGCTGTATGTGCCTAAATACTCGCAGATTCAACCTTGTTTCCCTCATCTGCACCCAATTTCTAACTTAAAACCTCAGAGTCTTTTTGCTTTTCCTTAATCTAAACTGTGTCGCCGAAGACGTCGAATGTCGACACAGAGTCATCACTGACATTTGAATTTGTAGTTTCTTTAGGATGAGTGGGTTCAGGTTCCGTGGCAAACTTCTTAGGGGTTAGATTTTTAAATTGCCAGGGAGGAACAAATATAGTGGGTAATGAGGGAGAAGTATGGATGTGAGGGTCAGTAGAAGGTATAGATTTTGAAGGTGACGAGATGGGGTTTTGGTTGGACATATTTGCGATTTCTGGAGGAGAAACAAGAGATGTTTGTTTAGGACTGGTTGGAGAGGTAGATTCGGGTTAAGACATGATGACTTTTTGGAATGAAATATGAACAAGAATGGTGGTTGGTGGTTGGAGTTACAGTGGAGGAACTGGAATACTGACGGTTATAGAAGAGAGAAGTAAGTTGAGAAGTGGAGAAATGAATTTTTAGTAAAGTAAAAATGATGTGATGCGTGGAAAGGGAAAACTGATATCGAATGGGGTTCGTCCACGTTAACACTTTAGAGAATGGGAGGGAGAAGTTATAATGACATGGCACTCTGGCAAGTTTAAAATGCATATGTACAGATGGAAATACTAACCCGAGTTAGGGAACCATTCCTCAACAGTTTTTCGAAAATGGGGGCAATATCTTTATATAGTACAATATCACTTATCCTTGCATTTTCTCGAGATTAACATGTGTGCATACCTATAATAGTATATAACTAAGTTAGACATTATCAAAAAGACACTTCCAACATATATCTATCCTCTGATCATAGCCAAACATAAATGGATCTTATAGGGAGATGATTAATTCATCTTGATCAACCCCAGCTCCAAACTATTCTTTTCAAAATTTTCTCTACTTAGTGTATTTGTGAATATGTCATCTACATGGTCCTCCATTTTGTAGAACTTTATGCAAATCATCACCTTTTCAATATTGTTCCATATGAAGTGGTGCCTAATATCAATATGCTTTGTCCTCTTGTGTTGCACTGAATTCTTTATCATGTTAAGTGCACTTGTAATGTCGCACAACAAGAACACACACTTAGTAAACACACCAAAATCCTCAAGTTGTTGCTTTATCCAAAGCAGTTAAGCACAACAAAAGGCAATAACCACGTATTCAACTTCAGCAGTAGAAAAATCCATTGAGTTTTGTTTCTCTGTACCCCATGAGATCAGACATGATCCAAGGAGACGATCCATACCAGAAGTGCTCTTTCTATCCACTAAGTAACCAATATAGTCAGCATTAACATAACCAACCACGTCAAAATTATCACCTGAAGGATAGAAGAGGATTAGGTCTGGAGTCCCTTTAAGATACCTCAAGATTATCTTTGTAGCCTTCGGATGAGACTCCTTTGGACATGATTGAAAATCTAGCACACATATCCACAATAAACACAATGTCTAGTCTGCTAGTAGTAAGTTAGATCAAGGATCCAATGATACCCATGTACATGGTTTCATTCATCGGAGAACTAGGTTCATATGCATCTAGTCGAGTAGCAGTAGCAATAAGAGTATCCATGGTTTTAGCATTCTCCATGTCGAACCTCTTCAGCAGCTCCTTGATTCTGCTGACTGAGCATAGTGCCTTTTAGCGTTTCTTTGACTTGTAACCTGAGAAAGAAGTTTAGTTCACCCATCATACTCATTTCAAACTCACTTCCCATAAGCTTTGAAAACTCCTCACACAAGGAATCATTTGTGGCACCAAATATGATATAATCAACATAGACCTGAACAATCAACATGTTCCCACCTCTTTTCTTCAGAAATAAATTGTTGTCAATTTTCCCCCTTTTGAAACTATTTTCAAGAAGGAATTTTGACAATCTCTCGTAACAGGCTCTAGGAGCTTGCTTTAATCCATACATGGTCTTATCAAGCTTGTAAACATGCTCAGAATACTCATGATCTTCAAATCCAGGAGGTTGTTTGACAAAGACCTCCCCCTTCAGATAACCATTTAAGAAAGAACTCTTTACATCCATCTAGAACAATTTGAATTCCATAAGAGATGCAAAGGCAATAGAATTATGATTGCCTCCATTTTAGCAACTGGAGCAAAAGTCACATCATAGTTAATTCCTTATTCTTGATTGTATCCTTAAACCACCAGCCTTGCCTTGTTTCTGGTAGTGTTTCCAAATTCATCAAGCTTGTTGCGAAACACCCACATGGTCCCTATGATAGTTCTATTAGAAGATCTGGGTACCAGGTGCCATACATTGTTCATTTCAAACTGATCAAGCTCTTTTTGCATGGTTACAATCCAGTCGGCATCCTTCAGAGCTTCTTTGATATTTTAGGCTCAATTTAAGACAGGAAGGCTGAGAAGGCAAACATATTTCTCACCTTGGATCTAGTAAGAATACCAGACTCCAAATGAGTAATCGCATTATGTAATGGATGAGATCCCTTGTGCTTCTAATTTGAATTTTGTACCTCAGATTGATTACTGTTCTAAGGATTTGATGAATCAGGTTCCCCATAATGTACTCCATCATTCTCTTCAACGTTGGCCGGATCTACATTATTGATTTGACCTGACCCTGGGTACTTGATACAACTTTAGTGACATGTCGTTTAACTTTATTAAAAATAGCGGAGGCACGAGGTCCATGTGTGCTTCTTATATACTTTGCATCATCTTCCTTGACTGACTCATCAGGTCCATATTTTCATTTGAAATTTCAATGGCCTCGTCAAGAACCTTTAAAAATTTCCCATCTTCAGCTTCATCATATTGCTTGGCTTTGTCGCCAAGCATATTTGACTCATCAAAGATCACGTGCACACTTTCTTCAACACATTGAGTTCTTTAGTTGAACACCTTGTAAGCTTTGCTGTGTGAGGAGTATCCTGGAAAGATACCCTCGTCACATTTAACATCAAATTTTCCTGGAGCCTACTTACCATTGTTGAGGATAAATCATTTGCACCCAAAAGCTCATCGGTAAGTCAGCTTGGGCTTCCTTCCATTGAGTAGTTCGTAGGGAGTTTTCTCGAGAAAGGACCTGATCATGCACCTGTTTATCAAATGACAGGTAGTGTTGATAGCTTTAGTCCAAAAATTTCTTAGATACACCACTGGCTATTAGCATAGTTCTAGCCATATCTTCAAGAGTTATATTTTTTTCCCTTCCAACACACCATTTTGTTAAGGTGTTCTTGGTCCAGAGAAATTGTGACTTATACCATTATCCCCACAGAATTCACCAAACTTTGCATTATCAAATTCAGTTCCATGATCAGACCTGATACTCACAATATGGTTCCCCAACTTGACTTGAATTTGTTTAACAAACGTAATAAACACAGGAAATGTTTCATCTTTGGATTTTAGAAACAAAGTCCATATAAATCTGGAGTAGTCATCAACAATAACAAAGATGTACTTCTTTCCTCGTTTTCTTGAAATCCACACTGGTCCACAAAAATCCATATAAAGGAGATCACGTGGCCTAGAGGTACTCACAACATTCTTTGGTTTGAAGGAAGATCTGACTTGCTTCCCTTTTACACATGCATCACACACCTTGTGATCTGTAAACTTATTTTTTGGCAGCCCATAAACTAGGTCTTCCACCACCAGTTTGTTCAGAAATGAGAAGCTTATATGCCCGAGTCGTCTGTGCCATAGTTCAGTATCATCATCTATGACACTGAGGCATGTTAGATCATTCCCATTCAGAGAATCAAAGTCAGCCACATAAATGTTCTTGTATCTCCTTGCTATTAGAACCACTTCCCTAGATTTTATGTTTGTGACAGTGCATGAAGCAGAAGTGAAATTGACTTCATTTCCTCTGTCACATATTTGTGAAACACTTACCAAGTTTATTTCATCCCATCCACATAGTACATATTTTCAATTGCATGGGAGAATGTCTCGCCAATTTTGCCAATACCAAGAATGTACCCTTTCTAAAAGACACACTCCCTCCTTGAAAGACCTTGAGTGAGAGAAAATTTACATCTTTCTAATTATATACTTCGAGCAACCACTATCCATATACCATTGTTGACTGCTTCCTCTCACTCCAGCCTGCAAACAGAGTTATTGATTCGATTAGGAACCCAAATCAGTTTGGGTCCCTTGGGATGGTAAAAAAAGATGAATAAGACTTCTTCTGGTACAAACAGGTAGACCAGATTTCTTTCTTCGGGAACCAAGCTCCTCACTTTTTGACTCTTTTTCAACAAGTCTCAAAATTTTCTTAACAACTTGAATTTTGGCTTCGCATGCAGTTTTGTAGTGGCATGTCTAACCACAGTGAGTGCATTTATCAAGATTAGTGACATACTTGTAGTGTCAAAGCCTGCCTTTTAGAACCAAACACCTTCCCTACCACTTGTACTGCTCTTGTTCATAGAAACACCACTTCAGAGGACCAGGTCCAGCGAAGTGCCTTGTCAAGATCATTTTTATCCTGTTCAGATTATTTTAAAGTTGTTTATTCTTTTCAAGTTCAACAATGAGATTTCTTTTGACCTTTTTGAGCTCACTTTCAAAATCAAACTGAATCTCACTACATACATTCTTTCCTTTAGAAGTGTGTCCATCCAATTTTTAGATTGACTTTTTAACAGGGAATTTTCTCTAGACACTTCCCTAACCAGTTCTTTCAGTTTAATGATTTATCCACCATGTCATATTTTTCTTGTTTTGTTTCTCCAAATTCTTCAGTTAGAACATCCTTATCCTTTATGAGACTATGATATTATCAATTAATATATTTTCTAGCGACATCAAGTTTTTCTGAGAGTAATTTTTCAAGTTTTTCTGAACATCAAGAAAATTTACCTCATCTTTCTCATTGTCATCTTCAGTATCAGATTTGGCTATGAGTGCAAATATTGACTCATATGTTAAAAGTCTATCATCAATGGCCATCATGGATGTATCTTTTTGATCATTTTGATCTTCAGATTCACTGGAGGTATCTCCCCAAGCAGCCAGAGCTTGCTTCACCATATTATCAACTGCATATCTTCTTTTGAATTTTTCAAGAACCTAGTTCTTCTTTGCTGCTTTGTCAGAGTTGTTCTTGTAATAATCCTGCTTGTGAAGATGACATTCTTTGATGAAATGTCCAGGCTTTCTATACTTGTGATAGAAGTCATTTCCTCTGGGGTTTTTGCTTGTGCTTCATTTCCTTGGGAACCCACCCTTTTTTCGATCCATCTTTTGAAATATCCGAGTGAGATACGCCATGTCCAACTCATCGGCACTTGAGTCACTCTTAGCAGCCTTGAGAACCAGGCTCTTCTCTTTATTTGGCTCACTCCTTTCCTGATCTTGTTGTCTCTTCAACTTATAAGTTTTGAGATTTCCAATAAGCTCATCAATGATCAGCTTTTGCAAGTCATTAGCTTCCGAGATAACATTAACTTTGCTTTTACAGGAAGTTGTCAGAACATTAAGAAGCTTGCGAACTAGCTTGTTGGTTTTAATAATTTCACCAAGAGGATGTAGTTCATTGATTATGGAGGTGAACCTGGTGTGCATGTCCTGAATGGACTCACCTTCTTTCATCTTAAAGAGTTCATATTCGGTAGTGAGCATGTCTATTTTGGACTGCTTCACTTGACTTATTCCCTCATGATCAGTTTGGAGAGCTTCCCAAATCTTCTTTGCAGTTAGACATGCCGAAATGCGGTTGTATTCATCCGGTCCAATTCTGCGGACAAGGATTTTATTTGCCTTGAAGTTCTTCTCCACTGCCTTTCTATCAACATCATTATACTTCTTCCCTAATTTTTGAGTGTTTAGGACACCTTCCAGATTTGTATTCATAGGAACATGAGGACCATCATAGATGATATCCCATAACTTAGAATCCTCAGTCATGATAAAATCATGCATTCCTGTCTTCCACCACCCATAATACTTTTCATTGAATCTTGGTGGTCTATTGTACTTCTTCCAGATTTGGTTGAGCAGCCATGAGAAAGATCATTTTTAGGTGTTACCATTTTAGAAAGAATCTGCTCTGATACCAATTGATATGTTATTTGAGTCCACCAAACACTGGAGAGAATCGAATTCTCTAATTGTTCCCTTAGCTAAAGCAGAAAGTAAATAACACAAGATATTTACATGAAAATCACCTTGCTCAATGGAGTAAAACCACAACCTATCCTAGTAGGATTTTTCCAAAATTTCACTAAAATCGAGCAATGTTCAGATTACAACCTCTTGCAACCTAGGAATTAAACTCTTAATCCCCCCTTATAATAAATCTATTGTGAGACCTCTACAATAACTCGATTGCAAATACACATCTTGACTATAACTCAAAGACTTGAGAAAACAAACAGACCTACGAAAGGCTTATTAAAAGAAGTATAGGTTTACAAGCTCAAGAATAAAAGACAAAGATTCAACAAACCTAAGAACTTAATACATCTTTAGTGATAAAAGAACTGGTCCTTCTATTTGTTGCAACTTTGGTCTTGATATGAGCACTGGAGATCCCGACGGCTTGCAGATAAATATGAGAGAAATTTGGATTTGCAAGATTAGGTTTTTCACTCCTTAACATGTTGTATATATATGAGAGGTGAAAGAAGTGACAAAATCTTAAACCTTGAACCAATGGAAAGGCCCCAATAACTCTGCAGCAGTGTTGTGAAATTGCCACAGTGGCATCAGCTTTACAGTTGTAGAGTTGACTTGTATCAGCAGAATTGGTCCCTCGAAAACCGAAGCTAGTTCATCGTACATGTTTGTTAAATCATAAAAATAAGGCATAACATTACATTATCAGATCTTTTGACAAATGTTCATTTTTTGTATGACATATTATATAGGGGATTAAAATGTAACAGAACAAGTGATGACAAAACTAAATTGACATTCAAAATCGTAATGTTATAATTCGATAGTAATTTTCTGTCCACTAGTCCCACAACTACGAAGATAATATATTTTATACAATGAAATGTGTGTGAAAGAATATAGTACTTATTGGTATTAGCACTGTCACTTATATATTTTGATGACTGACAAAGTAGCTGAACAAGGAGAGTGAACAAGGTCTGTGAATTTGATCTACCCAAGAGACAGATGCAATGTAAAGTAAATGAACCAGATACAAATGTAAGTTGCGTTTAAACCAGATCGAAGGACATGTTCCATCTTATACACAGATTAGATACAGAGTTGAATGTGACACATGCTTGAACTAGGTCCAAGAACATGTTCCAGATCAGAGTCCTACTCCGAGTAGGATTTGAAATTTTATGAAAATGACTTGGCGGACAAGTTACAGGATTTCTTGCCATACTTATAAAGTTACTTCAAACTCCTAAAAGGATACTGAAGCCGCATGATTATGCAAGAAACTAAATCAACTCAAACCCTATTTCTCATGATGGACCGTATCACATAGGGTTTAGGGTTCTGATGACTTGCTGCGCACAAGAGCTATATATACTCAAATCCTGCCATGTAGAAGTTTTACGCACTCATATAGAGAGAAACATAATTTAAGCAAATACCATTAATGCATATAGAGTGTTCCGATTCCTCAAGTGCGACATGATACAAAGAAGTTATTGAAGAACTTGTTTCATAGAGTTATGTTTTAACATTCTTCGAGCCTAGATTCGTATATTAGCGTTGTTCATCGAGTTGTAACTTTATCAGCTTTCTTAAAAGAAATAATAATAGGTATAAATGTTTGTCAGATTTAACTTCAAGTTGAGGACAACTAGAAGTGGGCTCTTTAGTCTAGGTATATTACTGAGATATAAATTAAAGTTTAGTTCCTTATAGAGTTTGTAACTTGAATTTGCGAAGGCTCACAGTTGTATTAGAGTTTGGGAAAAATCCAACAGAGGTATAGGCTGTGGTTTTTCACCCTTGTGAGCCGGGTGGTTTCCACATAAAAATACTGTGTTCCTACCTTTATGTTCTTTATTATTTTGCAAATGCTAGCATAGAACAAGTAGAGTAACATGGTCTATCCTATAGGCAAAAATCTTGAAGCACCTAGAATATATAATTGGTCATGCAAAATATGAGTACTATTACTTTTCTGTCTACTGGACATCCAAACATCATTTCTAAGTTTTAAGCTAGCGTTTGGCGATAAATTTTGTGGAACTTGAAAAAAGGAGTTTTTAAAGTTGTGTTAGAAAAATAATTTTTGAAATTTTGAAGTTGTGGTTGGACATTTTACTTGAAAAAAATTGAAGTTTTGTGAGTGAAAGAAAACTTTCACTTTGAAACTCAAATTTTTTTCTTCAAAATATATTAAAAAATGATCAAATTCAATGAACAAACACTGTTTTAATTTTTTTTAAAAACCTTCCAAAATGTATGGTCAAACGAGAGCTAATGTGCAGTCATGAGCTGTTCATAAGCAAGGCATGTAAAATCATTACCCTAGGTCTCAAAAGTTAGAAGACTTCAAAAATATTATGTACTCCTATTATATATATTAGTCTCTCAACAAGCATATACCGAGTCATGAAGTACAGGTTATAATAAATTAATATCAATATTTTTAAAACAAACATTTGATTAAACAATTATACACGAAAGTGATAATTTATAAGTTCATGTGAGTGTTCAATGTTTTATTTCGTCAAGTTATGAAGATGAACAATGAAAATTTAATTAGATACATCTGATTTTCATACTTAAAATAATTCATTAGTTCCTTTAGAGAGTTACCGAAAATAGTGTCCTCAGTTAACTTTTCCGACAGGGTAACCAAACCATTTGAGAATTTGTGGTGAGAACGTCATTGTCGGATTCCTTGACGATGGTGTTGTCAGTAAAAGCGATTACTTCTTTGTGAACCGAAGAGTAGCTGGGCTTTACGCGATATAGTAACTCTTATTTGGTTCAAAGAAGTCCTACATTTCAACATGCTTATTCGAAAGTGTTGCTTGAATCTTTGTCCCCTATTAAATATTTAACCAACATTTAATGTTAAAAATAAAGACAATACAAAATAATGAAGAATATAATACAATACAACTGTTTAAATGGTACCTAAAAACACCTTTGTCAATGCAGAGGATATGAGTATATTTTACCTATTAAATCATAAAGGTGGATTTACATAAAACAGAATAATTAAGATTCTGTTTTTCTCTAGTTCACTAATACTAAATCGTACTGAGCCTGCTCATGCAAAACGTGATTCCAAACACACCCATCTTTTTTTTTCTTCTTTATTACTACTGTTGGCTGGTTTCTGGTTTGTTTTATAGAAATTTTGGTGTTTTGTACAACAAGAACTAATTTGAACTAGTGCGCAGATAATTTGTATTTTTCTTTTTCCATTTTGACGAAATGTTATATAATTCTTCTCTCTTTTACCAATACATTCATCTTTTGTCTATTTTTCTTAATTAATTCATATATGATTACTTACATGTCAAACATTTATAAATCACTAAAAAGACAAACATGAAATCTTTTCTTTTTTGTTATTGATGCGTTTGTCGGGAAACAATATTCCAGACGCGAGAATTAATAGGACATATAGGATTAATATTTTCTAAATTATTTTGTTAGTTCAATAAAAGTTTCTTGTGTGGATTAGAATTCTTGTTATTTCAATTTTATAGGACTTCTGCTATTTCTAGTTTGTTAGGACTCTTGCTATTGTAACTCTCTATTAAGAGAGTTAACGTTATTAATAAAATAGGTTGGATTTTATCACGTCACAGAGAGCGGAAACTTTCTCAAGCAAGTTCCCAGGTCTGTAAACCCCTAAATGAATTGCAAAATTCAGCAATCATAGGCAGGTCAAGGAACATGAACAAGGGCTTAGACCTGTGTGTTTGGCCTGAATTTCCAGTTAATCGTCCAGTGACTTGATCCAGATTTAGGGATCATAACAATTTGGTATCAGATCTTGTCACAATGGATAAAAATACTGTAGAAGCAAAGTTGCGAAATATTTTACAAGAAGCCCATACTCAAATGGAAGAAAAGGTAGCAGCTTCAGAAGCAAGAATGGATGCCAAATTCCAGCAACTATCGCAACATATTGAAGCCCTAATCCGCACCACAGCGCGTGCAAAAGGAGTTGAAGTTGGAGACAATAGTGCTGCTTCTGTCCAGCGAACCGGTAATGCAAGTGAACATCCAGATGTATGTTTTGGAGGAAGAAACAACAACAATACCGATGACAACATCGAAGGAATATTATAGTTCCCAGATACACTAAATTCCACTTTCCTACTTATCATGGAAGTGAAGATCCTCTTATTTGGCTTCACCGTTGTGAAAAATTCTTCGCTAACCAGCGTACAATCCACCAAGAAAAAGTAGGGTTAGTCTCTTTTCACATGGTAAGAGAGGCACAATTGTGGGTTTATCAACTGGAATATAAGGAACCCATTTAACATGGGGTGTTTTTAAAGAATATTGTACTCTTAGTTTTGGCTCACCAATGAAAAGTAATCCATTAGGGGAATTGATCAACTTGAAAACAAACTGGTTATGTTGAAGATGATCAAAGGAACTTCCAGAACATGTTGGCTCGTGCATCATCTGTACGTATAGACCAGCAAGTAGATATGTTTACAACAGGGTTAGTTGATTCGATTCGTCTCAATGTTGAACTGCATAACCCGTCTAACTTAGTACAGGCAATGAGCTTGGCGAGAGCATTCGAGAGAAAGATACAAATTTCTTCTAGAACACAAAGGGGATATGGTTTAGCTTCAAATGTCAGTGTGAAAGCTGCTCCTACAGCAGCGGCTCCAAGTGCTAAGGTAACTGCTTCTAATCCGTTTGTGAAAAAATTGATCGTGTCGAGATGACAGCCCAACGTGTAAAGGGGTTGTGCTACAACTGTGATGATCCTTATGTTCTAGGCCATCAGTGCAAAAAAGTTATTCTAGCTGAAAATAGAGGATGGGGAGCCAGAGGATGTAACAACGGATAATGGAGATCCTGCCATCTCACTCCATGCTATAACATGGAAACTGAAAGTATGAATGTCCTAGAGACAATCATTATTAGGAAAAAATGTATTTGAACACATTCGTATTATTAATAAGATTAATATTTATGGCAGTTGCAACTATTGAATTATTATTTGATTTGTTTGTAATTATTCATTAATGTGCATCCCTTGAGCTTACGTTGTCGCTAATAGAGTGAGATATTAATGATAGAGCGTAACTCTCAAAATAACCTCGACTAATGATCATCGAGAATGTGATGTTGATGATATGTTATAAGTCGACATGTGGTCTGCATCACATTCTTGGAGAATGTAGTATGTCTCACCTGCTACGAGTAATGGTTACTCGTGATGGACACATGGATACTTTTGGAAAGTATTGGTATACCATGCTGATAAATTATTTGTTATACATGTCTAGAGTGTTATCAGCATGTGGGAGATAAAGGTCCTTTGACTTGAGGTCAATACACACCTTGTTTATAGAGTAATGTACTTTGACCATGTCCTAAGCTTAAACTCCTTATAGGATAAGACGCGACTTGTGTTGGGTGCATTATGATGTAAACTAAGGTGGTAGTTGAGCCAAGAATAAGATTCATTCCTCGATTAGATATTCGAGAGAGCACTCAACTTCTCAGTGATATTAAGTCGACCAAGTCATTGGCCAATGCAAGAGACATATTTAGAATATGATCAAGTTGTCGACTAATATAGATGAGATAAAGTGATCAAGCCATTTGGATAGACACATGGCAAATCCTAAGCTTGATCGAGTATGTCGCGAATGAAAGGAATTTATCATCTCACATAAAGGTTATGTTTGTTGGATTCATGTAAACGTACTTCATATATTGAGTTCGTCGTACGACGCAATCTAGGAGTTCCGTATGGACCTTAATTGGATTAGTGTCAATATATGAAGGCCTATAGGGTCACACTATGTCGATTGTCTCTTCGATCTAAGGGTGTATTGAGAAAGTATTGAATATTCAATTTGGAATTGAGATATTTAAATTGATAATAACTATGGGATAATTTCTATTAGATGGAAATTATTTAATAAATCAAAATTGGATTTTGGATTCAATATGCTGAATATATATATATATATTAAACGAAAATGAGAAACATTATTGGGCATAAGGCGTCGCGGGGCATAGTAGGACTGGCCCACTGCACCTCGGTTTTGGGACAGGCTTGGAGCCCAACCCTAATATGATTTGTGACCTAATTTCAACTATAAATACAACACAACCTCATTGTTATTATATATACATTCTATAATCAATTCTAGACTTAGAGTCTAGAATAAAACTCTCTCAAACCTCTCTCCAAGATTTCCTGACTTTCTTGACAGAGGAATACATTGCAGCAAGGTGCTTGCAATCGAAAGGGAAATCACGTGTACGCCCTTAGTAAAAGATTCCAGATTTTTATAACCTGTAAGTGTTATGTTCAAGTTTACTTTACAGGTTTGATTGTCATATAACCATACCAGAAGGAATTGTTAAGGTAAGAAATAAAATTTTAAACTTTCGATGTACTTTACTTATGTGTTTTGAACCCAACAAAACCCTACAGTGGTATCAGAGCCCAGGCTGGTTCAATGGTTATATAAGAAATTGAATAGAATAATGATATGGGTTAAACATAAAATTGGTTTTCAAACTGAATTAAAACAGGGCTTCTTGAAATCCTACATATCTTGACTGAACAGTTAACTTTTTGATGTCACCCTAAATTATCAACTATGCTAAATCGAGGAAGTCATTCCGTTCTAACTCGGACTAAGCCAAAGTGCAGATAACCGATTCTTTGCGAATATGGTGCACGACGAAGAACGGGTAGGAATGGATGATGATCGATATGTGCGTTATTGATAATGGTGGGTGATGATAAAGGATCAGTGAGCTGATCCCTAAATTGGATTTAGGATTTGGACGATTTTAGAAAATCGACACAAAAATATTCTGTCAAGACGTCAGCACCGCGACCCTATGGTAGGGCGCCGCGCCGCTTGCTAGGGTTTCAAGGCGACGCCACGGCTCTATGGTAGAGCATTGTGGCGCCTGTCACGGTGAAAGGAAGGGTTCGCGGCTCCTATCCGTGATCCGCGATTAAAGGCTTCGTTTTATAATTTTGGACTTACTGCACAGTAGGCACCGCAGCTCCATGGTGGTGCGTTGCTGACCTAATGCACTGCAGAAGCCAAAAGGCTACCGCTTTACAAGCGCCGCGGCCCTAATTATTAGCGCCAGCTGTCCAGAATTAAAAAAAATTAGTATAGTGTCTGCATTATCTATGTTTGGGTAGGCGTCACCCAGTATGTGTTTAAACCTCTTGAATATCGTGCTTGGGAAGGCGGTACCCAATACGTGCTTAGATGACTTTTGCATGATAGTTAAGATGCTTTGTTGGACATAGCATGCTAGAGTTGATCTTGATTAAAACCCTAAATTAAAATGTTCCCCAAAGTTTAATACAAGTCTCATTTAAAATGAACGCGTCGTCCATTATAATTGATTGTAATGCAAAATCCTTTTCGGTGAGATGAGTATTTATGCCACAACATTTGATCTAAGTCTACGAGGACTCAGACTCTTTCATAGATGCATGTTAAATGTAGAAGTAGGTGATAAACCTTCATTAGTATTTACACCACAATGTTTGCTCTATAAGACAAAACTCACTTAGATACATAATTGCAGTCGCATAATGGGGTTGACTTGCTAGGCTGTCTTGGTGCTACATCGTCGGTTTTGGGCCAGATCGATTGTTTGTAATTGGTTTGGAGACCTACTAGGTTGTGCTGTTGAAGTTATCAGCCACAGCAAACACGGAGATAGCATGAACCTGAATCATGACCCATTATGACCATATTTGATATGAGTCCATATTATTATATGGGGTCGAAGAGTATGTTAAAATAGTGGGAGCTAATTAAACTAAATGCCATATTAATTAGTTAATGAATGTGTTCAATAGAAATTAAAATTAGAGTTTAAATTTCAAGTCTATCTATTTCTTCAGACTATATAAAATGTCGAATCTATCACTCAAAATGTTGGTCGAGACAAACAAGTTGACTGAAGCAAATTACCCCGACTGGTTGAGAAATCTGCGATTAGTGTTGAGACAAGAAAGAATTGAGTATGTGTTAGACACTGTGTTCCCTATAGTCCCTGCTGAAACCTCTGTTGAGTATGCCCTGTTTGACAAAATGGCTTATCAGAAACATCTAGACGATGCTAGCTCAGCACAGTGTGTAATGTTATCTTCTATGACTGTAGAGTTACAGAGGTAACATGAAAACATGGCCCCCAACGAAATGCTAGAACACTTGAATAGTCTTTATGACTCACAGTCTCAAACAATGGAGTATGGACTGTTGAGAGACCTTTTCAAGTGTAAGCTGAACGAAGGGGGTCAATTGTCAGCGCATGTTTTGAAGATGATTGGGTTGATAGAAAGGTTGGCTACGATTAGAACAAAGCTGCATATAAATGTCTTTGTCAACTTGATCCTGAATTCGCTTCCTGTTTCATTTGAGAATTTCATTGTGAACTTCAATATGAATGGGACCAAGGCGAGTCTTTCAGAGCTGCACAACATGTTGAAAATCTTTGAATTATCTACCTCTAAAAGTAAAGATGTGATCATGGTGGGCTTATTTAGCAAGTTCAAACCCAAGGGTAAGAACATGCAGAAGAAGAAGGGTAAGGCAGTTGCTGCACCCACAGTTTTAAAACCTAAAGGATGTGTTCAGAAGAAGGCAAAGGTAGTTATGGACATGTGCCTCAACTGCAAGAAGAAGGGGCACTGGAAGAAGGACTGCACAACTCCAGGAGGAGGCAAAGCACTAGGTGTTTCAAACTATACTGGACAATGTATGTTTGTCATTGAAATAAATATGTCTATGAGCAACTCTCACTGCTGGGTATTGGATATCTCTTGTGGCTCACACATTTGTAATAATGTGCACGGTCTGACTGACAGCATAAAGGTTGGACCTTGAGAGGTAGATCTACGCGTTGGAAATGGAGCACGAGTGGATGCTGAACGCGTGGGAACTTATAGACTAGATTTACCTTCAGGCTTTTGTTTAGAACTAAATAATTGTTATTTTGTTCCCTTATTGACGAGGAATATTATTTCTATCCCAGTGTTAGACATTTAGGGGTTTTCCTCATTTATTGCCAGTGGCAGTTATGTACTGTCTTTTAATGGTTTTGTTTGTGGAAATGCTCCGCTTGTGGATGGTTTGTATGTTCTAAACTGTAGTCGTGAAATTTTCAATGTAAAAAATAAATGAGCTAAGATAAGTAATCCAAGAAACCCCACCTACTTATGGCATTGTAGAATTGGTTAGATCAATGAATCATGGATAGCAAGATTAAGAAAGTTAGACTACCTGAAACCATTTGACTTGGAGTCCTATAGTAACTGTGAATCTTGCTTGAGAGGAAAGATGTCCATCAATCCACTTTCTGGGAAAGGTGTGCGAGCCAAAGAGGTGCTTGAATTAGTCCATACTGATGTATGTGGGCCATTTCAACTCAAGCTAAGAGAGGCTTCCCTTACTTCATCCTTTTACAAATGACTTCACAAGGTTTGGGCATGTGTATCTTATGAAACACAAGTCCGAAGCCTTTGAGAAATTCAAGGAGTACAAGTCAGAAGTAGAGAAGCAACTTGAAACAAGTATCAAGACCCTTCGATTAGATCGATGAGGTGAATACTTAAGTAAAGAATTTCTGGATTACTTGAAGCTTCATGGAGTCCAATCACAATGGACACCTCCTGGAACGCCACAAATGAATGGTGTTGCAGAAAGGAGAAATCGAACCCTATTAGATATAGTTAGATCCATGATGAGTTTCTCAGCTCTATCAATATACCTTTGGGGATATGCATTGCAAAGCTCAATTTATATTCTGAACAGGGTTCCTTCAAAGTCAGTAGAGAAAACTCCATATGAGATATGGAATGACAAGAAGTCAGCACTTAAACACATGTGACCCTGGGGGTGCCCTGCATATGTAAAGAAAATGCTTAATGACAAGTTGAAATCTAAAAGTGAGAAATATTATTTTGTAGGGTATCCAAAGGAAACTAAGGGATACTATTTCTATCTTCCTGGAGAACATAAGGTCATTGTTTTCAGAAATGCTACTTTCCTTGAAGAAGATTATGTCTACAAGAAACAAAGCTGCAATGAGATAGAACTTGAAGAAATTCAAGAACCACAAGATAACACAGAGGTTGAACCTTTGTCGAATGACCCAAACAAAGATTCAGTGGGAGTATTTGGTGAAGATTGGGTACTTAGAGTACGCCCTTCAACTAATGGGAGTGTTGTAAGAGATAGTGCAGAAATACAAGGCTCTCATACATAACCAATGGAAGATGATACAATGGTTGTACATAATTCATTAAGGAAATACATGAAAATGACATTCCTGAAAGCTCTCAAAGTGGTGGATTGTCAAGCACACAAAGCCCTTCTCACAATCAGAATGCAACAAGCACTGAAACACAATATAATCAACTCCGTAGGTCCACTAGGATTCATCGTCTGTCTGAAAGACTTAATCTCCTTGTTGAAACACATAATGACATAGATATTTCTGATGACGATGAACTTACAACCTACAACGAAGCTATGTTAGACATTTATTCACAGAGATGGAAATAAGTCATGAAATATGAGATGGACTCAATGTACAACAATTAAGTTTGGAACTTGGTTGATTTGCCAACATGGGTTAGACCCATAAGATGCAAATGAGTCTTCAAGAAGAAGATCGATGCATTTGGCAAGGTACAAACTTATAAGGCAATATTGGTGGCTAAAGGTTATAATCAACGGCCTGGGGTCGATTATGATGAAACCTTTTCACATGTTGCGAAAATTAAGTCCATTTAGATTTTGCTTGCAATAGCCGCATACTATGATTATGACATTTGGAAAATGGATGTTAAAACTGCTTTCCTCAATGGTAACCTAATTGAGGAGGTGTATATGATACAACCTGAGGGTTTTATATCCAAGAGTAAGCCCAAAGCAGTATGCAAGCTATAGAAGTCCATTTATGGGCTTAAGCAAGCCTCAAGGAGTTGAAATATTTTCTTTGACAAAGCAGTCAAATCATTTGACTTTGTTAGAAGCAAAGAAGATCCCTGCGTTTAGAGTAAGTGCAAGGAAGAAAGTATTATCTTCATTGTTATATATGTAGATGACATATTAATAATGGGAGATAATAAGACTCTCTTGCAATCAGTCAAGGAATGGTTATCCAGCACCTTCATGATGAAGGACTTGGGTGAAACCTGCTACATTATTGGAATTAGGATCTATAGAGATAGACCTAATAGATTGTTGGGGCTATTAAAGTCCATATACATAGACAAAGTGCTAAGACGATTCTCTATGGAAAACTCCAAAAAGGGAAGCCTTCCTATAGGTCAAGGCATCAAGTTATCAAAGAAGGATAGTCCTTCTACTGTTGCAGAACTTGAACGCATGAAGAGAATCCCATATGCCTCAACTATAGGATCAATCATGTATGCCATGACCTGTACGAGGCAAGATGTGGCCTATGCACTTAGTATGACTTGCAAATTCCAGCAGAATCCCGGGGAAGAACACTGGAAAGCAGTCAAGGGTATTCTTAAGTATCTTAGATGAACTAAAGAATATTTCTTAGTCTATGGTGGATAAGAGAAGCTAGTGTGTACTGGGTACACTGAAGCTAGCTTCCAAACAGATCTTGATGACTTCAAGTCTCAATCTGGATATTCCTTCATTTTTAATGGCGGAGTAGTGAGTTGGAAAAGTTCCAAGCAAGCTGCAACTGCTGATTCGATAACTGAAGCCGAGTACATTGCTGGATCGGAAGCTAGTAAAGAAGTTGTCGCGATATCTGAACTCCTGAAGGAACTAGGGGTTGTTCCAAGTGCCACTTGTCCAATAACGATTTATTGTGACAATACTGGTGCGATTGTGAAAGCTAAGGAACCAAGATCAACAAACAGAAATAAGCATGTATCTAGGAAATACCACATACTCAGGGAGATAGTGGAACTGAAGAAATAAGATTAGACTATGTTTCCACAGATGATAATCTAGCTGATCCATTTACTAAACCATTAAGCTTAGTTAAACATAATGATCATTTTGAAAACATGGGTATTAGATACATTGGACATTGGCTTTAGGCCAAGTGGGAGATTGAAAGTATGTATGTCCTAGAGATAATCATTATTAAGGACAAATGTACTTGAACACATTCGTATTACTAATAAGATTAATATTTATGGCAGTTGCAATTATTGAATTATTATTTGATTGTTTATAATTATTCATTAATGTGCATCCCTTGAGCTTACGTTGTCTTTAATAGAGTGAGATATTAATAATAGAGGGTAACTCTCAAAATAATCTTGACTAATGATCATCAAGAATGGGATATTGATGATATGTTATAAGTCGACATGTGGTCTGCATCACATTTTTGGAGAATGTAGTATGTCTCACCTGCTACGAGTAATGGTTACTCGTGATGGACACATAGATACTTTTGGAAAGTATTGGTATACCTTGCTGATAAATTATTTGTTATACATGTCTAGAGTGTTATCAGCATGTGGGAGATAAAGGTCCTTTGACTTGAGGTCAATACGCACCTTGTTTATAGAGTAATGTACTTTGACCATGTCCTAAGCTTAAACTCCTTATAGGATAAGACGCGACTTGTGTTGGGTGCATTATGATGTAAACTAAGGTGGTAGTTGAACAATGAATATGATTCATTCCTCGATTGGATATTCGAGAGAGCACTCAACTTCTTAGTGATATTAAGTCGACCAAGTCATTGGCCAATGCAAGAAACATATTTAGAATATGGTCAAGTTGTCGACTAATATAGATGAGATAAAGTGATCAAGCCATTTGGATAGACACATGGCAAATCCTAAGCTTGATCGAGTATGTCGCGAATGAAAAGAATTTATCATCTCACATAAAGGTTATGTTTGCTGGATTCATGTAAACGTACTTCATATATTGAGTTCGTCATACGACGCAGTTATGTGAAGGCCTATAGGGTCACACTATGTCGATTGTCTCTTCGATCTAAGGGTGTATTGAGAAAGTATTGAATATTCGATTTGGAATCGAGTTATTTAAATTGATAATAACTATGGGATAATTACTATTAGATGGAAATTATTTAATTAAATCAAAATTGAATTTTGGATTTAATGTGCTGAATATATATATTAAACAAAAATGAGAAACATTATTGGGCCGAGTCGGACTGGCCCACTGCACCTCGGTTTTGGGCCAGGCTTGGAGCTCAACCCTAATATGATTTGTGACCTAATTTCAACTATAAATACTGCACAACCTCATTGTTATTATATATACATATATATATATATTCTATAATCAATTCTAGACTTAGAGTCTAGAATAAAACTCTCTCAAACCTTTGCCAAGATTTACTGGCTTTCTTGTCAGAGGAATACACTGCAGCAAGATGCTTGCAATCGAAAGGGCAATCGCATGTACGCCCTTAGTAAAAAATTCCAGATTTTTATAACCTGTAAGTCTTATGTTCAAGTTTACTTTACAAGTTTGATTGTCATATAATCATACCAGAAGGAATTGTTGGGGTAAGAAATAAAATTTTAAACTTTCGTTGTGCTTTACTTATGTGTTTTGAACCCAACATAATCCTACACAAACAACATTCAAATACTATGTAGTTGAAAGTTTTAATTGGCAAGAATTTGTTGCTTAACTTAGGGGATTCGGGTAGTACACACAATTTTATTAGCTCAACGGTGGTCCAACGTTTAGACTTGCCTATCCAACATCGAGGAAATCTCTATGTATCAATGGCAAATGGCGAGATGATTTCCAGTTTGGGCATTTGCACAGCAGTGCAACTGTGTAACTAACCATTCCTTTAGTGTTGATTTGCATGTGATTCCTTTGGATGCTTTTGATATTGTCCTAGGTATCAAGTGGCTACAAACACTAGGCCCTATTCTGTGGGAGTTTGCCTTATTGACCATGATCTTTCAAGTAAAGGGGAAGCCGATCATTTTACATAGACAACCACAACTATTTCAGCCATACCTACATCTTTCACTGGATTCCAAGCAAGGTGAGTTCGAGAAGGTATTAGCCGAATTCAATGACCTATTCCAAGAACCTGTAGGTCTGCCTCCTATGCGTTTCTGCTACCATCGCATATGTTTACTAACATGAACTAGTCTAGTGGCAGTTCGACCCTATCGCTACCCTCACTTTCAGAAAGATGAGATTGAGAAACAATGTGATCAAATGCTTCATCAAGACATTATTCCACCCAGTCGTTCTCCATTCTCATCACTTGTATTGCTAGTCTAGAAACATGATAGAACATGGAACTTTCACGTGGATTATAGGGGAGCTAAATTCTAAAGTAGTAAAAGACCAATTCTCTATTCCATTAGTGGAGGAATTACTTGAAGAATTGCACGGAACACACTTTTCACAAATCTAGATCTTTGCTCAGGTTATCATCAAGTCCGCATGGATTATATGGATGTTGAGAAGATGGCTTTCAGAATATATCATGGTCATTTCAAGTTCCTTGTCATGCCATTCGGATTGACGAATGCTCCTTCTACCTTTCAAGCATTGATGAATGAGGTATTTTGCAAGTACCTACGTCAAGTTGTACTAATATTTTTTATGACATACTTGTGTATAGTAAGACTTGGGATGATCATTTGTCACACATGCAAATCATCTTTGAGTTGCGGAAAGCTCATCGCCTTTATTTAAAAAAACTCTAGATGTTCCTTTGGCGAAAATCAAGTAGCTTATCTGGGCCACAGTCTCAAACATGGGTGTGTCAGCTGATGCTAGCAAAATTGAAGCCGTGGTGGACTGGCCTCAACCGCAATCAATAACAACATTGCGCGGATTCGAACGAATCACTATAGCCTTAAATACTTGTTAGATCAACGTCTTACTACTTCTCCTCAACAACATTGGCTTAGCAAGTTGATGGGGTTTGAATTTTGGGTGGAATACAAGGTTGGGTGATTGAATATTAATGTAGATCGCGGTGAGAAGAGGCTAAAGATATCTTATTTGCTATTTCTCAGCCAGAAGTTTTGATATTTGAGGAAGTCCTGGCAGAAGTCAAGCAGTCACCAATTCTTCAGAAACTTCAAGCTAAAATTGAACAGGGAGCGATGGATGCCGATTGGGTGTTTCGAGATGGGTTGTTGTTCTTCAAAGACAGGGTCTATCTCTTGCCAAACTCACCAGTGGTAATTTCTGTCTTGGCCAGGATTCATGAAGGTGTGCAGAAGACCATGCAACGTATTCGCAAGGATTTCTATTGGCCAGCTATGAAGACAGCTATCAAGGATTACGTTGCTACTTGTTCAGTTTTCCAACATAATAAGGCTGTTAATTTGAGTACAGTAGGGCTGTTACAACCTTTAAACTGCCTAATCAGATCTGGTTGGATATCTCAATGTATTTTGTTGATGCCCTGCCGAAATCAGGGGGAAAACAGTCTTATTGGTGGTTGTAGACAGGTTCTCTAAATATTCACATTTTATTTCTCTTGCTCATCCATATAACTCATCTTCTGTAGCAAGGATTTTCTTTGAAAATATTGTTCATTTGCATGGTATAACAGAATCAATTATCAGTGATCGAGATGCCATCTTCACCAGTACGTTCTAGAAAGAATTATTTCATTTGTGGGACTAGATTAAACTTTTCATCCATAATGGGACGATCAAACTGAGGTTGTTAATCGCACAATCGAGATGTATTTGCGATGCATGGTGGGTGATCGTCCTACAAAATTGGCAGAATGGATTCTCTGGGCTGATTTTTTCTACAACACTTCTTACCATTCAACACTTCAGGCATCTCCATTTCAAGTTGTTTATGAAAGTATATTTATGTCTTAGAGACAATCTGTATTAAGACAAATGTACTTTATACATATTCATATTATTATTAATAGAGATTAATATTTTGGCATTTGCAATTATTGAATTATTATTTGATTGTTTGTGATTATTCATTAATGTGCATCCCTTGATCTTACGTTGTCATTAGTAGAGTGAGATATTTTATGATAGAGCGTAACTCTTAAAGTAGCCTCGACTAAAGATCATCGAGAATGAGATATCGATGATATACGATAAGTCGACATGTGGTCTGCATCACATCCTTAAAGGATGTAGTATGTCTCACCAGCTACGAGTAATGATTACTCGTGATGGACACATGGATACTTTGGAAGTATTGGTATACCCTGCTGATATACTGTTTGTTATACTTGTCTAACGTATGATGAGCGTGTGGGAGATAAAAGTCCTTAGACTTGAGATCAATACGTGCCTTATCGACAAAGTAATATACCTTGATCCCGTCCTAAGCTCAAATGCCTTGTAGGTTGAGATATGACTTGTATTGGGTACATTACGATGTGGATTAAATGTGGTAGTTGAGCCAAGATTAGGATTCATTTCTCGAATATATATTTGAGAGAACACTCGGATTCTCAGTGATATTAGGTTGACTAAGTCGTTGGCCAACGCAATAAACATATTTAGAATATGGTCTAGTCGTCAACTAATATAGATGAGATACAATGATTAAGTCATTTGGATAGACACTTGACAAATCCTAAGCTTTATCGGGTGTGTCGTGAATGAAAGGATTTTATCTTACCACATAAAGGTTAAGTTTACTGGATTAGCGTAAACGTATTTAACATATTGAGTTCGTCTTCCGGCGCCGTCTAGGAGTTCCGTGTAGACCTTAATTTGATTAATGTCTATATGAGAAGGCTTGTAGGGTTACACTATGTCGGTTGTCCATTTCAATTTAAGGATGTATTGAGAGAGTGATTAAATGTTCGATTTGGAATCGAGATATTTAAATGAATAATGATTTCTTTAATTAAGTCAAAATTAGATTTTGGATTTAATTAAAAATGCATGAAAAATAAAGTCGAGCGTCGCGGCACCCATACCATAGGGCTGCGACGCCTGTGCCTCAATTTTTTTGCCAAGCCCAAGGTCAAACTCTAATACGGTTTTGACCTATTTAACAAGTATAATTAGAGGCATTCACTTCATTATTCAATACCAATTTTCAGAACAACATTATAAGCCTTAGAGACTTAGAATAAAATACTCTCTCGAACCTCTGCCAGATTTCCTAGCTTTTCGAAGGAGGAGTACATTGAAGCTTGGAGCTTGCAAATTAGAAGGGCAATTGCGTGTGCACCTAACAGTAGGAAAAGACTCCAGATTATTACACTTGTAAGTAAATGTTTTATGTTACAAGTTCTATTGTTGTATAACCATACCATAATTATTGTTGGGGTAAGTAAGAAACAAATATTTTTAAACTTCCGATGTGCCTTACTTATGTGATTTGTACCCAACAGAACCCTACAGTGGTATCAGAGCTCAGTCTGGTTCAATGGTTAGATAAAAATTGAATAAAATAATAATATGGGTTGAACATAAAATTGGATTAAAATGAGGTTCCTTGAAATCCTATGTATCTTGAACAAATGTTGACCTTTGATGTTACCCTAAATTATCTCCTACGCTAACTCGAGGAAGTCATTTCAATCTAACTCGAACTAAGTCAAAGTGCGTTGTCCGGCTCATTGCACGGTACACGACTAAGAACGAGTAAGAACGGATGATGGTCGAATGGGCGTTATTGATAATGGTGGGTGATGATTAAGGACATGTGAATTGATCCCTAAATTGGATTTAGGGGTTGAATGATTTTTTGAAAATCAACATAGAAACGTTTGTCAGGACATCGGCGCCGCAGCCCTTTGATAGGGCGCCGCGGTGCTGGCTAAGGTTTCAAAGTGGCGCCACTGCTCCATGGTGGAGTGTCGCGGCGCTGATACGTCGTTTTGGAAAATATGAACTCACTGGACAACAGGCGTCGCGACTCCATGGTGGAGCGCCGCGGCGCTAATGCATTTGCAGAAGCATAAATGTTTCTGGCTCTGCAGCGCCGCAGCGCTAATGCAATTTTCCATAAGCCGAAAGGCTACTGCCACAGTGGCGCCGCGGCGCTAATCAATAGCACCGCGACCCCACCTGTCCTGAATCAAAAGAATTTTTTTTGAGTTCAGAATGTTTAACCCAAGATTATTATTATATAGTATATTATTTGACAAGTATACTGTTTATGTGCTAAATGTCAAAAATGTTTGTTATTTACATTTTTGGAATGATGTCCGTTATAACTGTCTGGGCAGGCGGCGCCCAGTGTTTGATTAAACCTTCTTCTATCATGCATATTGGGTTGACGGTTCCCAAACTATATGTGTTATTAGTTTTGCATGATGTTGAAATGTTATATTGCATGTGACATTAAAGTATTGATCTTGGTTAGAACCCTGAATTAAAAGTTCCCCAAAACTCTAAATACAAGTCTAACTTAAACGCATCGTCCATTATAATTGTTAGAGTGCAAAATCCTCTTCGGCGATACGAGTATTTATGCCAAAGCATTTGCTCTAAGTCTACGAGGACCCAGACTCTTTCATAAATGTGTTTTAACGTAAAAGGAAATGATAAACTTTTGTGGGTATTTACACCAAAGTGTTTGCTCACAAAGGCCAAGTTTGCTTAGATACATAAACGCAATCGTGTAATGGGGTTGACTTGCTTAGACAAATCTTGGCGCCAAAGTGTCGGACTAATCTAAGGACGCAAGATTAAATGTAATATTTGATCAACCAAGAGTTACGAATAAGTTTTGCAATTGGTTTAGAACATACCATGATATGTTGTTGAAGTTATCAGCCAAAGCAAACGCGGAGATAACATAGGCTTGGATCTTGGCCCATTATGACCTAAATAAATATAGGTCTGTATTCTACCATGGGGTCGTAGAAGTATGTTAAAATAATGGGAACTAATTAAACAAAAGGCCTTGTTGATTAGCCTAAATGAATGTGTATAATAGGAAATAGATTTTGAATTTGATTTTCGGTCTATCTAATTCTACAGATTATAAAAGATGTCAAGCTTGTCGTTGAAAATGTTTATTGAGATGAATAAACTTATTGGACCAAACTACCTTGACTGGTTAAGGAATTTTCGAATAGTATTGAGACAGGAGAAAATTGAATACGTGTTGGACACAGTGTTCCCAACAGTCCCTGCGACAGATTCTGAAGAATACGCCTCCTTTGACAAAGATGCTTACCAGAAACATCTAGATGATGCCACTTCGGCACAATGCGTAATGCTGTCTTCCATGTCTATGGATCTTCAAAGACAACATGAAAACATGGTGCCCAATAAGATGCTCGAACACCTGAAGAGCCTCTATGACTCTTAATCACAGACAATGTAATATGAGTTGTTAATAGAACTCTTTAAGTGTAAGCTCAATCAAGGGGGCCCGGTCTCGCAGCATGTGCTAAAGATGATAGGGCTGATAGAGAGGCTTGCTTCGATTGGAACGAAGCTCGAAAAGAATGTCGCTACCATACTCATCCTGAACTGTCTCCCTCGTTCCTTTGAGAACTTCATAGTGAACTTCAACATGAATGGAACGAAGGCGACTTTGCCAGAGCTGCACAACATGCTCAAGACCTTTGAGTCCTCCACTTCCAAAGGAAAAGTTGTGCTCATGGTGAGCTCTTCTAGACGACCCAAGCCGAAAGGCAAGGATTGGCAGAAGAAGAAGGGCAAGGCAATCGTTGTGCCTGCAGCTATGAAGCCCAGGGAAGGTGTGAAGAAGAAGGTGAACGCGACTAAGGATGAGTGCCTCAAATGCCATAGGAAGGGGCATTGGAAAAAGGACTGCACGACACCAGAAGGAGGAAAAACACAAGGTGCTCCTGCCTTTGGTGGACAAAGTATGTACGTCATTGAAATAAATATGTCTATAAACAACTCTCATTCCTAGGTATTGGATACCGCTTGTGGCTCACACATATGTACAAATGTGCAGGGGCTAACTGATAGCAGGAAGGTTAGACCAAGAGAGGTAGACCTACGCATTGGAAATGGAGCACGAGTGGATGCCGAGCGGGTAGGGACTTATAGATTAAATATACCTTCCGGCTATTGTTTAGTGTTGAATGATTATTTTTATGTTCCCTCGTTAACGAGGAATATTATTTCTATCCCAGTGTTGGACATAGAGGGCTTTTCCTCGTATATTTTTAATGGCAGTCATGTACTGTCTTTTAATAATGTTATATATGGAACTGCTCCTCTTGTGGATGGATTATATACATTGAACTGTAGTCGAGAGATAATCAATGTACAAAATAAATGAGCCAAGACAAGTAATAGAAACTCTACCTACCTATGGCACTGCAGACTTGGTCATATCAATGAATCAAGGATAGCAAGATTGAGGAAGTTAGACTACCTCGAACCATTTGACTTGGAGTCTTATGGTAACTGCGAATCTTGCTTGAGATGAAAGATGACCAATAAACGACTTTCTGGGAAAGGTGTGCGAGCCAAGGAGGTGCTTGAGTTAGTCCATGCTGATGTATGTGGGCCATTCTCGACTCAAGCTAAAGGAGGCTTCCCATACTTCATCACTTTTTCTGACGACTTCACAAGGTATGGGTATGTGTATCTTATGAGACACAAATCCGAGGCTTTTGAGAAGTTCAAGGAGTACAAGTCGGAAGTAGAGAAGCAACTTGCAAAGAGTATCAAGACCCTTCGATCGGATCGAGGAGGTGAGTACTTGAGCAAGGATTTTTTAGATTACTTAAAGCTACATGGAGTCCAATCTAAATGGACACCTCCAGGAACGCCACAGATGAATGGTGTTGCGGAAAGGAGAAACTGAACCTTATTGGATATGGTTCGATCCATGATGAGCTCTTCAGCTCTACCGACATACCTTTGGGGACATGCTAAACAAACCTCTATATACATTATGAATAGAGTTCCTTCCAAGTCAGTAGAAAATACACCCTATCAGATATGGTGTAGCAAGAAGCCAGCTCTTAAACATATGAGACCCTAGGGGTGCCCTGCATATATTAAGAAGATGCTCACTGACAAGTTGGAATCTAAAAGTGAGAAATGTTACTTCGGGGTGTATCAAAAGGAAACTAAGGGATACTACTTCTATCTTTCTGGAGAACATAAGGTCATTGTTTTCAGGATCGCAACTTTCCTTGAAGAAGAATATGTCTACAAGGAACATAGCTGCACAGAGATAGAACTTAAAGAAATTCAAGAACCACAAGATAACACAGGAAATGAACCCTTATTAAATGACCTAAACAAGGATTCAGTAGGAGTATCTGGTGAAGATTAGGTACTTAGAGTATACCCTTCAGCCAGTGGGAGTGCTGTGAGAGATAATGCAGAATGCAAGGCTCTCATATACAACCAATGGAAGATGATACAATGGTTGTACATCATTCCATTCAGGAAATACATGAAAATGACATTCCTGAAAGCTCTCAAGGTGATGGATTGTCCAACACACAAAGACCTTCTCACAGTCAGAATGTAATAAACACTGAAATGAAGAATACTTAACTCCGTAGGACCACTAGGACTCGTCGTCCACCTGAAAGACTTAATCTCCTTGTTGAAACACACAATAAGATAGATATTCCTGATGACGATGAACCTACAACCTACAACGAAGCTATGCTAGACATTGATTCGCAGAGATGGCAAGAAGCCATGAAATCTGAGATGGACTCGATGTACATAAATCAAGTTTGGAACTTGGTTGGTTTTCAACAGGGGTTAGACCCATAGGATGCAAATGGGTCTTCAATAAGAAGATTGATGCATATGGCAAGGTACAGACTTATAAAGCAAGACTGGTGGCTAAATGTTATAATCAATGGCATGGGGTCGATTATGATGAAACCTTTTCACCTGTTGCTAAGATTAAGTCCATTCAGATTTTGCTTGCAATAGCTACATATTATGACTATGACATTTGGCAGATGGACGTCAAAACTGCATTCCTCAATGGTAATCTAGTTGAGGAAGTGTATATGAAACAGCCTGAGGGTTTTTCAATTGAGTCCAAACCAAATGCCGTATGCAAGCTACAAAAGTCCATTTATGGGCTTAAGCAAGCCCCGAGGAGTTGGAACATTTGCTTTGACAAGGCTATCAAATCATTTGATTTCGTCAAAAGCAAAGAAGATCCATGTGTTTATAGTAAACGCAAGGATGAGAGTATTGCCTTCATTATCATATATGTAGATGACACATTAATAATGGGAGATAATATGACTCTCAAGCAGTCAGTAAAAGAGTGGTTGTCCAGTACCTTAATGATGAAGGATTTGGGTGAAGCCTGCTATATTCTGGAGATTAGGATCTATAGAGATAGACCTAACAGATTGTTGGGGCTATCACAATCAGTCTACATAGACAAAGTGCTTAGACATTTTTCTATGGAAAATTCCAAGAAAGGCGGTCGACCTATGTGACAAGGCATCAAGTTATCTAAGAAGGATAGTCCTTCTAATTCTATAGAACTTGAATGCATGAAAAGGATCCCATATGCTTCGGCTATAGGATCGATCATGTATGCCATGACTTGTACTAGGCCATATGTGGCCTTTGCACTTAGTATGACTTACAAGTTCCAGCAGAATCCTGGGGAAGAATACTGAAAAGTAGTCAAGAATATTCTTAAGTGTCTTAGATGAACTAAAGAATATTTCTTAGTATATGGTGGACAAGAGAAGCTGGTATATATTGGGTACACTGATGCTAGCTTCCAGACAGATGCTGATGACTACAAATCTCAATCAGGTTACACATATATTTTCAATGGTGGAGCAGTAAGCTGGAAAAGTTCCAAACAAGCTATAACTGCTGACTCGACAACAGAAGCTGAGTACATTACCGGTAAAGAAGTTGTCGCGATATCTGAGTTCCTGAAGGAACTAGGGGTTGTTCCAAGTGCCACTTGTCCAATAACGGTTTATTGCGACAACACTGGTGCGATTGCACAAGCTAAGGAACCAAGATCAACCAACAGAAACAAGCATGTACCAAGGAAGTACCACATACTCAGGGAGATGGTGGAGACCGATGAGATTAGATTAGACTATGTTCCCACAGACGATAATCTAGCTGACTCATTCACTAAACCATTAAGCTTAGTCAAGCATAATGGTCATTTTGAAAATATGGGCATTAGATATGTTGGAGATTGGCTCTAGGCCAAGTGGGAGATTGAAAGTATATTTATGTCTTAGAGACAATCTGTATTAAGACAAATGTACTTTATACATATTCATATTATTATTAATAGAGATTAATATTTTGGCATTTGCAATTATTGAATTATTATTTGATTGTTTGTGATTATTCATTAATGTGCATCCCTTGATCTTACGTTGTCATTAGTAGAGTGAGATATTTTATGATAGAGCGTAACTCTTAAAGTAGCCTCGACTAAAGATCATCGAGAATGAGATATCGATGATATACGATAAGTCGACATGTGGTCTGCATCACATCCTTAAAGGATGTAGTATGTCTCACCAGCTACGAGTAATGATTACTCGTGATGGACACATGGATACTTTGGAAGTATTGGTATACCCTGCTGATATACTGTTTGTTATACTTGTCTAACGTATGATGAGCGTGTGGGAGATAAAAGTCCTTAGACTTGAGATCAATACGTGCCTTATCGACAAAGTAATATACCTTGATCCCGTCCTAAGCTCAAATGCCTTGTAGGTTGAGATATGACTTGTATTGGGTACATTACGATGTGGATTAAATGTGGTAGTTGAGCCAAGATTAGGATTCATTTCTCGAATATATATTTGAGAGAACACTCGGATTCTCAGTGATATTAGGTTGACTAAGTCGTTGGCCAACGCAATAAACATATTTAGAATATGGTCTAGTCGTCAACTAATATAGATGAGATACAATGATTAAGCCATTTGGATAGACACTTGACAAATCCTAAGCTTGATCGGATGTGTCGTGAATGAAAGGATTTTATCTTACCACATAAAGGTTAAGTTTACTGGATTTGCGTAAACGTACTTCACATATTGAGTTCATCTTCCGACGCCGTCTAAGAGTTTCGTGTAGACCTTAATTTGATTAATGTCGATATGAGAAGGCCTGTAGGGTCACACTATGTCGGTTGTCCATTTCAATCTAAGGATGTATTGAGAGAGTAATTAAATGTTCGATTTGGAATCGAGATATTTAAATGAATAATGATTGCTTTAATTAAGTCAAAATTGGATTTTGGATATAATTAAAAATGCACGAAAAATAAAGTCGAGCATCGCGGCGCCCATACCCTAGGGCCGCGGCGCAGTACAGGATTATGCCAAGCGCCGCGGCGCCTGTGCCTCAATTTTTGGGTCAGGCCCAAGGTCGAACCCTAATATGTTTTTGACCTACTTTTCAACTATAAATAGAGGCATTCACCTCATTATTCAATACCAATTTTCAGAATAACATTCTAAGCCTTAGAGACTTAGAATAAAATAGTCTCTCGAACCTCTGCCGGATTTCCTAGCTTTCCGAAGGAGGAGTACATTGAAGCTTGGAGCTTGCAAATTGGAAGGGCAATCGCGTGTGCACCTAACAGTAGATAAAGACTCCATATTATTATACTTGTAAGTAAATGTTTTATATTACAAGTTCTATTGTTGTATAACCATACCAGAATTATTGTTGGGGTAAGTAAGAAATAAATATTTTAAAACTTCCGCTGTGCCTTACTTATTTGATTTGTACCCAACAACAGTTTATGGCTATGAGCCTCCCCGGTTGCAATTCTACATAGCTGGTTCATATCGAGTTGATGCGGTAGACCGAGCATTAATAGACCCAGATGTTGCCTTATAGGATATTCGAGCTAAGCTCCAACAGGCGCAACACAAGATGAAAACTGTTTATGACAAGGGATATCGTGATGTGGACTTCTCTCTAGGATGTTATGTCTGATTACATCTACATCCATATCTCCAGAAAACGCTGGCTAGTCGTGTCTATCACAAGCTTGCACCAAAATATTATGGTCCTTTTGTGGTCTTGAAGTGTATCGGATCTGTTGCTTATCAACTTGGCCTACCTGCAGGTTGCAAACATCATGATGTGTTTCATGTGTCACTTCTTAAGCCATTCAAAGTGAGGTACCTGCAACTCCACCTACTCTTCCACCAGTTCAAGAAGGACGTGTTGTTCCCACCCCTTGCTTTGTACTCCGATCGCGTCTGAATTGTGGTAATTGAGAAATTCTGGTTCAGTGGTGCGACTTATCTGTTGAGGACTCCACTTGGGAGACGGTGCATCATATTAAATCAGCCTTTCCAGACTTCAAGCTTGAGGACAAGCTTTTTCTCCAGGAAGGGAGTAATGTTATTGATGCGTTTGTCAAGAAACAATATTCCAGACGCGATAATTAATAGGATAGATAGGATTAGTATTTTCTGAATTATTTTGTTAGTCGAATAAAAGTTCCCTGCTTGGATTAGGATTCTTGAATATTTTAGTTTTATAGGACTTCTGCTATTTCTAGTTTGTTAGGACTTTTGCTATTGTAACCCTCTTTTTAAGAGAGTTGACATTATTAATAAAATAGGTTGGATTTTATCACGTCACAGAGAGTCGGAACTTTCTCAAACAAGTTTCTAGGTCTGCAATTCCTTTAATGAATTGCAAAATGCAGCAATCACAGGCAGGTCAAGGAACAAGAACAAGGGCTTAGACCTACGTGTTTGGCCTGACTTTCCAGTTTATCATACAGTGACTCGATCCAGAACTAGGGACCATAACATTTTTCTTGTAATCTTGAACCACATGTATGACATTAAGTGCTTTGTACATAGTCTTATAAGTTTGTGTCAAAAGTGTTACACCTTTTGTTTACATCTCTGTACTAGCAAAAACGCTAATGACATGTCGAGTGAGTTGATCCCTAAGGTATATGTATGACATGATATCTTTACCAAATAGAAGAAAAAAAAAATTGTCTGGTTTTGACTTAGCACGAAGTTTTAAAAAGTAAAAAGACTTTTGAATCTTGTGATCTTAAACTAAAGATACGTAAGATGTACCAAAATATCCTTTAATCTTGTGGTTTTAAACATGTCACGTGGAAAGTTGGAATTAAAAAATTATCAAAAAAGGAAAGAGACATTCTTTTTTTAATGGACTAAAAAAGAAAGTAAGACAAATATTTTGAAACGGAGGGGAAGTTCATGTATCCATTCCGCTCTATTCAGTTCATTTCATTCCAATTTTAATAATTTCTCTCTTTGGTTCTAATTGAAGCATAAAATTTATGTTATAGTGCAATCAAACTGAACTGGAGCAAAAACTGCAAGAACACTTGGTTCAAGGGTTCAATGTCTACTGAAGAGTTAGCTGCATGTAAAGAGTGGCACCTCGTAAAAAACTGGTGCCGCTCATATATGTAGTTTGAATGTACTAGTGACTTAGTTTCACGTATGATCACCCAATTTTATCCATTATTACAGTAAAATTATAAGACTTTACTGATAAAAAGTAAATATACGAATTTTCTCATTCTACGTTAAATTCTCACTCAACATCTATGTTATTAGGAAATGCTGATACGTTTTTTATCACATTAAAGTGTTTGAACTTTACACAATATAACAGTAAAGTCACTAAACTTTACCTCTATATCGGTAAAGTTACCTTGATGGATAAGTTTTGTTTGTCACATTGAGTGACTTTATTGTTAAGGTGGGTAAATTTTAGTGTCTTTACTGTTATAGTGGGTAAAGTCCAACTACTTTAATGTGGCAAGAAAAGTAGTTTTGTGAAATCTAGTAACTGTTATATTGGGTAAAGTTTAGATACTTTAATGTGACAAAAAATAGTATTGGACTTAATGTTATTGAAAGAAATAATCCCCTTGATTATTTTCATTGATTGAATAGATATATATACAAGTTATATATTTCCATAATAGGAAAATCCTTTTCCTATTCTACTTCTAAATCCTTATTCTACCATAATTCTAACTATACAATTATGGTAAGTGTATAACACTAATTAAGGTATCATTTTCATTACAATATACTACAATATACATTCCTAATATACCATATATACTTCTGCCCGTGATGGGCTGTTGCACACTGCCGAGATGGACTTCTACCCGTGATGGGCTGTTTAACACACCCCCGCAGTCATAGCGGGCGGTCTTC